>VYXH01006978.1:40141-65368 GCA_013397275.1 Burhinus bistriatus | reverse complement strand
TCCTTCTTTCCTTACCCTCCTTCCCCCTTATCTCGCCTTCCCCTCATCCTTCCTTGCGCTTCCTGGTCCTCCTTTCCTTTCTTCTCGCCTTAGCCACCTTTCTCCACTCCTCCCCATCCCCCAGACTCCTTCTCCCCGTACCCACATTTCGCACCCACCAGAAATAATAATCATGCCTTATTTTTTTTTTTCTTTTCCTTTTTTAAATGTGATTTTAATTCTCACCCGGTGAAAGAGGGAGAGAGAAAAAGACAGAGTCGGTCACAGACATAATCCCCTCTCCTTTAAAGAATGGATTTGAATTAATGGTCATTTTGTGGTGTGTGTATTATGGGAAGAGGGGGATTATATTGAGGGAAGAAAAGAAAGGGTCAAAGGTGTGTTGTTTCACTTATTCATCTATTTACCTAGCATCACTTCGAGGTGAAACCTAGCTCCATATTATTTTAAGTCTTTTATTTATTTTTTTTAAATTATTCTCCTTTCTTCAAGCATCAGAGGTTTCTTCCTCCCTTTTATCCATCCACTGTGCGTCTCTGTAATTTACAGTCGCTGCTGCTGCTGCTCTGATTGTCTCAGCCGGGAGCCGGCGGGGAAGGGGCGCGGGAAGCGGTGCTGTGCGGTGGGGAGGGGGCGGCGGGCACCCGCAGAAAGCAGCTTCCTCCATCCCTTCCCTCGAGACCTCTTCCAGAGTCTCAGACCTTTCAAACCGCTTGCTTTGTATCCCATCTGGAATCCAGCCTGAAAGGTGCCAGGTCCCGTCAAAGGATTTGCTCCAGTGGCAAAGAGTGAAAGTTTAAAACACGGCTTTGTCTTTATGTGGGGCAAGCTGGGGATGGTGAAAAGCTGCGTGGATGTCGGCTGGAAGGTGATGGCCAAAGTGTCTTGTTGCGTGTCTTCTGGAGTGGAATAAGTTTTGCTTAGACATGGTGGTGGTGGTGGTAAGCGGTGTCGCTGCTGCGAGACTTCCAAACGGGCAAGGCAGCCAGGGGAGTTGGCATTGTGGATGCATGTGCTTAGCGGAGCATCCATACGCCAAGGGTTCCAGAAAGTAACTTTTACATATTTACGGTGGGGTGTAACATGAGGAGTAGGTAGCACGCACCTGCTTCTCCATGGACTGGAGGGGTGAATGTACTCCCTTGTGTCTCGCCAGTTGTGTGCGATGCCTGTTTTCTTTTTAAGGCAATGCTCTGTCAGTTGAAATGATCAGTTGGTGGTTGTATTTCTCTCTTCATCAGTTGTGTAGTGGCAGAATATTTATTTGATTGTTAGCATGCTTCAGACAATTTCAGCCTTTTAAGCTTCCATTTGCTGAATTAGAAGTTTGCTTATACTTCATCAGGATAGGTATGTTTCAAAACCCCTACTATTTTAGAAATCTATAGATACCACAGCAGCTGATACTATAGAAAAACTCTTATCAGCTGAATAATATGAACACATGCATGTTGTGCGCTGTCTTGGCATGTATTCCCTAAGAAATGTTGATTCTGTTAACTTGTCAAGATTGCAGGGAATGCTGTGTGTTTTGAAGTATCACGTAGATAAGTAGCATAAATAGAGGTCGTCTTAAATGATGCTGTTGATGCAAACAACAGATCCTACTGGCTTTGTGGCTATTGCGATGCTGTTGGTTCTCCTTTTTGCCTGTAGTGTCTATGATTGATATTATGTATTGTATCAGGCTTTTTATACTCCAGGTCGAACACAATTCTTTCTAGAAGAGAAAAAGTACTGACTTGAAGGATGAACTTTTGCACTCAATTGTGTAAATCATTGTTTACAGAAGCACCACCTCAGCTGTGTACAAGATAGCCGTAATTCCATTAACGGGCTCTGTTGATGACAAAAGCCTCAACAGGAAAGCTCCAGTGTCACTTAAGCCCTTACACGGCAATGCAACCCTGAAAGCTCATTTTTTAATATTAATGTTGAGCTTGTATGGTGCTACTGAAATGCCATTGAACCACTGAAAACTAAGAGTATTAAGACTGAGACTTGAAAGCCAAAGGAAGCAATTAGATCTTCTGCTCTGACCCCTTGACTGTTATAGTCTGTTGGATTTTATTCAGTTACTTTTGAGTGCAATAACTTGCATTTGCCTGAAACATATTTTCCGAAAAATGGGAATTTTGATTAGAAGACAGTAAGAGGTGGAGAATCTACTGTTTATTAAGTTATTTGGCTTCAGCTTCCAATCACTGGTTACTGATGTGCCTTTCTCCACTATACTAAAGAACTCAAAAGTATTGTCTTTAACTGCTGTAACCTACTATTGCCTCTCTTTTTCATTTGGAAAAAACCCAAGTGGACTAAAATTCTTTAAATTTGTCACTGTATGCATTTTCCTCACAACTCAGTTTCTGTGGCTTTTTTTCCAAATCCACTTTTTCAGCATTTTTGTGAAAGCATGAGCTGGATACAGCATGCCAGTGCCTTGTCTCAGGACTGTCTTGTGAGTTTAAATATTACCTCTCTAGTGTTACTCTTCTGTTTATACATCGTATTTACATATTAACCCTTCATCTGCAGCACTGCATTTTGATCTTTTCACTGGGTACACTCACTGTGGCAAACCCTTTGTAGGACAGTTTCTTTCCACAAGAGTTCATCATTCTATAGACTAGCATGTGTTTCTTGATTGTAGCTTTATAACTTTGTACGTGGCTTTTTTTAAGAATGTTTTGTTTCTAGCATAGGTTGAATATACCAAACACTCATGATTGCTTTTTGTAACTGATTTATCTCAGTTATGTAGCATTCTATCAATTTATAACTTGTGCACATTTTATCACGATTGATCATGTAGACTCACAAGTAATTGAGAACGTTTTGTGATAGTGGCCTCACCTTTGGGGAACTCCATCTTAATCTGAGTTATGCTGCGATGCATTCTTCTTGAAAACTGTTTTTTGCTTTTTGAGATGTCACTTAACCAGTTCTTAACCTGTTTAATTGGTACTATTTTGTCATCAGGCTGTCACAGAATACTACACCAAGTGCCACAGAAGTTTATAGACGAATACAGGTATTTTTACCAATCAGAAGTATCAATTGTATCAAAGAATGAAACCAGATTCATTTAAGAAGATCTATTTTCATTAATTTGCTTCTTATTATTTGTTATATAGCTCTTATATATCAGTTGAATCTCATATTTTTTTTTTTTTAAGTTATTGTTTTGCTCAAGACTGCCATCGTTCTAACCTTCCTATAGCTATAAACACTGTCTCACTAGCTCTTTTAGAGTATGGTTGTAACATTAGCGTTCATTCAGACTTCTGAAATTTTCCTGGTATTTTCAGAATTGCTAAAAAATCATGTCGGTGGGATAGACATCTCCTTGGACACTTCTGTGAGAACCCTCTTCTATGGTGATATTTGGTTCTGCTGACCAAAAATGTTTGTTGCAAAGTAATATGTTTCTAATGTTGTACTAGTAATGGATTGAAGAAGTAATTAATCATTCTCATGAGGGTCCAGCAAATCATCTCACTTCTTTACAAATGCAGAATTACTTATTGAATGCATCTACCCTTTTGCACTATTAGTAGATTGGGGTCCCTGTTTCGTAGAACACCTGTGTCAGGGCTAAGGTTTCTTTTGTTTTTACAAATCCTCCACTCTTTTTTTTTTTTTTTTTTTTTCCCCTTTTTTTGTCCCNTTTTTTTTTTTTTCCCCCTTGTTGCCAAGAAATGTCTTCGTCCTCACCTACCAATTCTTTACACTTAAGGTTTCAAAAAGTATGGAATTTGTTATCCCCTAATACTTTTCTTCTTGTTATGTATAGCTTCTTACTTCTAACAGCAGTATTTATTGAAATCTGTTTTGTTGCCAAATTGTAGTAGTTATGACAATGCCTTCTAGGTATTACATGCTGTCTGAACACACAAGTATGAGATTTTTTTTTTTTCTGTGTACAATGACACAGCCATGCAATTTATTACATTTCAGAGCAGAGTAGGCTTTTGTTTTTAATATAACATGTTTCAAGGCTTGGCTACAAAAAGCTAAGCTCTTTATTTATTTTCTCCATACTTTGTTCATAGGCAGTACAAAGCATAGGACATACTTTGGTTTTAGATATAATACCAAATGGTATTGGAAATATGAAGGGCAAGTATACAGAAATAAATAATACAATATGTAGTTGGAAATACACAGGACAGGCATACAGAAATAAAGAATAACAACATTAACCTAATAGAAATTGCAGTAGCATACATAGAGTAACTTGATTGGCGTTTTTGTGGCTCAGGTCTGTAGAAATTGTTACCCTAAAGTTAATTTGAGGTAAGAGGCAAGAAGATATAACAAGAGCAGAATTGGAGGGTGACAAAAAGAAAGTTTTATTTTAGAGGCTAGCTGAGAGCTTCTTCTTGACTGAAATAAACTTGTTTATTTCATATAAACATAACATTTGTTAGGATAAACTTTCTTGAGGAATTAGATAAACAATGAAGTGTATCAGTTGACCAGCGAGAACTTTCCCAAGGCACGGCTTCCAACGCAGCAGGCTTCTGCAGGAAGCAGAAGTGGCTGAGGCTCTAGTTCCTCTGTGGAGTGCCATTATTGATGGGTAAGGTCCTCCAGCTGTATCAACAACACCGTGAACCTGACTGTGACCAAACTGCTTCTAAGTCTAGCACGCCTTGAGTGGTGTTGGAAACTAAAGAGACAAAACTGTTTAAGACTGCTCTAACAAAGAAGTTGAAGACATGACAACAAAGAACAGAAAACAGGTTTTGGCCTATTAAAGGAAGTGGTTAATAACTAAATTATTATTGTATTCCTGCTTCTCACCGTCTTATGGGAATTCATAATGCATCTAAATATATCTCAAAGAGTGATAACACTATTGTATTGAGTCTTCAGTTGGGCAGGCTCAGCACTCTGTGGATGTAAATTAATTTTGTCTCAGGTTTCTGGATAAAAGCTCTACATCTCAGTTTTCTAATTGGTTTCCTCAACGTCATACATGAGCCATTGAGAGACTACTAAGATATTTGCTTCCAGACAATGGTTGTACATAACAAGGCAGTCTTGAAAGTTTTCAAACAGTAAGATAGATTGAAGTCACATTTACGTAAAAAACCAGTTGCTCTAGGAAATGAACTTCTTGTGAGCATTACTTACCAGTACAGGTAGTTGCAAATCCAGATTTTTGTGTTATGGAAAATCCTTGTCTTTGGGAATAGTGTTTTATTTTGGATTGTAACAAGGTGGTGAAATTTAAAATTTCCAGCAAAATGAAAATTATTTCCCCAAGTAGGAATATCACCACCCCCCCCCCAACCCCTGATATACGTATTTTGCTTCAAATTTTGTATCCTGTCATCAGAAAAAGCATTTCGACTTTATGGGGAGCAGAAGGAAAGCTTTGCAATAGTTTTTCACTGGATGTGTTGACAAAGCACACCTTTCTTTGAAGTACTTATACTCTGCTGAATCAGCATTTCTGACATCAAGTTGCTTTTTTTTTTTCTCTTTGGAATATTTTTTGGCTAGCTACACTTTTCAGCCACATCACCTTTTGCGTTAGTATTCTAGTATTGAGAGCAGTAGAGAAACATTTTCAACATTGCTGCAGAGACTGCTCAAGTTTTCAGGCTTCTTAAATAATGAGAATTATTCAGTTAAGTGAAGCTGTAACAGTTAAGAACGTCTCACAGGATTTTCATTTGAGAGTTAAGAAAAATAGTAGATTTTGCAGTTATACAAACGAATCTCTCTTTTCAGAATATTTTAAAGTATTTTTATAGATATTCCAATCTGTTATCACTGGTGTTATAGTAATAATTATGTGACATTTCTTTTTCCTGTGTACTTGTCTTTTTCTTTGAAGCTATGTATTTGAAAAACAAGTCTGTGTTACATTATGTTTAAAGTAGACAAGAATATTAGAACAGAAGACAATTTGAAAGGAAGTGGAACTTAAATTCTGAATACACTCTTATAAACAGAAAGTAGAAGCAGTTTTGGTCAGGGTAGGCTCCCAGTTGCCCAGTTGATTTCTGCAAATGGGGCTTAAGCTTTTAAGTTACTTAAAGCTTCTTGTAAATGGATTAATCAGTTTGCCGTTTTCTACAACTAATCAACCTTAATTTTTAATACTCTATTATTTACTAACAAAAGCCAGTCCTCTACATTCCATTGAATCTGTCTTTATGGAAATTCTCCATTAAGGCACGTTCAACACAGTAGGGGCAGCTAAGTCTCTCAGTTCTCTAAGTTTTACTTATAAGAAATGGATGAATTGGAAATATTTTATTCTTTGTATTTTAAATGTAGAAACTGCATCCATCCTGTGCAGAACTGAGAAAACTGCTTTTATCAGTTCTCTAAATGTTTTCAAACATCAAAAGAAACTCCGAAAGACCTCTTCCTAAAGGTTTAACTTTCAAGTTAGATTACAGAATACTACTACAAAATTTTAGTATGCCCTGGTTTTATTTCTATTGTAGTACCATAATGTTAGTAGCAATAGCTGTGTCCTTTCCAGAGGAACCGTATTAACAAACATGAATAAGAACCTCTTGAAAAAGACACAAAAATTTTTTGCAGTTTTAACTCAACTGTGTCTGCCTCAGATTATTTATCTATGAGATATTTTTTGCTCGTTCGCTGCCTCTGGAAAAACATTTTGTTGTTTGCTTCTTGGTATAGTAAGATATCCTCTTTAAAGTTGTTCTGTAACTTTTGAGTCAGTTTAGAGATTTTTGTAAATAAATAGTATTAAGTAAATGAATGAATATAAATAAATACAGAATAGGTGTTATGTCCTCTGTCATTAAGTATTATCTTCCTTGAATGTTTATTGAATGGTCTCTGATATAAAATATGATATGCTGTGATGAGTTACCCATGGTTAATTCTTCATGTGAGTTCATATCTGTACTGTTACATGTACCCCACTGGATGCAATATTGCATCTGTAAGCAAGATGGGGCTAATGCATGGAGGTGAAATTTGTTTATGGCCAGTGTAGTGTTATACAACAGCTGATTATTTTGTTAGATAAAGGAAGCGTAATACGTATTTCCTATTAAGATGACTATCTCATGCTTAAACTCCTGGAAGTAAAAGCAGCAGTTGCTTTAACATGTGCCACCATATTTATTGAGAAACTTTGAATACAGAACCCAATTACTGCCCCCCCCCCGGCATCTCTCTAAAAAAAAATGTTTATTTCACTTTTTACAAAAATATAAAAGGATTGATGTATAACTTTTTTTTTATTGTGCCAGAATATTTAAGTAAAATAAATTGTGTCATCTGTGCTTCATTTTGATAGAGAATTTATCAAAATATTTCATAAATGGTTGTCCGATTGTTACAAATGTTGACTATTTAGATAACAAAAGACTGTAGCCTTTCAAGGAAAGGTGTAAAATAGATAACAACTAAAATTTGAAGTGAGAAAGATCCAGAGTAAGTAGGAGAATAGTTCTTCCGTTTGTAAAATATCGTATAGTTGGTTAATTTAACTATTACAATTAAAATCCACAGATGAATCTTTAAAGTGAACTTACAGAATTGCAAAGAAATAACTAGCATTTCTTACCAGTTAGAAAGAAACAACTGCCATTTGTTACCTAGAGTTTTTTTGATTAGGGTCCAAGTGAGAGAGATTCATGTATTTTTATTGCAGTATACGATCTCATTTCTACTTCTTATACAAATAGTCTTGAGTGCTTACTATAATCAAGTCAGAAATGCAAATTCAGAAATACAGCTGCTTAGTCTAATTTTAAACATATCTATTATATCTCTAATCTACATTTCCAGTGCTTAGATGCTGCGCAGAAATACTTCGAAGAAAAACAATTTCTCAGGAAGTCCATGAATGAAGGAGGATGAGGCTGCGTAGGGGTAGAATAGGAATAAGTAGAGTCTTGTCGGCTGGGAGCGCTTTGCCCCAGAAAGAAGTCAGAGGCCTCAGCAGTATGCAAAGCTGTCACTTGTACTTGGGTGCGCTGCCCATGCTTTCTGTAAAATTCAAGCCTATTTCATTCAGCTGACAAAATGTTTTGGACTTGCTAAATATTGTTTCTGGGTCACATCTGATATCTAGCAAGAATAAGAACATAAAAAAAAAAAAAAGGAGAAAAACTGTTGCTGTCGTACAATTTAATTTTACTTGTTTCAGGAGAATTCAGTGCATGGCTAAGACAGCCAGCATACTGGATTCCTGGATGCTTTAATCTGCTCTTTCACTCTAAAAAGTTTTTAGGTGACTTGCATTCTGGAACAAAGCTTTTTCTTTTATGCTCGAATTCAAACCCTTGCGTTCAGGCCTGAGCCCAGGCAATATTGGGTCAGTGCAGGTCAGCGTAATGGAACTGTACAGGTGCTTTCCAGGTGCTAAAGAGTAGTTGGGACACGAGTCCTGAGCAGGATTGTCTTTTACTCATGCTCTGTTTGTGTGAAAACCAGCATCAAGCCTTATATAAATTTTATCATTCCCCTGCGTGCTTTCCTTGTCTTCTAAGTAACTTAAGTGCATTTCTGGAACATTTTCTACAGTCTTAGAAATACTTTTTGGCTTGCCTTGTTCTAACTCTGTATTTACTACCAACAGTATTTTTGTTTACAAATTCAGTCTAAGAACCAGAATATATATGGAGTATCTATGTTCGATATATTTAATATTTACCTTCAGTTGGCAGTGTAAGAAATAGCATTTTATTAATAATTTTTATTGTATTTAATATATTTATTTATAATTTCCTTAATGTGATCAGAGAAACTATCACCTTGCTTCTTGCGGAGTCTTCTTGGAATGCCAGCCAGAAGTACTGTATGGTCTCAGGCGATCTCAAATGCTGCAGCATAAACTAATTTACATGACAGAGTAATACAGAAGCATACATTTTGTGCAAACATAGCCAAAAAGCCTTCAGAATTAATGTCTTAAAGAGTAGGTGACCTTTTTTTTTTTTTTTTGCTTTTAAGTAGAAACATCACTGATTACTAGCATTCATGTGAGCCTTAAGCTGGGTATCCGTTCAGCAAGCTACAACTTTGGTGGCAGCAAAAGAAAAAATCATAGATATGGGGACAGATTCAAAACATGAAAAGCAGTGTGATTTGGAAGCAAAAATAGCAGGCTGGGAAATAAAATTAGGTTGAGAGCTGTAATGATGTCACAAATGCTTTTTTGAGGCTTTGCACTCCATGTTCTCCTTGTTTGCTACTAGTTTTAGAACTGTTTTGGCTTGGCAGGTGCTGAAGGTGTACCCTTTAGCTCAGATGCCGTGAGAGCCTGACTTTGAACTGAGAGATCCTTCCAAACTTGGTTGCATCCTGAGGGTGGAGTCAGCTTAACTTTATTTTAATCGTTTTGTGGCTTTTGGGTTCATGAGAATGATGCTGAGATGCACTGACAACAGGAGTGTGTTCAGGTCTCCTGTCAGCTTAATGAGTTTATTTTTGCTGGATGGTTGACAGTCAGCCAAAAGACACCAAAAAAAACTACATAGCCCACGAACAGCTTTTTGGCTGGTTTTCCATAAAAAGACCATTCAGGAGGAAGGGGAAACACTGCAGATGGCTTTTTTTTTTTTTTTTGTTATTTTTCCATAGTTAGGTAAAAATTGGGATCTCTCATTTTCACTCTCTCTTCACCATAGAAGTGTTGGAGGTGGTGTGAGGTCCATTCTGTTGCTATGATGTCCAGAAGAAAGATTTGTTGTACCCTGAGGCTGTGGCAGGACTTGTGATGGCTAAAGCCTTTCCTGATCAACCCTTGAGAGATAATCCATAATAATTAAGTATTTCTTGAAACAGAGTGTGAGCAAAATGGACTCTGTGGTGATTAGGACATGGGTGGATCAGAGCAATTAGTATTTGGTTACACAAAAGGAACAGCTTCTAAGGAAGGACTGAAAACCACATTCTCCAAAGAAATAAGATGTTGGAGTTTAAACATTTTGGGTGTGCTTGAAATAAGTGATGTGAATTGGGCAGTTTGAACCTGGATCTCCAAGATTTTGAGTGACCTTGTTGGTTCAGCTCTTGGCTACTCTGGTTTGGATGTTTCTCTTTCATTGCTGTTCTTCATTAAGATTTTTTTTGCATTGGGATGAAACCAAGATCATGTAAGTGAGGAAAAAATTTTGAAATCACTCTTTTAAAAATATATTTTTAATGATTTCTGCCTAGCTTTAATTAGAAATGACTAAAAAATGCTTAGAATTAAGGTCACCTCTTGACCATTACAGCTAGGGTATAGGAAATACAGGCAAAGCGTAGTTGCTGTGGGAAAGGTATGTTGCAGGAAGACTTTCAACAGCTTCAAGTACTTAGAGCTCCTTTAAATAAGATGGAAATATGTAAATACATAAAAAAAAAAAAAAAGTACTGTGTCCTAAACAGATGAAATTCCTTTTTGCATTTTTTTTTTAAAAAAAAAAAAAAAAAAAAAAGCATCCATATTGAATCTTAGCTGTGGTGTTCACATAGTTCTCCTTTTGAAGTAAATTAAGTGCCTTGAATCTGAATTATGTTTCTCTGGTCTCAAGAAATGTACAAAACATGAGAAAAACTTCACAATGACCAAGTAGAAAGATTTATTTTACAGGGGGCCTCTTCCAGCATCGCAAGTGGGTTTCTGGGTACCTTAGCTAAGGGACTAGTTTGTGTATTCAGATTATGCAAGATCAAATCCTTGATACTTTAAAAGTAACTACTGAACTTCCATTAATGTTGCAAAGGTCTTACTCAGCACTTCTGGAGATGACTGCCTTTGGCTGTGGACTGTGCCTATATCTTGTAAGATATAGGAGCCTGTCCTGTGTGGTATTATGATACCTAATAAATTGCTTAAATCTCTGGAAAATTTAAATGCTTATCTGTGTTAGCTTATAGAGCTGTTGTGAGTGCTAATTGGATGTGTTACATGCTCTAGAAGGCAAACGATTTATGTGAGCAGCATGTTTTTTAACATTTCAATAGTTAAAAAAAGGGTAACAGTAAGTGTCCAGTACATCAGCTCTTCTTTGATCTGATTTGTCATCTACTGCAAATATACAATACGAAGTGCTCAAACTTTTATTTTGATATCCAATTTTTGTTCTTGTTTTGGTCTAAAGATAACTTTTCTCTGAAGTGAGAAACTTGTTCTGTCCTGTTGGGCCAGTTGAACAAAATGTTACAAATGGACTCAGTTCCCTAAACATGAGCTCGTAGCACACCATTTTAGACACCTGGCCCAAACCATGACAATAACTTCCAGTATTCAACTTGCTCTTCAGCTAGGTCATGGGTCTTATGCAGGTTCTCTATTGTATATGTCACTGTTGTCTTGCTTCTGTACAACATCCTGGGTTATAGCTCACCTCAGTGACAAAAAAACCCCAAACGTATCAGAGCACTGAGTTACTTGATGAATTTCCTTGTATTTCTCTCAAATCGTGCTGAAGTGTGTGGAAGAGTGCCATGGGAGGAACTACAATTCATGGTTAGTCTTTAGTGTGGCAAGACACGTTAAATAATTATGAAATTTGGTGAGAGTACTGACATTTCAGAGGTCCCTTAGATAAGGGGAAATAGGGAGAATTATGAATGTTTTCTTAAAATTGTGTGTATTATAGGTGTACGTATCTCATATGCAGAATATCCTGTATGAAGAATCTAAATTTGTTGTGGGCCTGTGTTTCAAAATGCAGAAAGTACTATGGAAGATATTACAAGGTGAGATGCAAGATACGTCAAGGATGGTGGTGACAGTCAATATGTTAGAAAGGTTTCATTGTTTCTGCAAGGAAATTTTGGTGTCTGAAGAACGACTGACTATTGCGTTTTCATTTTTGGATCCCACTAAATAAAATAGATGAATTTGACGAAGGTTTGTAATCACTTAGATTTCTTCTGTCACAATAGTGATCCTACTGTGTGCAGTCCTTGCACATGTTTAATCACCATTAAAGAAAGTGTTGGGTTTTTAGCAATATTTATCAAGATCCTCTTGTTTGAAAGTGCAAAAAACCCACCACATTTTACTTTTGTTAAAGAAAGTATTTGTCTATTGTCATTCCTAAACTTCAGTCCAAAAGGTGTATGTCTATATAGTCCTAATTAATTTAATGAAAATTATGTGTTGGTAGTATTTTTAAAGTTAAAAACATTTGAATGTGTTAAAATTGAGTTTTGAAGAATACTGTGAAAATGACAAAAAACAGACAACCTTATTTTTATTATAATAAATTATGTGTGCTTTGGATGATTTCCAGATATCTTATGTGTTAACGTAATGAACAGTTCCACTGCTGAACTATTTTATGCTGTTATGTTCTTAAGCCAAAGGAAAAAAATAGTTTTTAATAGTATCTCTGTGAAAACTGTTAGCAAATGCTTACCCTTGTAGTGAGGCCTCAGTAAAATGTAATCTATTATTCCTTGTGTTTTATTTCAAGACAACTGAATGTTAAGAGGTGCTTTTTTTTCTACACGCACGCTCAGAGTTGCTACAGTGCAATATTTGGTGTCCTATTGCTATTTTTATTAATCCTTTTTGTGGTGAAGGCTTGTGATTTCATTAACAGATATTTTAAAACCTGAAAAACCTAATAGAGGGCTAAACAGAAAATAATTCTGTTTTCCATGTAGATAAGCACAGAAATCCATGAATAAAAATCAGGTTGGCCTCTCCTCCATGCTTCAGAAGTCTCCTGCGTGGCTTTAGGAACCTTTGTGAAATGGGCCACGTTATCTTCGATGTTGTAAATAATTAACATTCTCTGTGTGGTTATTTTTATCAAAAGTATATTTCAAGATTAATTTGTGGATAACAGTAGCTGCAGTTCTTAAGAGGCTTTTCTTTTTTGTTGTTTTTGTCTATATTTCTGGTATAGGGGAGTAGGATCTTGTCTCATTAGCCACCTTTGTTCTGTGAGAAGCCATACATTGAATGAGGCAATTTTAATAATATTCACAGACTTTGAACTTGTGTTACATTGTGATAACCCTTGAAACCCAGACGTGTATCTTATATGTTAACTCCACCTATAGTTTCCACAAGTCATCTTAAGAGAGCTTTGTCACTCACGGCGTCAGAACATAGGGTTGTGTTTGTCCTTTGAATTAAGCAACAGTGATTAAATTACACATACTTATTTTTCCTGCCTAAAGAATGGTACGGTGACCTTGTGTTGACACTATAGAGAATGTGCGCTTTGTTAACTGCATTGGAGATCTGCCCCTGAAGTTTAAACCAAAGAGGCACTTGTCCTAAAACACCAGCTTTGTTTTTTGGGGTTATCACTATGACATCTGGACCTTCACTACCTTAGGTGCCATGTGGTGGTACTTATTCTTCTTGCAATCATTTTGTATGATTTGCTTAATATAAGAGAACAAGCCCATACTACATTTATTCTTAAGTGCAGAGAAAAAAATGACTTTCTCTGGAATGATGACAATGAGCTGTTTATTACCACAAGCTGTGCATTTTATTTTCTTTTAGTTAGAAGGCAGTGATTTGTCTGAATTTCTGGAGTGGTTTTTAAGTGAATAATGATATAAGAGTCTTCTTACTCGAGGCTTCTTATAAATGTAGTTATTCATATGAGGAAAAACTATTCAAGCGTGGATTATTTATGCAGGGGAGAAAACTGGCTCTGGATTGATATAATTTTTCTTTCTCATCTTCTCTGAACTAATTTGTTTTCTCTGTACAGTGAGTGCTCAATATGCTTGCGACTTTGTTTTAGACACTTAGGAGCTCCTTGTACCATTTCCCTTGATCCAAATCAGACCTCACCTGTTCTTCAAGGCAAACTTTGTTCCCTCATGGCTTCAAAGAAGAGTGCTATCGCCTTTCCCCTTTCATTTTTAGCAGACCTGGTTTCATCATACATTTAAAAAGTAGAACTGAGATTTTTCCTGATTCAGTGGTATTGGCATGTTCTTTTCTTAATTTCAGTGGGTTTTTCCCCAACACAACTGAGAGATGGATGAGAAGATTAACTGCACTTTTGACCCTCCCCTCTTTTGATTTCTCTTTTGATGGCAATCCTCTCCTCAGATGGTCCCTAAACCTGGAGCCTGGGCTCAGCCCCCCGCGTGAACTGCGATGTGAACCCATTCTGTTTATCCACCAGAGTATTTCAAAATTGGTAATTCTGCCATTGGGAATGCGCAGTCATTGGTAAAAAGAGCATCCAAGCAGCTTTCCTAAAGCATTGTTAATCATTGGCAGTAAACATGAAGAGAAGATGTAGAGGATTTATATCAATAAAGATCTCTCCTACCTAGAGCCAAGAATGACCTAATTTTTTTTTAGATACACCAGCAGGATCTGTCTGTAAACAGTTTCTAAGCAACAGCTGCCTGTCCTCTAGAAAGAATGTCACTTTTTATCTGTGACTCCTGGGCTTTATAGCCCTTCTGCCCAAATCGGCGCCCTAGATTAGGGGGAGATTGAAGCAGTCTTGTCAGCAATGATGGTTCTCCTTTTTTCTAGTAGCAGCCACCTACGGTTCACTGAACTGTGTTTGAAATTAAACCACTGTCTCCTTTATTGTTGGTTTTCCAACAGCTTGCTGTCGCAGTCCAACACTGTGAATTATTTCCGTGCAGTTTCATAAACATTCTGTAATGATCAAAGAACCTTTCTACTTTCACTTAAGTCCAAAAGATGACAAACCAGAAACAGCTAATTTTTTTTTTTTTTTTTTTTAATGATTACATGGTTTTAACTGGTTTTAAGGCAAAAACTGGGCTTTCCCCACAGCACAGCAGGTCTCTTTCTTTCATCAAGAGTTGTGTAGCATCTATCTCAAAGACTGGGGTAATTCAGAGGTAAAGAAAACGAGAGCCCTTTGGGATCGGATTTTTATCACCTGCGAGGCTGCAGCTCAAGTGACCAGTTTTCTGAGACTTACCTGCATTAAGCACTGTTGAATAATTTGCATCAAGAGGTGAAGCAGTAACAACTACTCAAGGAAGTGAGCTAGCCATTTCCGTGATAATATAGTGGTAAATGGGGAAAAAAAGGGAAGAGAGAGGGAGTAATGTCACTGGACACTGTAAGCTCTTGGGATCAATTTTAAACAGATATTATTTGAAAATAGCAATCATTTTCTTTTAGCCAAAGATCCATATAAGATGAAGTATACAAAGACAATTTTTAGAGGGATTTTTGTTTTCGTTTAATACCAGCATCTTTTAAAAGAATGTAAACCTGTGGGCTGTGGAGATCAAGTAATTGGTTCAAGCTATTAGAACTTCTAAAAATCATAAATGTCAGTTTCTCTGTCTTGCAGCTGATCTACCACATTTTGCCTTAGCTGAGACTGCATTTGAGGTGGGGAAACACAAATCTTGTAGAATACAAGTTTTGCCCCAAAGGACATTGGAATGGAATATGATCATAAACTCATTTAGTAAGAGGTAAGGAAGAGTAAGCTGGAATCGCTCTCCCATTACATGCTAAGCAGTGCTAGAAAAGCAGCCTTCAGGAAAATATGGTGGAGGTTGCTTACAGAAGAAGCTTTAAATTTAACATACTAACTCCATGCTCCCATTTATGAGTTGTTTTTGCCAACTCTGTGAGCCAGCAGAAGTAAACTTTCAGTTCATTGAAGATTTGGGAGAAACAAGAGTAGCCTTATCAGTTACCACAGAAGGGTAGGACCTACATAAGTGTTTATTTTACTTACTTATTTTTAATTCACTCTCTTTTGTCTGCTACTGTTAGAGTTAAATAGTATTTCAGTTTGAACTACTTTTACTAACGGTGCCTGAAGAGAAGGCCTGTGGATGTTGGAATCCGTTAGATTTGAGTAATAGTTATGATTGATAATATAGGCTGTAGCCTATGGCCTGGTTTAAGGGAATTGTAGAGGTTAATTCTTCCCCAGAAGAGGTAAAATCATAGGTCTTTGTCTCAGTGCTTTTGAGAAAAACAGATCTCTCAGTATGTTTCCTCTGTTATTGCGAGAAGCTGTCTTGTTTCTTACAACTGTCTTTATTTCCTTTGTTTGATTTGAAATCAGAGATTTCTGCTATGTACAGAATGGGGAGTTAAAAAGTAATTGAGGCATTTTTCTGGCTTGCATTAAGAAATAAAAATTAGTAGAAGAAATTCTGACTTATGAAAGAGAGGTTAGATGCTATTATGTACAACTGGGAAACACAACAAGAAAGGCAGTTTAAAATACCTGTATGTTTAAAAAGCTAGCATTAAAGTAAAAAAATGTTGAGTAAGAAGACATACGAAACATGAGCTTTTGAAGAACTTTCTATGAAAAGGGCAATAAAACTAAGATTTGTGACATTCTTACTTTTTAGGGGCTGTTAGGGTGCCTTCCTGTCAAATAACATGAAAGTAGACTGTGATGAAAGACTGAGAGTAAATTCTGGTTTTTACTGTTTTCAGCATTCTCACCTTCTCCATTACATTTTGGCCAAGAGTAGTGTATTGTTATAAAATTCAGACTAAAAGTAAGCTTTGTTTATTTCTGTTCATTTCTTACATAAATGAAACGGTAATCTCAGTCCATTGCTATCAATAATTGGTTGATATTTCCCTCTAGATTTGGGCCAAACTTACTTGACAATTTCTCTTTCATGTAGTAATAATTCCTGATTATTATTATTTCTCTGTTATTCTGTAAGACATGGATAAATCCCAATGAAAGTATGTCTTTGTTACTAAATATTCTACTGTATACTAAATATTCTTCTCTGTACAAGTAGAATTCTTCCATCTCTTCTAAGCTCTTAGTTTATAAAAACCCCTCCCTTTTCATAAGAAACTATTGTAGCTCTGTTTCCTGCATATATTAACAAAATGTTTGAAGACTAAAGGGAGTGAACATGCAGTGAGTCATCTTCTGTTGAGAATAAAACCTGATACATTTGTGAATGAAATCTGGCTTTGTGAAGTAGAGCATGTAGTTGTTATTATTGTTTTTTGGGGGATTTTTTTTTTTTTTTTTTGATACACTTTTGCTTTTAACAGATGTGCAAGTTAAGAAAGTTTTCATTAGACTTGGGAAATGCTTTCTAAACACATTTGTAAATCTGCGAATATTGCGATAAATTGGATTTAGTAGAACTTTACTATGACTAGGAATAGCTCCCTGAGGTGTTCTGAGTAATTTTTGGGGGTGCCTTTGTTGACAATATTTCGGGAAATTTAATTCCTAAACTTACTCACAAGCACTAGGATGCCTAAAAAATTTGAAAGTGAACTGAACGCCAAAAGCTTGGTGGAGCTCCTTGCCAATTAAGTAGCTTGAGTTAGAACAAGTATGGGATTTTAGCAGAAATGTGAGTTGATCTGATGAGGTATACGAAATGCCAAAGTCTGCATAAGTCCAAGTGTATGTTGCACAAAGATTTCTGCAACACAGAAAATATTAAACATGGTGATTACAGGCAAAGTTAGTAACAAAATCACAGAATCATAGAATTGTTTAGGTTGGAAAAGACCTTTAAGATCTTCAGGTCCAACTGTTAACCTAGCACTGACAAGTCCACCACTAAACCACGTCCCTAAGCACCACGTCTCCCTGTCTTTTAAACACCTCCAGGGATGGTGACTCAACCATTTCCTTGGGCAGCATGTTCCAATGCTTGACAACTCTTTCAGTGACAAAATTTTTCCTAATATCCAATCTAAACCTCCCTTGGCACAATTTGAGGCCATTTCTTCTTGTCCTATCACTTGTTAATCGGGAGAAGAGACCGACACCCACCTTACTACAACCTCCTTGCAGGTAGTGTAGAGAGCAATAAGGTCTCCCCTCAGCCTTCTTTTCTCCAGGCTAAACAACCCCAGTTCCCTCAGCTGCTCCTCATAAGACTTGTTCTCAAGACTCTTCACTACCTTCGTTGCTCTTCTTTGGACACGATCCAGACCCTCAATGTCTTTTTTGTAGTGAGAGGCCCAAAACTGAACACAGTATTCGAGGTGGGGCCTCACCAGTGCTGAGTACAAGGGGACAATCACTTCCCTGGTCCTGCTCACCACACTATCCTTAATACAAGCCAGGAAGCTGTTGGCCTTCTTGGCCACCTGGGCACACTGCTGGCTTATATTCCGCTGGCTGCCGACCAACATCCCAGGTCCTTTTCCACCAGGCAGCTTCCCAGCCACTCTTCCTCAAGCCTGTAGCGCTGCATGGCGTTGTTGTGACCCAAGCGTAGGACCCGGCAACTGGCCTTGTTTCAACCTCATTCAGCTGGCCTCGGTCCATTGATCTAGCCTTTCCAGATCCCTCTGTAGGGCCATCCTACCCTCAAGCAGATCAACACTCCCGCCCAACTTGGTGTCACCTGTAAACTGACTGGGGGTGCACTTGATACCCTCATCCGGATCATTGGTAAAGATATTAAACAGAACTGGCCCCAGTACTGAGCCCTGGGGAGCACCACTTGTGACTGGACATCAACTGGATTTAACTCCATTCACCACAACTCTTTGGGCCTGGCCATGCAGCCAGGTTTTTTACCCAGTAGAATACGCTCGTCCAAGCCATGTGCAGCCAGTTTCTCCAGGAGTATGCTGTGCGAAATGGTGTCAAAAAAAATCTGGTATTCTTTCTGTAACGGTAGTTGAAAACAAAGAGGACACGTAGGGATTGATTCATCCCTGGTTATTCCATTCTACCCTGTAAGAGCTAGCTGTTGATGGAGTTCCGGAGTCTCAGGGTAGCAACTGGACAATAGTTTTTAATTGACAACAGATGTGTTATTGTTTCGTAACTTCTCTCGTTAATGTACCCTTCATCTCTGAAGCATTCTGCTGCGATTGGTTCCACAAATGTGAGGGAAGAAGTACTGCCTATTTAATACTTAGAAACCTGGTGGCTGAAGAATTTGAGGTTCATTTAAGTTCTTGTATCATAGGAAGTGTTGAGAGTTCTACTCATTTCCATGCTGTCTGTCTTTACATGATTTTTAATCGTATTTCTTCTCTGATTTATATTGAAAATTGAAGATTGAAGTGTGTTTAGACTCTCTTCATATGGAAAGCATTAAATGCCTCTGATCATAGAGACTTTATAGATACATCTTCTAGTTCTACCAGACCTTTTTGTAGGTAGAAGTGCACATGGCATTAAAGATGTAGATGTGTAACATCTACATAACAGATCCATATAACAGATTTATACAGTGATGTACAAGTATTCCCGTGTTCCCCTGCATTCCCTCTTTTCTTTTTCTGAACAAAGCTGTGCAGAAGTGCTCTTTTTTTAGAGGGCTTCCGACTGTGACTCCAGGATCAGTTGCTAACTTCAACCCAATCATTTTATATGTAAAGTAGGGTTGCTTTTCCCCATGTTGTTCCCCGTATTTTGCAGTGGTGGAAAATGCATTTTCATCTGCCATCTTTGCCCCTGGTCACTACGCTTGATAAGATCTACAGTCCTCTGTAGAGAGATTTATAGTGGAGTATTCTGCTTTTATTATTTTTTATTTTTTTTTATCATTAGCAAATAGTCACTTCACTCTTCACCTCCCTTTTTCCAAGTGGTGGCAGGAATTCAGTCTGTGGACTAGTGATATTGTACAAATTATGTAGAGACGATGTGCTTTACCTTCCAGAAATCTTATAATCCAGTTAGATAAATAAGTGAACTATTTTAATAGGCAATATTGTTATATTCTTATGGACTGCACTTCTGCGATGAAGTATGAAGAGCTCACTGACGATGTGGCAGAAGTTATCTGTCTGAAGACAGGTTTACTGAGCTGTAGTCAGGGATCACAGAAGAGGAAGACTCTTAGTTTTGAATAAGCATTGGACTAAACCCATTACTGTTGAAGACAATGATCATACACCTTTTGGATCAAAGCCTTGTAGGAGGTAGGCAAAAATGCCAAATTCACTACAGTGTTGTTTAATCTTGAAAAGGAACTACACATACAGGGAGACATACTTAGAAGGGAATGAAAAAGAATGCTAAAACATTAGTTTCTTTTGGGTTTTTGTTCTTAAGAAATTTCAAGGCAGTAAGGAAAATAAATAATATTTATTAAAATAGAAAATGAAGAAAAGACAAGGAGAAATCAGGACAGTAGAGAAAGCTATTTTTAGGTAAGAAAATACTTTTTTAAAAGGTATTGTAATGTGCAAGTATTCAATACCCAAAACACTATAAAGGGAGGCCAAAAATAATTCTGAAAAAATGTTCAGGACATGAAAACCAATTATGAATCTCTTTCAAATCCTTTGGAAGCAAGAAGTGTTCCAGCGATTTGGCAGCCAGTGGACAAGTGAGGTAGAGAAGGCAGAGTCAAAGAGCAAGAGGCCCAGCAGAAAAGCCTGGGAGATTCTGCACGTTAACTGCACTTGTTAACTGTAAAACAGCTTATGAAGGATTTTCACAGGGGAGCTTGCAGGAAAGGTGTCTGAGACTGGAGTGTTAATTAAAGGTGTTTTAGAGGAAACAGATACAATGAATAGTATCAGGTCACTAAAACAATTATTTTTTTAGATCTCCATGTATTCATTTTTTTAATGATTGGTCTCATACTGGAGCTCTCTGTGTCTAAGATACAATGGCTAGCTTAAGTGCTAGGTTTCGTACCACAGTGAGCATTGATTAGTTTTGTCTTTTATAATTCTTGGATTGACATTGTCTGATTTTTGCCAGTTTTTATTAATGCTTAATGTATTATTTTGTTTGAAAAGGTATAAAAGGTGACAGTTTCACCTTGGTTGGTGTTTTGTTTTTGTTTTTTTTTTTTTTTTAAACCACTTCACTTTCCATTATAATCCTATATGAAAACTATTTGTATTCTGTTGAGGTGCCTGTAGTAGTTTATTTACCTGATGACCTGAAAAGTTTCATTGCCATTTTTGAGTTTATCTGGGTTCCTCTGTTCTCTTAATCTTCACAGAGATTATTTTTTCAGACACACTGATCAAAGATTCGCTATCAAGATGGAAACTGTGTATGAAAAGAAAAGTTCTTCTGTGGAAAAATTAATCTGACATTAGCTAAATTGGTTTTTTTGAAGAACTAGCACTTTATTGTCACCTGTTTACTTCTTGCATTTCCTCTAGCCTGCAAAGATTAGTCATTTGTTAATTAATCCCATCATAATTTGCAGGTTTTAATGAATTTATGCAAGAAGTTACTTCATGTTTTAGTGTCAGTAAAGAAGAAAACGCATTTTCTTTCTTTCTGTCTCCACATCTTCGGGGAGTTTTTCACTTTTAGTAAGAGTCATCTCGTAGTCAGACTAAAAAGGTGTTTCAAGGACTGACAAAGAAACAGGTTAGATCTCTTGGTTTCCTCTGTGGTCAGGGCACATAGTGATGGTAATCACTTGGACAGGTTGCAAACAATTCAAAATACAACCCTGCAGTTATTGTACCTTTTTGTCCTGGATTTGAAGGCAGAGAAAATACTTATTGCTGTTAAATATCTCTGTATCTATATATTCTTTTTGTCTGAGCTGGTATTATTCCCTTCTGTGTTGCTTCTCCAGATTCATCTCGGATCCATTAGTGGTGAAATCAGTTTCCTTCTAAGAATAGCACCATAGCATCAGTGAAAAAATGCTTTTAATTCTTTAAAATGTCCTCACACAGAGAAGAGCCTCATGTAATAAAGTTTGAATTTTTTATGTTTGAAATTCCAGGTTTTTTGAGAATTTTTTTTTTAAAGTTTTTATATTAATTTTGAAATGGCTACTTACAGAACTTGGTAGTGCAGAACTGAAAGCATCTCAGATTTAAGTAATTTGACCATATGGATATGGCTGTTACTTTTCCAGATGAATGAATTTTGAAGATTCTCAGTTAAATATCTGACAATGTATATCTCTCTCTGGAATGGTACAGCCTGTATCCATGTGTGTTTATATATGTCTTCTGCTTCAGAAAGTACAGTTGTAGAGTGATGAATATTTTAAGGATCAAGCACTGTTCTTCAGACCTCTTTATGTAAGAGATACAGAAAGATCTCGTATTTAGATGCTACTTGTTTTCTAACGTGGATTTTTCTGATTTTTCTAGAAGGTCAGACAGTTTTTTTTCCTCTGTAGAGTTAGGACAAAACCAAATAAGATGAGTAAGTTTTGTATATTTGTCTGTTACCCCTTTACTCTGCCCTTCTCAAAAGCAGAGATTTGTATCTGGAAAGCCAAGTATATTCTCTCTACCATTTTGTGGTGTGCTTTCACAAGGCAAGTGCTGTCGTGCTTCTGGTACAAATGGATGCAATCAAGGCAGTTTCTAATCCGTGATGATTGCAGATTTCTTTGAAGTCAATGGGTGTCCTGAGTGTCCTCTTACAGGCTCAGCAGAGGGGATGTTTCAACAGCTTTCGAAGTGTAGCAGGCTTCCCACCAACTCCTACCAAGTTGCTGTACTTTTCTCATCTGTTTAAAATTCATGTGCTCCTGGCTTCTTAAGACTGCTTTTTCTCTTCTCTCTCTGTGTTCGTGATCCTTTCACCTTCAGTCAATAATAGGAAATCCTGTGCAAATTGAAAAGCCTGTAGTATCCAGACGTCTGTTGGCAGTCACTATGCTAGAGTGTTCATTCAAATCAGTTGTTTTCAAAGGAGAAGAAAATTGTTCATTGTAAATATATTTAATAAAATCACACCGTTTTTTTTCTGGCTTGCCTGGAATTGTGAATAAAAACATGATCAACTTAAGCATGACGTCACTTTTTTTTCAGCATTACTGTAAAAAGCACATTAAGCTTTTCATTACAGTCGTTCCATTTTGAGGATTTTATGTCACTACTAATTTATTCATTATAAGAACATTACATGGAAGGTCCGTGTTGAACCAATCGAATTTTATTTGCAGAAAAATGGTCTCTCCAAACAGCCTTTCTACCTGCTTAGGAAGATATGCAGTTCACAAAAATTGTACTGAAGAAATCCAGACCCTTTTGTTCAGAGAGAAGGAAATATCAGATTAGAGTTTTGTGTATGATGAGAAAAAACTAGTTTAGCTTATGGACTCAAAAATATGTTTTTCAGTAATTATTTTTCTTTTAATTCTATCTGTTTACTTCAAGAGGGCAACAATTGGAGAAGCATTCATTTCAAAGTTCAGTATATAGTGATATACATATATTTCTGGATTATTTTTTTAAATTCTATCTAAGTTAAATAGTAATATCTATTTAGTAATCCCTGAAGAGATTATTTTTCTCTGTATTATTTTCCATTTACTTATTTTGCTTCCTATATCTGTGTCCATATAGCAGGAACTTGATCCGTAATGCATAATGTTATGCCACCACTTCCGGTTTTAATTCCTGTTTTAAAAAAATAAGGGGGAAGCAAGAGAACTTCACCTTGTAGTTGTCATACCCGTGTGGGTAGTGATGGTTTTTATGATTCTTTGAGAGGGAAGGGGAGACTGGTTTTCATATATTTTAGTACCTTTGATTTTGAGTCTTGGACAAAGATCTCATTCTGTTTGTGCTAAGTGCTACGTAAATATCCAGCAAAACCAGACTCAGTCTCTCTGTTCAAAATGAAAGACAACAGCTGGATTTAGACAGATCGAGTGCAAACACAGACTGAGTTAGAACTCATCAGCAAGGTAAGGTGTGGTGATAACAACCCATCCCAACCCAACCGCCACTGAGTGCAGCCAAGAAAAGTACTAGGAGGAGTTTGAAAGAAAGCAACGAGGAAACAGTTCTTTGGAAAAGTTTCCTTGCAGGTCTAAAGTGCAGCTTTTTAAAAGATGCAAAGTCACCAGTTTAAGAATTTAGTCAGCTGCTTTATGGGAACCTTATAGCTGTGCAGAGGGCTTATTTTCAATAATTCTTTAGCTCCAGGACTAACTTAAGCAGCTACTGTTGATGATTCTTGTTCTGCACCTCCTCTGAGCTATGCTGTAATATTTGTGCACAGCTAAATTAACTTTCATTTTAAAAAAATGCTTATTGTAAACCTGGATTTTATTTTTTTTCTTGGTTTCATCTGGTTCATTATGCACCCGAACAAGTGCTTGTATGAGCAGAACTCGGGGCAGAGCATGGGGACAGGAAGAAGCGGTGAGGAATAGGTGGGCATTGCTGAAAACATCACTGCTGCAGAAGGAAAGGCTCATTAAACTACAGCCCGGTAGGTGTCTGTAGTAAAGTTTTGAAAAGCTTTAAAAGTGAAGGTGAGCAATATGATGCAGAAAGGTGCTTTGGTTAGTGGAAGAAGTTTGAGAAAGCACCGACTACAAAAAAACAAAGTATCTTTGTAATAGTTTCCTGAGTGCATATGATGGAATAAGATTGCTGTTAACAGGAAGTACAGAAAGTGAGATGCAGGATGACAGTATCAAGAATAGGAGGGGAGGAAGCATAGCTTCAGGTATATAGATGAATCAGAATGTGATAAAAGCATAATATCTGGAAGATTTAGGTGTAGCTTGGATTGGATGACATAAAAGGAAATCCAAAAATAATGCCTATATAACAGGACAGAGAGATAGCAATTTCATTTTTGACTGTGGATATGATTATCCATACACAAGGTGTAGAAGCCACATGACTTCCTTCTATACCTCTCTTGTTTCTTGGTAACTGCTCTAAAATCTGAATATCAGGACAGAATGCAGTATGGTAGATCTGTTGCTTTCCATAAGACCTTTAAAACCTTTTAGTCATTACTTTTCACACTATTCCCACTGTCTTCAGAAGTAGCCAGTTTTTTTCTTTCTTGCTTTATACTTTTGCATTATTGTTATATTGCAACAGTTTTCTTGAATGATCTCAAATTACCAAATAACTCAGATTTTGTGGCTGAACTATTTTCATTGTTGTCTGTTTATATTTGTGGTGTTTGCAGTTTTTATCGCTTTACCTGTTTTTTCTTTTCCTTTTTTTATTCTTTCCTCTGTAGAAAATATAAGGTGCTTGGGAAAATATTTTATTTCAAGTAATGGATCACCAGCCTGAAGAGGCTGAAAAATGTTCTTCTGCCTAAGAAATCATACCGACATCTAAACTGATTCTCTTGAGGCAGGTGGATAAATTGATTATGGCAGGAAGACATTTGTGCTGGAAAAGACTTGGAGCAAGTAGTTAAAACCTTTGATTTGATCAATGCTTGTTAGTCATGGTAAAAGGAAGGTAAAGCAGTAAAGCATCCTTTCGAGGGGTTATTTATATTGGTCACCTGAATGTTGATGTAAGCCTTTGCCAGTTGCTCGGCATTAAACTTTGATGTGCTGGTATTCTTAAATGACACTTCTGTTTTTTGCAGCAATGAAGATATTTTTATTGATTTTTTTTTT
>VYXH01006978.1:472-32394 GCA_013397275.1 Burhinus bistriatus | reverse complement strand
TTTCTTTTTTTTTTTTTTTTTTTTTTTTTTTACATCACAGTTGTTTATAGACACTTCAGTGTGAATACTTTACAGTTCAAAGTGTCTTGATTTTAGTACCCTGGGATATATTTGGATTTCCTGGTTCTGTGATTTTTTTGAAAATTAGTGGTTAAAGCAGCATATGGACACCTTGGAGCATCCTCTTCTTAAGTTCCCTGATTTTCTCTCTGCTCTCTGTAAAGCATCTGTACTTCCTTCAATCAGTCATTTTCCTTTTCTTTTTTCTACAAGTTTGTGATCCTTCTCAGATAGACATATTGCAAACTCTCCTTTTCTCCTTTCTACCACGACTTCTTTATTTGATCTTTCTCTTGAAGTTTACATTAATTTCTGTCGTGTTTAACACAACCCATTTGAATGCAGTAAAACTATTTAATAATGATGAGGCAGCCTAAAGAAAAGGTTGAGATATCTATACATATCTATATATCACTTCTCTATCCCTACCAGTACTTAAGTTAATTATCAGTGAGTATTACTGAGGAAACTGTAAACACATTTGTCTGTGTGCTTTTAATCAGTTAACAGTTTCTGTGGTCATTCAGTTATACAAATACTCTTTGTCTTGGTTTTGATTGAAGGCTTCACTTCCAGCATCAGCTAATTGTTTCTTCATATATTGCTGGAACATTAGATGCTTTGATATCTTTGCATTTAACTGTCATTATTTATTAATGAACATAATGAAAAAAACCATCCACCACTACTCTTTAGTGTCTTAAAACCAGAAATTTCTCAGACTGACTATTATGAATTTTGAGGTAGCTTCAATCATGTTGTTTACATATCCTTAATTGTAATCATTTTTTCAGATTAGAGTTTTTTAATAATTTTTTCGTGAAGTTTTGGTCTAAGTAACACACCTGGAAAAGGCGAGTCAGGGAGTGCTACTGCTGTAATGACAAGAAGACTGGGGGGATGTAGAGGAAAGAAGGCTGCTGCTTAGGACATTTTCCTAGGGAATAAGGAGTCTGGGCTGAGGAAAGTATCAAAAGCAGCTTTCTCCCAGTCTGTACGAAGACTTGTAACTGTGAGCTGCTGATGAGACACTGTGACTGCTTCTTATGTCTCTAAATTCAGAGTGACCATCGGTCCTGTTTGGATGGGATGGATTACTGTAAGAGGGGGCTGCCTGTTCTGAATCGCCATGTGCAGCACTGTTATCTGGAGCTAAGTCCTAAAACCTTGAAGAGAAAGTGGGCTTAAGACAAATTCTTTTTTGTGTCCGAACAGATATTTCAGATGGCATTCTGCTCTGATCATTGCTAATTTGAGGCTCTCTGAGATTCTGTTTATCACAGAGGCAGTCTAAACGCTGGACTCCGCTGGTAGATCCCTTCAGAAGAGTTCAGTATGGCAATGAAGAATGACATGAGACTTTGTAATAAGGAAGTTTTTGACAGGTTCTTACGTGAATCTAGTGGCTTCAACAGAAGGACATGCAGGTCATGTAAAAACAAAGAAACAAAAAATTGCATGTGAGAAATCTACAGTCCTCTGTTTCTGATCTCTAGTCTGGTTTACTAACTTAGCCTGAATTTTCTTGTGAAAGGGAAGGTAAAATTATTGTTGGAATGTGCCTTCATTCCTAAATTAGGGGAGTCCCCTAGCAGGAAAAGACAATGATACTTTGCACTGTTGAATAGAAATTTTCTCCGGATAAGAACTGTCCCCTTTTTTTGTGAAGAAAACTAATATAAATATATTTTGTAATAGGGAAGAATACAGCCAGGTGTATCTTAAGTAAATAATCTCACTTAAATGATCTTATTTTGGAATATCATGCACGTTGTCAGCTCTGCTGTTATGAGCCTAAAAATCGCCTGTTTTGCGACTAAGATTATACTAAAGATTTTTTCTGGTCACAGTACAGTCAGAATCTGTTCTGAGGTGTTTGAGGCTGATAGTTTAATAATTCTTTATATTTCTTTATCTAAAATAATGATTATATGCTACGTAGTATACTGGCAGTAATACATTGCCATGAAAGAGCAAAAGGATAGTGTACAAATCCCCAAAAAGATTTTCAAAAGTAATCTACTCCAAACCTTTAAAAAAAAAAAAATCCAAATGGAAAAGAAAATTCAAAAACTTTGCACTCAACTAGTCTAAATATAGATTCTGGCTTCTTAATCAGAAGCTTTTTGCTGTGGAGAATTCTTAGTTAATGTAAAAATCTGTATAATTTCTCTTTGTATTTTTATGTGATGCTACTGTAGACATTTCAAATACTAAAGCAAATTCTTGCTTGAAATGTCTTTAGAATCACCTTAGAGTTTTGGAAATGCTAAACTTTGGAAGGTTAACGTCCCAGTCTCTCAAGGGATCATACAACATTCTGGTGGGTAAAGTTTAGTTTTTAATAATGTGTTAACATGAAACTCTTCATGACCAATATTAATATTTCCACTTGAACATAGATAAAGAAATCCATCTAGATAAAGAAAAGCATTGGTCAATATACATAAAATTTTATGGTATGAATTGCTGAACTGCATTGCTTGGAATAGTTGCTATGGAAATTCTTTTTTTTTGCTAGGCTTTTGTTATGTTTGCAATGAGGCATTTAAATAGCAGAAGAAATTACAGAGAAAGTTTGAAAAATAGAAGTAAACCTTTTAGTGGGAGCATTCAGAATAATCATCGAATTCTAGGTTGCCAAGCACTGTCCGTTCCTTTTTGCTTTATCTACTCTGTTCACAAATGTACTATATACTTCAGTGTTAGTGGTATAATAGGGTATTTTCCAGGAAATTTTTGCTAAATAGAATAAACAGGCCATATTAGATATTAGCTTTATAGCTAATGTTTTTATATCTACCTCTCCAAAGCTAGGAAGTATAAAGTTGTTATTAACCCAATACAAGGAGTAGGCTTCGTGGCCCAGGTCTCCCCTCAAGCTCAGTGGCGCAGCAATTGTTTCCCTGACCTTTAAAATGAATGGATCTAGGTCAAGTGTCCTCAGTAATGTGCACTTCTTTGTAAATAGACTGTTTTCTTTTCCTGAATCAGATATTAAAACATTATGAGCTTTCTAGACCAAGGTTAGTAAAAAAAGATCTGACACTGTAATTTAACAGAGATTATTGTTCATATTGCTGGTTCTGAAATGTGTCATGTTGCAACTAGGGAGAAATTTCTTCTGATTATTGTGAAGGATTATGTGAAATCCATAATTCAGTTCTGCTAAGTGTATCACACACAATCACCTTAATATTATAAAAGGGGAAAAGAATGAATCAATATCTGCCTTTAATTTCTTTGGGTTTTGGTATGTACAGAATTATCTTTATTTTCAAACACTTAAATGTACAATGTTCAGTGTATACATGACTTTAAAACAAACAAACAAAAATACCATGTTGGTAATTAGAAACTGTCAACAGAAAGTAACTTACGTCTTTTAAATACTGTGTTGATGGGAAAAGGTGGTTTTAGAAAAGTTTTTGAGAGCTGTTACTAAGAGAAGAAAGAAGTGGGACAAGTCATCTGAAAAACCGAATTTAGAAATATCCTCCAAAGGTTATTAATAAAGCAATGAGATGTGCATACCATAGAAAGGGAATGGGAAACAAGAAAAAAGGGGGAGAAAAAAGAAGACAGGAAAGAAAAAAAATTTAAAAAATTGATTGTCTTCAAAAAGATTAAGAGGTAATCATGCTTGAGAATTTTTGGTGCTTTAGTCACCATGTCGTCATCATCAGTCTTACATAATAGGAACTCTAATCTTTTTCCCATTGAAGGCAATAGAGAAAATTGCTAATGGTTTCAATAAAACAGGATTGGAGCCCATATCAAGGTCTGTAAGGGGAGAAAAAAATCCCCAGTCTTCTAAGATCCCTTTGTGTCTGAGACAGTCTTTTGTATTGCCAAACTGCTGATGAATGCTATCTTAATCTGCAGCATTCAGGGTCATGATTATAACTTAAATGTGGTGGATTGACTGCAGTACCAGCAAGCATAGCTTAAAAAGAAAACTGAAGTTATTTCCAATAATTTGAAGAATGATAAGGTATAATTTGAGACTTGAGTCTCAGGTTTGCCATTAGGCTCATGATAAAAAGTTTGAAAAAAAAATCCAATTAAATTCTGGTTAATCTTTGAAATTGTATACTATGTAAGTGGTTAGATTTTTTTAAATTTTATTTTGCCAAGGTTTTTAATGAATCTACTGAGATGGCATGGCTCAGTAGATTAAGAAGTTGTATGCTTTGTTTCAGTTATTGACAGTAAATTGGTAACTTATTAAAAAGTGATACATTTAAAAGAATAAGAGTCCCAGAACAAATATAGCTTCCAATTCTCTGGTACTTTTATATTGATTTTACTAGTGGAATGTTATCAGGAAAGTAATTGGTGCTAGACTTCTTTGTTATGAAAAAAAAAATACTGAATATTAGACAAGTTAAGTAATACAAAGGTTTAGATTTTTTAGAAGTTTGAAATATAATAAAAAGCAATCCTAATAGGCCCCTCTTAGTTTCTGGATGAATGAGATGCTGGTCACTTCAAATGGCCAAGTCCACTTACTTTGAGTACACCAAAGTTTCATTCTAAATTTTATATGTTCTGTTTTCTTGCATAATGCAATACCGGTATGGTTCTGAAATCATAATGTTGAAATCTTCCAATCACAAAATTATTTTTTCACTACTTTGGTGAACTGGAGGAAACACTGTATTAGTTTATTGCAAGGAAAGAGAATGATGCAGATGAAGTGACATCTTGAAGTTACTAAAAAAATCTAAAGCTGAGGAAGGATTTGAAACAAAATTTTGTGGCTTCTAATACACTTCTGTGTCAGTTACGCACCAAAGTATCTAACATATACCCAGAAGGAAAATTATCCATGCTAGATGTTGCTCTCAAAAGGTCTCTGAGGAAATGGGAAGTTAAGTGTGAGGTGTATGTGGTGTTCTGCTCGTAACAGCTCACTGCAAGCTTCTGGCTTCAGTCAGGACGTGGGATCCCGGTCTGGGATGCATCTTCGCATGCGAGTGCTGTACAGATAGTCATCGCAAATTATTTGACTTCTGTCTACGATGATATATCTATAGTTGGCTTGATCTTGCTGTAGTTGCAATAGGGTAAGCTACTGTCAATAGGATAAACTAATATTCTTCTTGGCTGAAAAGTTTGGGCACCATTGAACCAAACACTCATAGAAAAGTGGAGTTATTTTCTTGGATGCAGTCACTACCATTATTGCAAGTTTCTGTGTTAATCAACACAATTTAGTGAATTACATCACTAGCATCCAAGACTGTCACTTCCTTTAGACAACCAGGCTCATTGGTGTAATCTGTAGGACGGGTATTTTATGAGTGATGGTCCCAGAAAGATTTTATAATTAACAGCTACTTCACTGGAAGGTGATATCTGTGACTGGCATTATTGGTGTAATTCAAAGTTACCTACTAGTGTGGAGGTTCTGCAGGGAAATGAATGTTCCAAAAAGGTCAAATGGAATGTATGCAGTCAAGTCTGGCCCTGTTCCCAGACTTTATGAATGAAAACATAATATTGGGCTTGTAAAATCATATCCTTTCTCTTTTAGTGGAAAGTAGCCCTTTTAGGATACTTCCTTTAGAATTTGTAACTGCTTGTGTAATCTGGTGCGAAAAATGAGATACTTTGCTGTTCTATTTCCTCGGGTACAAGATTGTCTTCTGTGTGGTCCTTATTTCAAATGATTGCTTCTTTTGTGTTACATAGTGAAAGCCATTATAACATTTTGGCATGACTAAGCATATGCGTATCCATGACTGATACTGAAATTCTTTCCACCCAACACCTTGCTTGGATGTCTCCTTGATACCTAATGCTTAGACTTCCATATTTAGCAAAGAAGAGAAAAAAACAAAACAAAACAAAAAACCAACCAGCAGATATGTTGGGAAAAATTAATGCATTTTCCTGTAGTAGTTTCTGTAGGAGTTACACAGCATAAGGTGAAGCTGAAGTGGTTTATAATACTAGAGTCCTAAGTGAAATACAGATATATTGTACCTTGCTTGTTCTGCTTATTATTTTATGAAGCTTAGCTTTTTTTCCTCCTCTAAGACCTTTCATGAAAAATCTCAAAAATCATAATGTGTCTGTCAATGGGAACTTAGCATTTCATTTAGCTTTTCTAAAGTTGCTGGCATATTTTAACTACTTTTCCCTTCCTATTTTACCTTCTAAAGTAAATAGTCATTAGAGAACCTGCCTCTATATTTTACTTGTAATCTGGTTTTCAGCATTTTATTATGTATGAGCTACCTGAATTACCCATGGAGTCAATACCCAGGTTATAAAAACAAAACAAAAAAAGGAGCTACCTATAAAATCAAGCTATGACACCAGTGTGAAGGCAAGTTTGTGTCCTGTGCCTGGAGGATTCTGCCATGGCTGATGGAGTCATTAATTGAATGTAATTCCTTATTTTCTCAATAAAGATGAAACTCTTAAGGTAATAGGCCTGTCTGAATTATGTCATTTTCGGATACTCTTTATAGGTTCTGTTTGTAAGTGCTCTTTCACATTGGTTATGCTGAACCATGACAGCAAGCCATAACACACATTTCAAGATGCAATTCAAGGGGTAAGATATAATCACCCAGCTGGCAGACAGCCCTGCTCATTTTCTAGATGGGGAGAGATGATACACTTTTGGTCTGAAAATGGTAGAAATTGTCATAACTTGGGACTGTGCTTGGGCAAACATACTCATCAAACAAGCTGAACTCAGTATTGTGATATGACCATGGAGTCAGGTGCTAGTGTTTCTAAACAGTGTTGGGACTAGACATAGATCCTATTCTGCTGGACTGAAATGTAAAACATGCCATAACTGTTCAATATTTAGTACTTGCTACCATTTGTACAAAGGAATGAAAGGTTGGTTTCTCCTTCCCTTTCTCTCATTTAACCAGGTTCTTTTTTGGAAGTATGGCTTTTGCTTTTCTGTTTTACAACATAAGGGAAGAGTAAAAGTTAAATAAATGGAGATTTCGATGATTTGAGGTGGAAGAATGCCATGCTTTTCATTTTGTTTTAGTGAAATTGGAAATGGCATTCGACCTTATCTGGATATTCCATCCAGCTTTCTCAGGTTCATGCATTTTAGTATTGTACGGAGCAGAAATAATATTATACGTGAAACAGCGTTATTGTGCCCTTCAATTACTATATGTGAGCCTAGGACAGGTTATGTAGTTTTTCAGCTGAAGTAATGAAGACTTTGGTGATGCAAGGGATGACAATTTAAATACTTGGTTAAATATCAGGAAGAATATATCTCTTCAAAGAACTAACAAAGTCCTCCAAAACATATATGCTGTCGTCTGGAGGAGGACACGCAGATCAGAAGATATGCAAATATTGGATTTAAAGGTACTTTTTGCAAAATGATGATCTAACACTGCTAATAATTGGAATTTATGTATGTACTGGCATATGGGGAAAAACTAATTAGCCACTCATGCCTAATGGTGCATAATAGGAAATGGTAACTTATAGTCAAATGCATGAAGAACACATCAGATGCTTGTAAACAGGAGCTATGATTCAGATTTTTTGGATTCAGGCTTCTGTATAGTTAGATGCTGCAATGTTCTGTTGGATCAGCAATGTGCAGTGTTAAGCTTTCTGCGTACTACATGAAAAAATCCTGTGTGACAAATCCCATTTCAGCTTGAATTGTGTGGCTTGGCAAGTCTGAGTGAGTCAGGCCTCTGTAAGTGGTGAGATTAGAAATGGACTGTGGTGTTATCAGTTCTGGCTGGAAAACCAGTAGACACTGGAAAGCTGAAAGTGGATAGTGGGAAAAGCAGGCAATGCATGGAACCTCCCAACATGAAATCACTTTATTAGAATTGAAATTACTTTAAAATTTTGTTGACCAGCAGTCATAGGGAATTTCTGATTTTGAACACAAAAATAGAATTGTGAGTGGAAGGTTTTATATACATTTTTAAAGCTGTCATATGCACTTTTATTTATAGACACTTTAGTAATTGCCGCATTTGAGGAGGAGTTAGAAAGTGTATAAATGCTTGGTAAATAAGTTTGTGCTCCTTCTTGTTTAACAATGAAAGGCAAAAAAAGGTTGAATTGCCTTTAATAGTAGAAAGTTGGTTTTGTACAGTTTTGTATTCCTAATAAAACCCATATAGTATGATGTTCTGTGGTGAATGTGGAAATTGAGTAACTTGTCAAATTGAGCTTTTTAATTTCAGAAAGAAGTATAGACACTTTTCTTTTTCTATTTCTTAGAAGGAATATCTTGTATTACCTAGGTTATTTTAAAATACACCTACTTTTTCCTTTCTTTGTTTTATATTTTGAAGGGGGTGGGGTGTGAGTACAAATAAAGAAAAAAGAGGAGAGAATTCCTAAAAGAACAACAATCTTTCAGTCATAGAAATATATTCATATTATCTCACAAGAAGGTGAATTAAATTTTTAGTATATAACTGTATTTCCATACTTTTTTGTAGTTTACAACAACAGTAGGAAATTATACTATGGTCCTTTGAGACAGTATAATTTATGAGATGTTTTTGTAGTTAGGCAGCTGATAAGGACAGGATATGGAAAGGAAAAATCATAGCCATGGGGAACTGAAGTGACAGGAGAAAATTTATTTGATTCAAAGAGGATGGTGTAAAAGGTTGTTTCAGAGAACAAGGTCAACTGTGTACAAATCTTATTCTGAAAATGTTATGTTTAAATTAATTAAGTTTATTTTAATGGAACTAGAAGTAGTTGGGTCCTTACAGGGTATAACTTTTATCTGACCAGGATAAGCTGAGCTACATTTCATTCCTCTGTACTTGCTGGTAAAATGAAAGAGATTATCTTCAGGCATTCCAAGAGAATTGAACTATGGATGATGGATAGATAAGTCTGAATGAAAATAAGACACAGCAGTGGTGATTAGGACATTGATTGTATCAAGAACATTTAAGAAACTGCCATTTTCTTCCGTTGTTAGGCACTTGTTTCACTGATGACAGATTCAAAATAAATTCCACCAAATAATCTCTTTTGATTTCATGCTTTCTTCTCAGGGATGAATACTGTGTTTCTAAACAAAATATGTAGCATCAAAAATATTAATGAAAAGAGAGAAGTTTGTGGCTCCCAGTTGGAAGAGAATTGTATAGAAATTGCAAAAGGTGACACTGTAACTATAAAAGTGAAGATGAATGCTGAAGGTCTGTCTCCTTTAGGTCATCATGTTCCTGGAGGCAATGCTCCTTTTGTCCTGAGATGAGTACAAATGAGAGGAAAGACTAGGACATGTCATAAATTATGCCAGCCTTCCCAAATAAGTGCTTTCAAGATGTCTGATAATGTGAGATATTTACCATAATGGCATTATTTGATCTTCTTGAACTCAGGTTTTGAATGTGAAATTTCAGTGGCAATTGAAATAAAAAGTTAAGTTTTTCTTCTTTGTAATTTTCACTTTTTATTATTATTTTTGTAGGAAAAAGAATAAGTAAGTTGAAATCCTGTTTAACTCAGTTTACAATAGTGCACATATATTATTTCTGGATTGTCCTGGCAAAAGCCTCTGGCCCATAAATCTTATTTCCAGTATTCTAAATTTTAGCGAATACTACCTTAAATTACCCCGTGTAGTTATAGATTTCAAACTTGTATTTCTGTAAACAAATTTTGCTACATAGAGATAGGCAAGATAATGGTAGATTTCTTGGATTAGCATTTTGTATGATTCAGTAATATACTATATAACATGGCTTCAATTTTGCATTTGTTCATAGCTTAGATTAATTTTTGGATTTGATTAAATGTGCTCTTTGTTGTGATGCATTATATTGTTGCAAGGCTTACATAGCTAAAATTTAGCTTCAGTTAATATTTTAATTTACTTTTCTTGCTTGCAATAAACTAGTGAAATTATGTAGAACTATTTTTTTCTCCCAAAATTGCATCAGTGGTTACCAATCCTAGCTCAAAAGTTTCCTTATGATACCAACTATGTGGTGATGTTCCCAAATTCACATATAGGTCTTATACAACAAGAAATTTCAAAGTTATGGAAGGTTCAGCATTTCAAATTCACGATGAACTTCTAGGAGAAGCTGAAGAAGTGGTTCTGATAGAATGATGTAAAAAACAAAATGGGTTAAGAACCAGTAAATTGCTGATGTTACTGCTCTTAGAAAGTTTTAGTGTCATAGATGCTGTCACTAGAGATAACTTAAGGGAGAGATAAATAAAAGAAATGGATGTAAGGATTTCTTTTCTTGTAATTTTTTCTGGCATTTATGATACAGCCCTTTTTGTAACAAAGCTGGAGTTGGTAAGTTATCTGTGTGTTGCACAAGTTATTTTTTCTTAGTAGCAATGAAACATGTAAGCACTTCAACAGCATGAAAGAAAATAGAAACAGGAAAGCTGGGGGTAATTTGATAGGATTTCATAATATGACCTCATAGGTTATTAATTTTTCCCCCACTGTGAGAGTTTAAGAATAGGGGGTTTTGTGCTGGAAAATTTAGAACAGTAGTAGTTTATTGATATATTTTTTTATTATAGTGTATTTTATATGTTGGGAGTTTTTTATAGTTAAATTGTAGAAAAAAAAAAGGCATTTACTTTTGAAACAATATATTAAAAAGAAATCGGGGAGGTTAATTTGGTAATAATTTTGTATTCGAGAAATGTCTTTTACACTAACATTACAGTAGATGACAAATGAAAGACAATCGCAAGAGTCATCCAGAAATGAAGCGGAATATTTATTGCTAAGGCATCTATTTGATTTGGCAGTTTATATTATTTTCAAATATTCTAGTGGGATACTTCTCTATCCACAGAAATGACAAAAAAAATGCTTCAAAAGGAAAGTATTTTCTTAATGATATCTGGTTTCAGAAGAGTTTGCCCTTATTACATTAAAAAAATTTAATTGCTGGTATAAATGTTTGAGTTCCTTTCTGTGATCTAAGGAAGTAATTAAATGCTGTTAAATAGAATCCTATTCCTTGAAATGAGTTCACTTTCTTTTGACTTTTCTCATTAGCTACTATCTTACCATTAAGTAATTGTGCAAGATCATAATGGATAAAAAGTAGTATAGAGGTTTTAAACTTCTATTGCTTCTTTTGAGAATGCGTGAACTATTGAGGATCCTTTAAAAGCTGGAAGAACAGAAAATGTACAGAAAATAATATGAATATTTGATTGAATATGACATTTTACTGTCAAACTAAAATGATAGTAAGGACCTGATCAACCTGAAATGGACTAAAGAGAGGTCTTTATGTTTTGTTGGTGAAACAGGGCATAGGGGAGAGAAGGGCATGTGCATTACCTCTATGGACAAGACAAAGAAAAGGGTCCTTGTCTTGACTAATAAATAGGTCATGTATACATCTACATGGTTTACATATGTTGTCTCTGATGTGTTTTCTATCTCTTTTGACACCAACAGCCCCATAGAGTGTTGTCTGAACTTCCCTCTTGACTTCTAGTGGTGTGAGTGGCATTGAAAGCAGTACCACTGTATCGCTGCCTTTTAGATACTGAAGAAGAAAGTGTCACCACCAGTTCAACACTTGAGTTATTCTCTGCACCTGTCATTCTCAGTACTGATTCCTCACTTCTGGGAACATCGTAGATCTATGATATGAAGTCATTTTCGTGAGTGCCTGCGTGCTAAGCTGAATGATTCTTCTGTGCGCCTCTTTTAGTAAATGAAGCTGCTCATGCTTGAAAGGCAAATTGGAGCTGTCATTTCTGTGTTTACCCTCGCTATCTACTGGGTTACTTGATTCCTGATCTGCCTTGTCAGGGCAAAGCCATTCCTGCTGTAATAGCTTGGCACCGCATGCCCTGGTTGTTTTGTCACACAAGTAAAGGAGAGGGAGTAGATTTATCTCACTCCAAAAAGTTGGCCCAATCTTTTATTCCCTTGAGGTTTCCTTATCTTCCTGGAGATTGTCTCCAAGTGATTTGTCTTTCTTTTTATACAGTAGACAGTAGGCCAGGGTGTCAACAGTTTTAGACTCCATTTAATGAGATGAAATGGTTGACTCCTCAGAGTAAAAAAGTAGAGAAAGCACTCAGTGATACTTTGCTGGACTACTCTCCAAGCCTCAGACAGCCTGCAGCTCAGGGGCTTTGGGTCAATCTGTTATTTTTGTTTGTTTGTTTTCTGGGATTTTTTTTTAACCTTCCTTTCCCTTTCATGAATATATTGAGTTAATGTATGAGCTGATGTGAACTTATAGCATCTGCACTACCTTATGACGAGGAGTTCCAAAACCTTTGCTGATAATTTAGGAGTTTTATTTGACATTTAGGGACATTTAGGGTTTTTATTTGATGATTTTTATTCCCCCCTCCCATTGAAAAAGGCAAAAGCAAAAGATTATTTCACTTCATCCATGATATTTCAGGTTTTCTTGCCTGTATTTTATTCCCCCTCAGTCTTTCCTTCTGCATAATGAAGATTTTTAATCTACTTTGTTGTTCCTTGAAGTCCTTGATCATCCTTGGTGCGACCGTGTATTTCACAGTTCTGTGATATTCTTTGTAGAAAAGTGATGGCCGAATAGTATTCATAATATGGATTAATTATGGCATAACGCTGTTTTCAGTTTTGTTCTCTTTCCCTTTCAGAATAATTCCTCACTTTATTTTTGATTGGCATGTACATAAAGCTATTATAATTCACAGATTACATTCCTGGGTATTAATGACCAATTCAGAGTCCATCGTTATATCAGGATCCTGGTCCTTTTTCCTGGTTTTTATCACTTGACATTTATCACAGTTATATTTCATCTATCTTTTTCATAGCCATTTTAAGAACTAGGAAGCAATTCTGCTGTAAAGTTCTTGTTTGGTTGGAAGGGACACGAAAAGGAGAAACAGCTGAATGATTGGATTGTGTAGGTTGGCATTTTACACTTGAGTAGATGTATTCAGTTCTCAGATTAGTTCTCAGAAAGATAAGAGGAGGGGGAAAGGACATGGAAGTAACAGAAAATAATAAGGCTTGGACTATCTGTCATTTGTTTGAATTATGAGTATGGTTGATCAGGTAGGCAGTGTGAGACACAGAGCAAGTCTGGAACCTGTAATTGTCCTGGTTTCAGCTGGGATAGAGTTAATTTTTTTTCTAGTAGCTGCTGTGGTTTGGATTTAGTATGAGAATAATGTTTATAACGGATATTATTTTAATTGTTGCTAAGTGATGTTTACATTAGTCAAGGGCTTTTTCAGCTTCCCACGGAAGCTGAGAGAGAGCATAGAGGACAAGCTGGCCAAAGGAATATTCCATACCATAGATGTCATACTCAGTATATAAATGGGGGTTGGCTGGGGGGCAGGAATCCACAAATGCTGCTCGGGACAAGGCTGGGCAACCAATAATCGGGTGGTGAGACCAACTTGTGTTGTACCACTTTAATTTATATATTCTTTTACCATTATTATTATTATTATTATTGTTATTATCCTCTTCTTCCTCTTCCGTTATTGTTCTATTAAACTGTTTTTATCTCAACCCACGAGTTTTCCCCCTCCTTTTCTCCATCTTCTCCCTACCCTACTGGGGGGGGAAGGGGGAAGGGAGCAAGCGAGCAAGTGGCTGCGTGGCCCTAGTTGCTGGCTGGGGTTAAACCACAACAGTAATGAACAGACGCCCAAGAAGATGTCTTGTAACAGTGTTGGAAATGGACTTTTTCAGTCTATCAAAGACACAGTAAAATGTGTTGCTACCCAACAAACCTCCACAAAGTACTAGACCTGAGAGCAAGGTACAATTATTCATAAATCCAATTGTTCATAAATCCCTTTCATTTTGATTCTGTCTTTCTGAATTTTCTTCATTGTAATGGCCAAGCTGTATTCTAATAAAATCTAGTTTTACTAACTCAAAGCCCTTGTAGTATTTTTGATTCGCTTAATTGAGGGAAAAGCTACAAGTAGATCTGGCTCAAAGTAGTGGTTGATGTAGGGCCCAATTACAGTCAAGGTGACGAATCTGAGAAATTCTCTCACTCTGTTAGCAATTGCAGATGTAGTCTAGACTGGCCACTAATCTTATTGGAACTGTCTTGTGTTGACTTGTGGTCATATCATAGATACCAGCAGCTATATTAAAAAAAAAAAAAAAAGATTTTTCTAAAGGTTCTTCAGTGACTGNAGAGGGGGAGAATGACCTGCCTTGACCTACTGGCCACACTCTTCCCTATGCAGCCCAGGATTCCATTGGCCTTCCTGGCGACAAGGCACATTGCTGGCTCATGGATAATTTACTATCTATCAGGACCCCCAGATCCTTCTCCTGAGAAGTTCTAGCTAGTATAGATCATGTCTATATGTATGCCAATTGACTGAGGAAAACTAGAAAACTACAAATTTGTTTTGCCACTTTTTTTTTTCCTCTTTTTTTTCCCCTCATATTTCAGGTGTAGGTTAGTAACACAAACCTGAGGAAATGATTGGATTTTTAAAAAAATGGGGTTTGGGCCTTTGGAAAACACAATATTGTTGAAGGGCCATTTGTGTTCTGCAGGTGTTGCAGGTAATGTTGTCTTGGTCTCCAAATTAATGCTAAGAGGACAACACAATTACATCTCGGATAAAAAAGAATGAATAAGTAATGAAATTTATGAATAGGAAAATAGTATATGTAGCAGACTCTCATTTGTCCTTGGGATGATTGGTTCCTTCCTGCTACGGTTCCTTCAGGATGAGGTGGGGAAAAACATGTTTACCTATGAGTACTACATAGAAAGCAAAAAATATGGGCTGATGATAATATGTTAGGTATCATGTTGCAAACTAGAGTATTAATAGAATTGCTGAGTAAACTAGAAACAGCCACATCTAGTCTGCTCTCAGACATTAGAAAGCTGGAGCTGCAGTGATAAGAATTATTTAAAAAAAATAGTATGGCACAGTGGAATTATGTGAAGACAAATAGGGAATTAAAAGAGTGGAATGTAAACATGTAGTAAAAAGGAACTCAACAACAATAACAACATAACCACAAGGGACAAGCTTAGAGTGCTTTGTACATGGCAGCAGAACAAGTGATAGAATGCTATGGATTAGTGAGAGCAGGAGAATCACCTGTTGACTAGATATTTGAATACAGTATACAAAACCAAAAACTACTCAGGCTTAAAGAATGAACATACCACGATCAGGGACAAATGCTGATACTGGATACTTTCCATGCCTATGCAATTAAGAGAAACAATGATGATACTTGGTGCTATTGATTTATCTTCTTTGTTCTCTTTAATCCTACCAAGAGGACCCTAGTAAAACCCAAGAACATTAATGCATCATTGTGATGGCTGGCAACATAGACAAGTTATTAAAGACAGGCATGTGAGCCAAATAAAATAAATTTACTGTCTTGAAAACTGGCTTTTTTCAAAGTATGATATAAAGGAGGAAACTTTAACATAGTGGTACGGTTAGGAAATTAGCTACAATGCTTAACTTTTTATGCTAGTGCTCTGTATGTATAATGTAAATATCAGCTGTCAGTAGATTGCTATCTTTCCATCTCTTGCTTCTATAGTAATCCCTTTAGCTAAAGCTGGAGAAACATTGCTTAAAACAAACAAACCCCAATGAGTTTATTCTTCACATCAAATAATTTTTTGTATTTTATAGGTAGTTTTAAAGTAATAGTGGATCATACCAGTCAGTGCCAGTGGCTTTCCAGGCATATGAATTATGTTGCCATTGAGCATAAATCTCTAGATGTCACTGGCCTGTCTGACCCGTACTGTCACATTTGTAATTAGCGGGAACTCTTAAATCTATATGCTTCTTATCTTACTGGAAAGTAGTGTTGTAGATTGTATGCAGTGTTCACTGCTAGAGTTCAAGGGTTCTGGAATTTAGTTCGATAAAAGCTGAATTTAGTTGTTGCTGGGGCATGTGAATCGGCTTCTCTGGAAAGCTGGTTATTTGTTGGGTAACATAAAATGACCTTCAAAATGTTCACATGGCTGTAGAGAATTTTCTAAAATGAAGTCAGATACCATGCTTTGCTTTTGTTTTGTCAAGTTTTTTTATGTCTTATGATGCATTTGAGGTTAAGTAGCAAGGTTCTCCAGGTGCAATGCAGTAATAGTTTTATATTTTGATTGAACCAAGCATTCCTTCAACAAAACTTTAAGCGGTGTGTTTTCATACGTTGTCAGAATGGCATGCTGGAAGGTGAGAGATGCGATTAGTGTAATCACCTGCATAACATGCACCGTATCTTTTAATGAAGTCAGTCCTGTTTAAAGTAATCCTTACCTCTGAGGCAGTGACGTTCTGAATTTAAAATAAGCAGTGATGGAAAATCCATCTCAGGTCCTTGTAAATTGCTCCCCATAAATATTTTCCCTATTTAAAAATATTTTAAAAGCTGTTTATTTCTATTAAGAACTTGTTTAATTTCAAGCTTTCATTCACTGGATTTTAGTATACCTTGGCCTGGATTGAAGAGTCTGTTACAATAGTTTTTTATTTTCATGATCTCTAAAGTTCTTTTAATTAAAAATCTATAAATCTATGATACCAACAGTAATTTTGTAATCCCTGTGTAATACTTTGTTAAATGATTCAAGTGGGTACTTTTCCCATTGTTTTCTGAGAGATTAATGTTGAATTGACAGCCTTACTCTGAGATAATTCTGTCTTCAAATTTTAAGGAAAGCCACAGGTTTTTTTCCTACTTTTCTGGAATGTCTTCAGTCCTCCACATATTAAGGAAAAATAAGGAAAAATCAAAATTAGTCCAAACGTATAATAGATTAAAGAGAGAGGACAGGTGTTAGGGGGTCTGGTCTCTCTCTTTACATTACATTTTTCCAAAGTTGTGTGTAGGTTTTGGGAGAAACAGCTACTTTTTTTTTTTTTAAAGTTATTTTCATTAAGCATGCCTTCTGCACTTTTATGGTTTTGGATGTCATCTTTTACGTTAGAAATTGTATGTGTTCTCTGATTGTCTGCATTACTGACATCTTTTTGCATAAATGACTGTTCTGAATAGGAAGCACAGACCTTTATTATCTTTAATTAAATTAATTCACTTGAGAATATAATGGTGAAGTAATTCTTATGCCACATTGTATTTCAGTATTTCCGAACTAACAAAACTACAGCAAATCCTGAGAACACACAGCTGGGGAAGATAAAAGTTTTTGGATATCATCATGGATGGCTATCTATGCATTGTGCTTTATTTAAAACATCCATCAGCATAAGAATAACATCAGGAAAAATTTCAGTAATAAGAGATCAAGCAGAATTAAGCAATTTAGTTCTTATTCTTAAAATTTATTTCTATCATCACAGATTTTTACTTTGTCGTTTTTTTTTGGATTAGTGGAACAGTGATAAATACTTATGGAATGGTACATATGGCTTCTATTAGAGTATGAAGCCTATTCTGAATGGGTTTACTAGGGACAGAGCAACTTTCTTTAACATGTTTCAAGAAAGAGCAGATTTAATGAACACAAGGTTAAATGATAAATTTCCATAAGATTTTTAGGAATTTCTCAGAGGCAGTTGATGAAGAGACTGACAAATGCAGGTACGAGCAACAAGACAGTGTGTGCATCTAGAAGTTGGTAGGAATGTTCAGAAAGATTATTAATGGCCCTTAATATTAATTGCCGAGGAAAACGTCAACTGTGCTCGCACAGGGCTTTGTTTGAAAGCTATCCTGTTTAATATGTTAATTTTGGAATTGGAAAATGGAACAGCTCCTTCTCCATAGTATGGAAGTTTGTAGACTTTACAAGGGCAAGGGGAGACTGTTGTCATCCAGTATGTCACAGTGAAATTTTACAAGCTTTGGGCTGGTTGTATCTGTAGTCCAGATAACTAAAAGATTCTGTTCCATGCAGGAAAACAGTGTTGCATCTGTAGGAACAAGAGCAAACTCTTAATTAAAATAATTAATAGTTAGATAATTTAAAGCTTAATGAAGAAGAAAGATGTGTAAAGATACTAGCAGTATTGCTATTGTAGTAAAACTAGCAGGGAAATATTCTCCTTAAAAACCCTATCAAACCAAAAAAGCGCAAAACCCCCTAAAGTTTTGACCCTCCATAGGAAAAAATGTAAATTGTTTCATCTCAAGGTAGCAACAGTTGATCTTGTGGAATAAAGAGTTCTGTTTCAGAAAAATGAAGAAAAGCTTCAGAGAAATACAGAGGTAAGGTTAATTGTAGTTTCCGAGTATGAGGAATTGTAAATAGGATACTTTCAGTGAAAGGGTGACCCCTACATGCAGAAGCAGAAGCTTGCAAAGTCACAGTTACAGCCAAGTTCAAGACCTTTTTTTGAAGAACTGTTGGAATTTGAGATACAAATTCTCTGTTGCAAGGGGAGCAGACATGCGTTAGTGTCCTGGTTTAACCCACAGATGCTTAATGCTTCTCTGCTCTTGTAAAATGTAAGCTGGTATTACTAATGCCAGTTTAATACAGTGAATAAAAATAACATGAGGTTAAATAGATTTAGTGAATAATATTTTTTTTCTGCAAGATTTGAGATTAATGTTTTATTAAGAAGGATCAGAACTGTAAAAAGTTTTAAAAAGTTATGGTTTTATTACTAAAAAGGAGGGTCATTTATGTAAATTGATCATATCTACAGTAATCTAAGTGTCTTATACAGGTATTACTTTGCTATATGTAGAAATTTGCAGTCATTTGGGGGGAAATACGATGGATAGAGAATACAGAGCATAGGACCTGTACTGACGACCTGATTGAAAATCATTTGGTTTTCCTGGGCTTGCAATATGACCCTACATGAATCAGCATCCCAGCAGCAGTGAGCTCAGAGGCTTTGATCACATCCAGAACTCTGGGAGAACACTTTTGTTAGGAGATGCTGAAGAGCTGTGTTAATACAGAGCGATTTGTGGAAAAATATTCGGTTGTACAGCAGTGACTCAGCAATCTTTTGCTGGGGCTTGGGCTCCCTTTTGGCATATGTTCCTTAAACTCTTCTATTTCACTGAGCACTTTAGGAGACTCCCCTACCTTGACTGTAAAAGTTATTTAGCTCACAAAAGCATTATTTGAATACAGGAATTTTATGTATGGCTGTTTAAAACAGCTTTCAAGCACTTCCATTGCTTATTCATCTTGGACTAAATGACTTTTCACATCAAACAATTCTACTAATATTTATTACAGCAAACAAATGTGAATCCCCCTATTTTTCATCCTTCGTAGGGATAGCCCTTCCCAAATCACCAGGTTACTCATGGAGAACCAACCATTAGATTTTTCAGGTGCTTTAAGAATTAGGTATTGTATCTAACATCCCCCTAGAGTGAGGATCTTCTATGTAGAAGATCTTCACCTTAGAGTTGAATTCATAGTCTGGCCAGTCTGGCCAGTTCTGTCCCAGTGTCCACAGATTGTCCTCAGATTCATATCATAGTTTGTCTAAACCTTTTTCTGAAGTGGGCCTGTTAGGGACGGGGTGCAGCTCAAAGGTGTGCTGGACCAAAGGGGGTGTAGGTTTGTACAACCACTGCCACATCATGGTACCACATTCCTCGGGGCCATCTCAGGCAGCGTTGATGTGCGAGCCCAAACAGATGTCACTCTGTAGCTATACATGTGTGAGCCTTTAAAGCAGAATTATTTTTCTAAGCTATATCATAAATAAAAACAATTTGGACATTGCACGCAGCTAGGCTTTGCACAGAATTTTGAAGTATATTATCACTGTTTTTAATTAAAGCAGAAGAGGAAGCAGGTCATGCGGGTGGGTGTAGGTGGAATCTTTCTGTTACGCTGACCCTTACCCTGCAGTTTGCGCCTTCCCTGTGAGTTCCTTGTGACCTCTTTGATTTCTGAAGGCAATTTTCCCTTCCGCCTCAGTCAGGTCTTGGTGTAGGCAGTTGCTTCCACGACTGAGCTGGTAAATGTGACTGAAAAGTGTGAATGAGTCAGCCATTGCCTTTTTATAGCTTTCCTGTTTCTGTGTCCGGACACTGCATGGTCACCATCCCACTGGCTTTGTTGCTGAGGTAATCCTCCCCTTGTCAAGGCCTTTTTCCTCCTTACTTAATGGTTTATTGGGTGTAAGTCTGAGTTTGCATAATGGGCTGCTTCTACTGAAAAACTTTGTTTTGTCGAGGCCGGACCAGAATCTGAACCCAACAGGGAGGTGGAGGGTTAGCAGAAAGGGAGAGGGCTGTGAATCCAAAAGGAAGTTGGGAGCTTAGAAAAGCTCAAATTAAAAATTCTCTGCGTGGTTAAGCTTGGCAGTGGGGCATAAAGGTTTATTTTGGCCTGTTTTTTCCTGCCTAAGTTTTAGGAAAGACGGGAGGAGAGCCTGATTTATGAAACAAGGTAAACAAGTATGTCAAAAACATGTTGTTCAAATATGCAGAGACAGATATTCCTCCAAACCATCCTGCTCCATCTATTTTATTTTATTTTTTTAGTCTTTCATCTTTTTCCTTTTTTTAGGAAAGGTGATGGGAACTGCCCGTGTCAACACTGGTCATTTCAGCTTGATATGTTAGAGGCTGAACTGGGCTGTCATGGGTTAGTGATAGGTGCTTTTATCTGTAGAAAGGGATGTTCTCCATTCCCTGTTCCATTGCTCTTTTACCCCTCATTGTTACTCTCTATCCTCTTAGCATTTTCCCTTTATTTCCCTTCTTTGCAATTGTTATGCACCCTTTCTTCTCTGTGTCTTTCTGTCTCTACTTGTGTTCTTGTATTAGCAGAAACAGGGAATGGGCAAATGGATTGAGAGTAGTATTGGAAACCAGCCTCCCTTGAGCATCAGAGCTCTTGCAACGGCTTTTTATGCTGCTCAGGTCAGATCACAGCGTACGGCTGCATTGCTCAATATTGCAGATAAACGTAAGGTAACAGCAGAATCTCAACTATATACGCCACCAAGTATCGCTGCAGTCGTCTGCCAGCCGGATCAGTCAAGAGGTGGTGTTTCTAGGACTGTGAGCATTGCTAATCTCTCTAATGTCTGAGCTAGTTTGTGCTGCACTCCAGCCTACCCTGTACCTGTACTAGGTCATTCAGAGCCAGCTTGCACACCTCTAATGTCACACTGTTATGCTCTGTAGGCATACTCAAGGGTGTAATCATTCAGGCATTTGGATATCTAGCTCCTAGTGAAGCACACAAATGCGTCTGTGAAGTCAGTCAGAATTTTTCTGTACCTGTCTTGAGATTGTGTATCCTGCTGTAAGGAATTCCATATTCTTCACATAAGCCTGGCTCTGTGTGGAGAGGTGTTTGTTTTGACATGGTTCACAATCTAAGGATGCACACCAAGAAAGCACAGACTGTCTGTCGTTCAGTTTCTCGGTCATCTTAAGCCAGGTTGTGTCTGTGCTGCTGCTGGAGGGACAGTCCTGTCCTCCCCTTCACCTCTGCTGCTGTATTCGGAGCTTTGCTTGTTACTGGTGCTGTCACGCACGTGTCTCCGAAGTCAGGCAAGGAGCTGAAAACTTGTTTTTCTTCTGTAGGATTAGTTAGTATTCAACCAGGTTATGTTTTTGACGGAATGCGTAGCACTGTTACAAAGTGCAAAGGATAGGAATGTGCTGAAAGAGCTGAGCTGGCCTCTCAGCTGTGTAAGAGTAGGTCAGATGAAAGCATATGTGGAAGTGCCCCGTTAGTCTGTACATGGTGGACTGAAAGCCAAGATGGTAACTGATGTCAGAGAATAATTTATAAAGCATACTTTTTTTAATAGTCTATATAAATCTCTTGAGTATTAAGGCTACTATATAGTTAATATTTGGAAACGAGAGCTAAATCGTTATTATTTTGCTTCCTGTCATCTTACTGTCTTTCTACCTTGCTGGACATCCTTTTTTCTCACTTATGAGGACTGATTTTTGCCTTCCAGTAGCAAATATACTATTGCAATTACAGAACTGTGCTGCCAGTATTGCCAGTCAAGTATTGCCACCAGATTAATCCTATAGATTTGCTATGAACCAGGTAGAATGTTTTTTTTCTTTATTTGGTATGAAATGTTTAGCATGTCTTTCATGTCTGCAGTGCTCTGCATTTCAGATGTGAACTGGACTAACTGGAGGCCTGTTCTTGGCTGGCAATGCTTATATTTCTAAGAAATTATCCGTTTTCTTCAGCAAACGTTACTTTTGCTCATGTAGAGTTAAAATATTTTTACTGTTACATTTAAGTTGCGGCATAGAAATGAGATGCGCTGTCAGTTGTGAGCAGTTTCTGACCATCAGAATGGACATTTGTGTAAGTCGCAAGGAAAGCGGGACTGTTGTGGAGGAAAACTATGTTATAGTGTGATAGACAAGTAATTTCAAATGCAGAATATTTTGTATTTGTAGAAGCTTCCAAACAGTAAAATTCAGCTCTTTTAAAAGGCTGGTGATAAGAGTGGTTGTGGGGTTAGATTTTTTGTGACTGTTACGTTAATGAAGAATTCCAATGATGTAGTTAGAATTTGGCTATGATATAGGAATCCACTCTAATGAATTGTTGACTAAAGGAAATACTTATTTTCTTTACAGATAGCCTTTGAAGACAGACTGCTAAACAAATGTTCACATGGAACAATAGTAACTGGACTGGGTAGAGACATTTCTGTTTAGCTGTATTTAGGAAAAGCTAAAAGCTTAAAACAAGAGATGGACACGTGTTCCCGGAAGAAAAAGTACAGCTAGGCAATAGAATTCATTAAATATATTCTTGAAAAAACTGAGGAGCTAATTTCAGGATTAGGGCGGCAATCATCTGTATTATTAACAGTGTTATTAACTTTCTTTATTTGATAATATCAGATTTCAAATTCAGACTTAATAATCACACATTGACAATTGATAATATATGTGAACAGCAAATAAGTTTCACTGAAACTTTCTGCTAAAAATGTTTTCTTAACTCTGCAATCATAAAAACACCATGTGAATTTTAATTCAGTGAGATTTACCCCAAAGAACAATCAGTACGTGTTTCTAAATTACAGAGGTTGGAACTCAGATGAGAAACCTAATTTCACATTTTGAAGAAAGAGTGTACTATTGAACAAGTTTGTTGCTGAGTATTTAAAAAGTGACAGTAAGTTAGAAACTCCAGGGAAAAGCAAAAGAATTAAGCTGCTTGAGAAAACAGTGGATATCAGTCTAGTATAGTAGGAAACAGGAAAGGACATCTCTTTTACTTGTGGCTACTACTGTTTGCTTCTATCTATCATAATACACTTTTATGTTTACATGAAAAATGTCATGGGATGCCATCATCCTCTGCTCACACAGGTTATCTTCCTCACAGGTACTGCAGAACCCCAAGCCAGGTGTAAGCGATGAAGCAATTTGTTTTCAGTGAAGTACTTCAAGCTAATTGTTTGGGGAATATTTGGTCAAATAGTCATAATATATGGTTAGCATCCTTTCCTTTATCCAACTGAGCAATTCATATTCACCTGTTCAGTCTCGGAAGATAGTTGTAGAAATAGCAAGGAAGAAATAGTCCATCTTTTCGTATACGTACACTTGGGCAGGTAACTTCTTTTTAGTCTTTTGTCATTTAAAATTACTATTGTGACAGCAGCTGGAGAAATGTTGAAGAAAATGCACTAATTTGACTTTTTAATTTTACTTATTTACTTTTATGGGGTAGAATTTACTGCAAATGAAAAACTTTCTTATAGGTTTTTAATAATGCTTTTTCTTGTATGTATCCTTTTTATGGTTGAAAGTATTGCACCCTTTCATATTGAATTTTGAAGGATATTTTTCCTTTTTCTTAGTAAAGGTTGAAATTGAGGTGGTATTCTGATTCAAACAACTGGTCATCCACATTATCTTTTGTGTCACCTGTACGATTGCTATCCACTGAAATGAGTTTGCTTTTATAGGCTTTGGACTATGTTACAGCTTTGAATATATTTTTGTATAAAGAGAGGTGTATGTTTGAGTACTCATGTAAATAGTGAGTAAGGAAAAATATGCTTATTAAAAAGAAACTATATTTGACACATTTAAAAGTATCATAACTCATAAATTATTATCTAGAATAATTGGCTACTTAAAACTTACTTTTTGAATACAGAGGCCAACTGGAGTAGCAACCATCTTTATATAAAAAGGAAACAGGTTCTGAAAGAAAATTGAACATCGTCTGTTGGAAAAATGAGGATAGCTCCCACATTAACCATGTTTACAGCAACTAGAGACTGTCTCATAGTTTCCTTTAATCCCATGTATGGGTGTTTTCAGTATTGTAAAACATGAAGTCTAATGATTTTTTGCAGAAGTGTGGAAACTGAATAATACCAATTTTAGCACACACTAGATATTATTAGATAATTCTGCTACCACATGTTTGCCAATGAGAGGAGACTGATGGCTGGTTTTATATACGATTTACAAATACATTGATTAGGGAGTTCTGATACGCCTCTCTTTTTGAACAAGTATTTGAAGTTGTCTGCAGACTGTGAATAAATTTTGCATAGACTCACTAGGATGTTAATTTTGAGTGGTAGTAATTAGTCAAGACACTCTCCTGAATACAGCAGTAGAACTTACTTTGTATATACTAGACAATGTTGCTAAGTACTGAATATGTACCTTGCTGAATTAAGCTTTATGAAGTGGACTGTTATTCAAGGAGAAATACCTGAACTTCTTTTGATTTTGTTCACAGAACTGTAGTTGGGTTTTGTCTTTGTGGTGTTGTATTAATGAAAGTAGCTTGTCAGTTAAACATAGTTTTCTGAAAAAAACAATTTTAAACAATTGGGTTATTATATACAGAAGGCTTGATTCGGATCTCTCTTATGCAGTGTACAATATGATATTATTGGTTTGTCTTTCCCTGCTAGACTTCTCATGGTGTTCTAGGTATATGGGACTTCTAATTTTTTATTTTAATTTTAAAATAAAGGGAAATGTTAAAACCAGAATTATTTAAAATGGACATTTTTTTCATCAAATTTTTCTGTCTCTCCTTTTTCTTTTTTTTTATGAACAAGCTGGTTTACATGTGACATTGCTTGTCACCAAATACTTACATCACTTTCCAGCTCAATGAGGTGCATTGTATGTCTCACAACTGGAGAGCTCGATTTTTCAGTATCTGGAATTTCAAAAATAAAAACTGTCTTGAAAATTTCATGAAAACCTGAAATGGCAAATAAAATGACAGCAATTTGCTGTTGCCTTTGTTTTAGACCTTGCTTAAGCTTTTAAGCCTAAGATGGTCTGGACTAAGTTTTTTTGTTTTTAAATAAGTACTGCCATTTTTGGTGCAAAATTAAAAAACCTTGAATACTGTTGGGAAGTTTTACTCAAAAAGCTGAACAGGCTTGTTGAATTTATTGTATTCCATATGTTGGTGAGTTGACCTTGGCTGGCTGCCAGATGCCTACCAAGCCACTCTCTCACTCCTCATCCTCAACAGGACAGGGGGAAAAATAGGATGAAAACCTCGTAGGTGGAGATAAAGATGGGGCAATCACTTACCAATTGCTGTCACAGGCAAAACAGACTTTACTTGGGGAAAATTAATTTAATTTATTGCTAATTAAAATAGAACTGGATCATTAAAAAAAAAAAAAAAAAGAGGAAAAATCTAAACCACCTTCACCCATGCTCACTTTTTTCCCAGTCTCAACTTCACTTCTTCACTCCTGACTCTTCTGCTTCCTTAGCTCTCCCGCCCCGAGCGGCACAGGGGGGACGGGGAATGGGGAATGGGTGTTGCAGTCAGTTCATAACACTTCATCTCTGCTGCCCTTCTTCACACTTTTCCCCTGCTCCAGTGTGGGTCCTCTCTGTGGTCGGCAGTCCTTCAGGATAAACCTGCTCCTGTGTGTGCTCTCCATAGGATGAAGTTCCTTCAGGACATAGCCATCTGCTGCAGTGTTGGGTCCTCCATGGCCTGCAGTAATATCTGCTCCAATGTGGTCCTCTATGGGCTGCAGGGAAATACCTGCTTCACCATGGTCTTACTCATGGGCTGCAGAGGAATATCTGCTCCAGTGCCTGGAGCACCTCCTCCCCTTCCTCCTTCTCTGGCCTTGGGGTTTGCATGAGAGTTTATCACGTTTTCTGTACCTCACTCGTCACACTGCCAGGCAGCGTTCTGTCCTTTCTTAAATGTGTTTTCCCAGAGGTACCACCAGCATCACTGATGGGCTCAGCTTTGTCCTGTAGTGGGTCCATGCCATGTCCAGCATGGGGCAGCCCCTAGCCTCTTCTCACAGAGCCCACCCTGCAGCTCCCCCACTACCAAAACCTTGCCACCTACACCCAATACAATATGTATGACGCATAGTAGGTTACCTATTCTTAAGGGTATAGGAGAGAAAAAAGTTCAAAATATAAATGTTTAAGCACTCAGTGGGTGTGGCAGTGGTGTGCTTGGGAGTTTTGGGGAGAAAAGGAACACTAGCAAGGTTGTAGAGAAGTATTTTATATGTGACTGGAAACAGCATATATTCTATTTTGTAAATAGATTATATGCAATATTTGGATATTACACTAATAATATTCATGGGTGTTGTGTAATTTTGTCTGTTCTAGGGAGTATGACTTCTGCAACGTCACCTATCATTTTGAAATGGGACCCCAAAAGTTTGGAAATCAGGACTCTCACAGTAGAGAGGCTATTGGAGCCACTTGTTACCCAGGCAAGTATTTTCGATTTGTTTTGCTTCTTCCTTTCGCCTGATGCTGTATTTACTCATTTTATGTAATTATCTTAATAATCTTTGTTAATAAAATCTTGAACAGTTTTTGTTTGTGATCTCAAGTGGAAAGCTCTGTTCAAACATGTTTAGAAGTTCTAAATAATTTAGAGACTCAAAGCATGAGCGGGGATACAGTAGCAACAACTATTTAGTTATGTTTGCCTTTTAAAAGCAGTTTAGAAATTTATGAAACAGTCAACTTAAAGCAGGGATCTGACTGAGTACATACTCTTGGTTTGTTATTATACCATGGAAGACAGGTTCACATTAAAACCAAACCAACCCAACCAACCAAATGAAGAAACCTCTTAAAACCTGTTTCATTTTGTGCTGTGATTGATTAGGAGTGTATGCTCAACCATTTACCTTTCAACTGAGTAAAATTTGCCAATAGCAGCTAAAATATTTGTCCAGTGCTCTAAAAAGAGCAAGATGAAAGTGATGCTAGGTAACTTGTATATTGTATGTATTAGTGGTATCCAGCTTTTAACCAGGTGGACCCGTTTCTTTAATTGTCAGAGAAAGTCTTTGTATATGTATGCATATCACGTTTCCTGTGCCTGTACAAATTTACATGTGCTGTGAGTGCATGGACAGGCCAGGAGTTGTGCGATCCAGAGAAATATGGCAGTAGACATCAAACTTCTGTCACAGTGCAATTTGCTGAGTCCATTGCCTGGCGCCTTTTTGTTCCTGAGTTGCCATTAATAATGGGAAGCTGGTTACATAATTTTATTCTAGTAAGCTTCAAGATGGGTAGCTCCATTATTTAAAATACACACACAAGTCATTTTTCTTCTAGGAATGCTCATTATATTAAAAATGAATGCCAGCTAACCCCATCTGTCCATCCACCTGTTACTCACAATTTTCTCGTAGTTATTGTGGATCTTGAGAGTGGCCTGCTGGATAGAAATGTTGGCCTTCTTTTGAGTGTGAGAGCAGACTTGATGTTTTTGTTTTCAGAATAAAACAGGGATAAAATATAAATTGCTACTTCTTTAACTCCCCTCCAAATAATGTCTCTGTATGGTTCCTATGCTCCTTACAGTGAGTCACTTTCCGAAGAAATTACAGCTATTCTTTCTTTGTTTTTGAAAAAAAATTACATTATCTTTCTACAAATTATTCTGGACATGAAAGTCTCTAACAATGTACACAGCTTTACAGACGCAAAGGCAAAGAGATGTATGTTTCATTTCACACAGCTGTTGATAAACATGGTAATTAACTTTCACTATAAACCGTGATAATTTTGTTGTTGATATGGAAGACAGACTAAAATCCTGAATTCATTGTGATACCAACTGAAAATTAGGTTATAAGCTCTCTGTTATTCTGATCCTGGTGTTGGCATGGGAAGTGAAGCTGCTGTGAACCATGATGTGCTATTAAAAGCTTAAATTACCGAGTCCTCTGTGAGTGAATTTCCTGTTTTCCTTTCACTTTGTTTTATTTTCCAACACCTTGTCCAGAAAAGAGAACGCATCAGCCAAGAAGTGAAAGTACTATTGTAGTTTCATAGTTTCTCAAGTTGCTTTATTTAACTTTTGGTTTAGCTAGATTTATGTTTGATAGCATACCTCAACAAATGTAAATAAAGAAATTACAAGTTGAACTATAGGACATGGATTTCTTCAGTGGTGGAAACTAAGGTGGCCAAGATCCTTACCTATGTATTCTGATGAGGAACGATGTATTTCTGTTTGAGCAGTACGTCAAGAAGACTAGAGAAAATGAAGTGCAGTCCAGAGGGCATAGAGGAATGTTGGGCTATTGTTTTATTTAACTTTTATGAATATTTCCCTCCTGATTTCTTCATTTCATAGGTTTCTAGATAGTATGAACATACAAAACAAACTTTCTGAACACGTAATTTCATTTCTTGTATTAGAGAAATAAGTAGTTTTACTTATTTTCCTCTACTTGGAATCCAGTAAAGTATGTTTGACTAAAGCATGTTTTTGTGAGCTGCACAAACATAATCGTGAAAGCTTCAAGTGATGAGAAATGTGCTACCTTTAGATTGTGTTTATCTTTTGCATTTTTTAGCTTAAGTTATTCAGCTGCTCTTTCTGTTTTTCTCAGATAAGTTAACCAACATCCTAGTTTAAAGGCTTTTCTTTTTCTGCTTCAGATTGCATATACAGTCTGGTCAACTCAAGAGTAGTATCTCCTTTACCTCTGTTTGGGCTTAGATTGCAATTTGCCTATGCAATGACAACCTCCACAAGATACCATGTGCACATTCCACATGTAAAGATTTGGATCTCCTTAAAAAGTTTCAGAATACTTTAGGTTCTAAAGAAAACATTTAATTTGAAAGTTTATCTTGGCAAGTAAATAAATACATAAATATTTAATCCCTGTTCAGTTTGAACTCTGAAGTCCACTGTAGGTTCATAAGAACTGCTTAACACAGAAATCGTAGAGATGTGATGTTCTTCCATAAGTGATAAAAAAGCAGGTCAATGGATAGAAGACAAGAGATTCAATGGCCACAAAACGCAACAGAACTATACTGCACAAGTTCCTGAGCAACCTGATCTGACTTTGAAGGCAGCCCTATTTTGACTAGGAGTTTGGAGTAGATGGCATGCTGATGTCCCATACAGCCAGTTTTATTTTGGCATTCACACTTGAATATTTAGAGGATCCTCTTGCTCTCCAAGCTGTGTATGATTTTGGAGATGCTTGGAAAACTAGAAACAGTTATACACAAGCCTTTGGGCTCCAGAAATGCTTATTGAGCCTTTTGTGTCTGTGTATGTGTGTCTGTGCGTCTGCGGGGTTTAGGTTCTGTATATATAGACACATGAGTGACAGATTTGCAAATGGTGGCACATCCACTGATTTCTACTGAAATTTTGGGGAGTAATCTAGAATTGCGATGTGGATTTGAAAAAGAACACCTCAGTGCATCAGGAGAATGATGCATTAAATCTGAATTTTAGACAAGCTCATTAGTGTTCCAGATGAGAAAATATGGATAACCTATGAATTGATTTAGAAGAAATTAGAAGACAGGAAGGTTGTCTGAGCTGGAGGGAAGGAAAAAAAAAAAAAAAATCCATTAACTGATCATGAGAATGCATTAGAAATGACAGAATTGCATTTATTCTAGGAAGCCCGGAACTAGCAAACTAATTAAAACTTTCTCTGGCTGTCAGAGATACAAGACCATTGGAGCTTGCTGTGGTACCCATTTTCCCAGTGCTGGTTGTCATGTTTATAGAGTAACAGATATGTCCTGCCCTATGTCTTGTCTCACATTACTATTATCAAGATTTTATAAGAAATGTGTGATTGAAAAATTTATTAGAATTTCTGTTCTCAACAATGTTGTATTTAATAATTGAAATACGTTTCTTTTCTCTGGCTTCAATGTCACAATTAGCTAAAAGTATAAGGTAATTGTATTTATTGCTAGTTTTGTTTTCTGAGAGTTTGTAACAGTTAACTTTTTTTACTATAAAATCTCCTAATTTTTAATTCTATGAAATTTTTATGAGGAAATGTATAACTAAAATATATCCTCAAGGAATGCTGCCTCTTATTCTCACCTTCATGCATAGTAACAAAAATTAATTACAATTTTATTTGTCAGACTGTGGATGGTTTTCATAAGAAAAAAGAATTACATTTATGAAGGACTTAACTGGCATTACCTGATATTTTATGTGTAGCTGGAAAATAGTGCTTGTGGATGTTGCCCATAAGGACTCAGGATCTTTCTTTTGGTTTCTGGTCATTTTGCATAATAATTAAATAAAAATATGAATACAAGTTATGTATGTTAAAGAGAGAAAAAAACACCAAAACCAACTGACCATGAACCAGCAACATTAATGCAATTATTTTTTTGGGGGGGAAAACACCAAAAATACTCATGTGTGAACACAGGGATGAAAAGATGAAGGAGCTGGATATCATTTTTGAAGATAAGATTTGCTCTTTTGATGAGATTTATATTTTCTAGTGTCAACCTGTGGTTCTTTTTGGTAGTTTTTCGTAGGTAGAGTGACTGTTTTACAAACGTGCCTTTATTACCAGAGCCATGTGGCAGTTGTGCTTTTTAGGACTTTTGGACTATTATGTGTTTTTTCAGAATTGTAATAATAACACAAATAATACTGAGTGTTCCTGTTGTGGATTTTTCATGATTATGTTTTTTTTCAGTATGACACATTTTTGTCCTTCTGGAGTTGCTGTGAAGAGACAATTCTGAATTGCAGTGCATGTTTGGTTTTTTTTCCCCCCAGTAAATTTAAGATGCCCATTATAGTCGCTTAGAATGAAACAATAGTATGTTGTAATGCAGACAAAAATAATTGATTAATGATTTTGCAATTTTTTTGTATATAGTATCACTCAGTAAAATTCAGTAACCTATAAACAAGTAATTAGATAAAATTCCAAATAGTTTTAATTAGTGCAATTTATTTAGAAAATCATAATAATTATGGCTGATGTTATACTTCATGATTTTTTTTTTTTCAAAGAACTTGTGCCTAATCTAACCCCTTGTGCAGTGTATTTGGAAAATGGCCTGGTTTCTATGTTGCTATAAAAAATATAAATGTATTTCGCCGAGGAGAGCAGCTCCAGTGCAGGTAAGCCCGCGCTGGGGAAGGGGATGGAGGCGGAAAGGGCCGGCAAGGGGCTCTTTTGGGGGCTTTTCGCAGCTAGGAAAAGCGGGCAGCTCGTGCCGGAACGGGCCGCTGGAGGGCGGGCTGCTGACGCGGCAGGGGGCGGAGCCAACGCCACAGGCGGCCATTCTAAACGGGCGGTCCCACAGCGCATCCCGCGGGCCGGCCTGCGACGGGCGTCAGCGCAGGGCGAGCGGGCGAGCAGGGCGCAGCATCTGGCACGGTAGGCCTCTGCGAGCCTTGCCACGGAGCCGGCCACGAGCTGGGCGAGCACAAGCGGAGGAACGTCAGTGTGCGGGGGGACGTGCTCAGGGTGTGTGGGAGGCAGAGAGCAGTGACTGGTCGCCTCCTGGCTCAGGAGAAGAACATGGCCACTAAATGGCCCAAAGCCACTGCGAGAAAGAATGTGGGAACTCAAGCTGTGCTCCTGCGCAAGCGTGTGGCTGTGCAGGTCTCTGGCTGCAACGAATGCCTGAGCCTGGCACTGGTATCAGAGGG
>VYXH01006977.1:0-14933 GCA_013397275.1 Burhinus bistriatus | reverse complement strand
GGTTTCCATGGCAACCCCATTTCCCCCATCCTCTCGTTTGATTCCTTGGTAACCCCCCCAGAGCCCCCCTGGCCCTGGCCGCTGGTCCCCAAAGCAGGGTGGCAGGTCCCTATCCACAGGGATGGAGCGGGAGGTGGTGGGTCTTGACCCCCCACCCCGGGAGGGCTGGTCTTTGGGGGGGGACACCCTTGGCCAGGGCTCACCGAGCGCCTGGGCTTCTTGGAAAGAGGACGGAGCGGCTGGTGGTGAATTATGTCTAAATCGAATTGAATTAACGCAGTTCCGGAGCTGGTCGTTACCCCTTCATGTGGGTCCCAGCCCTCGGCAGTGAGACCCCTCTCTGCACCGAGGAGGGGTCAGACCCCTCCAAACCCTCTCTGGGGTGATGCTGTGGCTGCACGTCCCCCCCCCCCAGGAGACTGGCAGTGTTTTGGGGGCTACTTCTGGCCCACGGGAGCATCTTCGGCTCTGTCAACGAAGCTGCGGCATCGCAATCTGAGTGCACGTCCAGATGGCTGAGAGCACGTCCCTCGCCCCGCAAAGCCCCGCACGGCCAGGTTTTCAGTCCGGGGTGAGGAATCGGGGATGGGGGACGGAGGACGGCGGGGTGCACACCCACCTCTCGCCGAGCCCTTGGGCTGGGGTATCTGGTGCGGTGCCGAGCGCGGGGTGCTGGGCTCACCCTGCACCATCAGGGCTTGCAGACGAGCCCCGGACCCGGGACGTGGCAGAGCCCTCGACTTACGGATGCACCCGAAGGGTTGCGTTCGATGGGAGTCTGACCCTCGTTAGGGCTGCCCCGCAATTAGCCCTCGGGTCCTGACGTTCCCCCGAGCCACCCGGCCAGCTCGTGTGCCTTGCAGTGGCTGGAAACCCAAGCGATATTTATCCGTAGCTTCCTCAGCTGTTTTGTTCTCCCTCTCCTTAAAGGTCAGGAGGCTCTGCCCAATGTTCCCGCTGGAGCCGTGGGGATTGCCTTCTCCGGTCACCGCCACCGGGGCAGAGCAGCTTGGCCAAGTGACAACCTTCTTCCTTATCCAGCATCATGGGAGCCACCCGTGCACCCAGCTCTTAGCCTCGTGGTATAATCCTGCTTTGTCCTCCTTCACTTCAGGGCTGCTTGAATTTGCTGGGGGAGGGGGTAGAAAAAGTGCATTAAAGGGATTAAACTGACCCTTGCCTTGCTCCAGGCTCGGAGGGAGGAGCTGAAGAGATGCCCAAAGAAAGGATTTGCCCTCAAAAATCAAAGCAACGTGCCAAAGCACGCTGCGAGGGCGGGGGGAAAACCTGAGACGGCATCGGGTGCCTCTGTGATAAAAGCTGGGGGATGCACAAGGTGAAGAACAGATCCCAAACCCCTCGTCCCGGCTGCCCGAGCCCCCGTTTGCAGGGACGGCCCTTCCCTTCCCAAGGGAATATTCCGGCCCCCCCCCTTCCTGTAGCCAGAAGGCCTCATAGATGTTATTTCCACACCTCCAGCTCCTCGCTTGGTGCTAATGTCTCAGTTTTTTGGCAGGGCTGGGCAGTTTCCCCCGTTGTCCGTCCAGGTACAAAGCTTAATTTGCAAGCTGAGCAATCAATAGGTAATTATCCACCAGGCACAGGCGCTCGCTGCCTCCCCACACCTGAAAAACCACATGCAATATTTATCTGCGGGCTGCCGGCATGACCGGCTTTGCCCGTTGCCAGTAGACAGGATTCGGCTCTCCTGGGAAAACCGCCAGCGCAGAGCCGCATCATTCCCACCTTCCCAGTGGCGTTGTTTGAGGAGGGGAAAGGGGGGCAGGAATGATGCTGAGGGTGCTGAGCAGGGTGAGGGGAGCCCAGAAAATTCCCCGTGCCCCAGTGAGCTGGGAAAAGCACCCGCCGTGCCCCCCAATACAGGGAATTACTAGAACATTGGGACCCCAAATCCCAAAGGGGCTGCTCAATACCCCCAAAGCCGAGCAGACCCGGCTCCAGCCTGGGACTTGATGCGAGATGAACGCAAGAGCTATAGAGACCCTAAATTTTTTCGGGAGACCACGGCTGCTCCATCTCCTTCGAGCCGTGGCTCCGTCGGAGCCTTTCAAGCTCTCAGCTGCTCTGCTGATGAGCTTTTGGGGGGCTTTGTGGTTTAATTCAACTCCAAAACTCTGGTTTTCCCGAGCGCGCGGGGCATGGGAGGACGGGGTGTGCAGGGGATGGGGGGCTGGATCCCACGGGTACTGGCTGTCAGAGGATGCGGAGGTGTGGTGGGTCCCTAAATACCTGGAGGAGCTGGGCAGGGGTGTACGGGGGTAGTCACCGTAGGACTCCCTGGGCACCGAATAATGCAAAATGTTGCTAAAATAGAGGGAGGTTGGGGGTAAAAATTGCTGAGCTCCAGGCTGGGATGCAAACCCAGCAGTTGCCTTTCTCCTTCATCGCTCTGCGTTGATGCGAGTGAAGCGGCCGCTGCGGAGCGGCTCCGAAAACAATACGGTGATTGCCCAAGCCAGCCCCGCCACCCAGCCCGGCTCTTCCCCGGCCAAGTCAAAATACTCGGCGTAAAGCCACAGATTTTGGCCTGACTGGGTATTTGGGTTTCTTTTCCTGCAAGACAAGGGGGAAAAAAAAACCCAAAACCCAACAATTTATCACCTGCAACATTTGCAATCCATCGGAGGGAAACGGCTCATTGAGTCGTAGGGGTGCCCTAAATCATCCCCCAACCTTCCCCCCAGGCTGTCTGATGATTTAAACACATCAAATGAGCCCAAAGCGGACCCAGATTTTTGCTTCTAAAATGAAACACGGTCGCGTGGAAAATTACAGAATATACTTCTTCTGAAGAAAAACCCGTGCCCTTTTGTTTCCCGGCCAAAGAGGTTTGCTGAGTCTGCAGAGCACTTTGATCTCAGCCTTCCGAAAATCACAGCACTTGGCAGAGACTTTTTTTCTCCCTGCCTTAGCTGCACAGGCAGAGGAGGAAGAACCGAGCAAAGATGCCCCATTAAAAACAAAACAAAACAAAAAAACCCACCAAAACCCCCACAAAAATCAGCCTTTCTCGACATTCAGCTGGAGCCACGCACGCTCTTCCCTTTTGGGGCCCAGGACAGAGGAGATGCCAGGAAAAACACCCCAAGAAATGCTATAAATCCCCCTCCCCTTCCCCTAGTCCACATGAATTCCCATCCCCGCGCTTCCCACATCAGCAAGTCGACCTAAATATCGCGGAGAGAAAAAAAAAACCACAACCCACCACGCTGGTTTTTTCGCCTGACGCTTATTTTTCTCCCTGCCAGGAGCTCTCGGGCACGGGGCAATTAGGAGCGGCAGATTAATCTTTAGTGATATAATGAAGTGCCAGGCGGCTTGAGGAAAGGGCTGGTGAGCCGGGGCGGTTTGTTCTCTGAATTAGCACGGTTTGGGTCAGGTTTGGGTACGGGCAGAGCACCCAGGGTGGGAGGGTGGTGGGAAAGAGGAGGGGGCTGGATGTTCAAGGCTCATCCCCACCCGCATCCCACCGCAGGGACCGGGCAGGGTGTTTGCGCTGCAGAAATGATCTTTGCAGGTTTTCTAACCTTGATTTGCTTCTCGGCAGCATCCCCCAAGCATTTTTCCACCTTCTTCGCACCATCCCAGCGCGTCCCGGCCACGCGCAGCCCCTGGCCGATGATTTTTCTGGAGCAAAAAAAAAAAAACCACCTCAAGGAGGGCAAGGTTGGGGTTGTGCCCAAGTTTGGTTCACCCCAGCCATGTCTGTGCCGCCTTTCTCCAAGGTCCCCGCGAGCCCCAGAGCCGAGAGCAGCTGGCACTGAAGGCCACATTCTTCCAACGAGCCGCCTTGTCTTTCCAAAGGGAAAATATAAATAGCTCGTCCTGTAACGAAGTGATTACCCAGGAGCAGTGCCACCACCGCCAGCCGCTCTCAGCAAACCCATTACCCACAGCAGCCAATTTACTCCCCAGTCTGGCAGGGTCAGCGAGCGTCAGGGAAGCAAATGCTAATTAATTGCACTCTGCAAAGCAGCCTGGCCGAGCACGGCGTGCAATTAGTGAGTTAACTGCGACCCGCCGCTGCGCTGGGATCGTGGCTGAAGGGGTGACCGAGCTGCCGTCGGCCGAGCTGGGCAGGGACCTGCTTCAGCTCCGCAGCAATAACTTGGGGTGAGGGCAATAACCTGGTGTTGGGGACGTCGTGTGTCATGCTGCAAACGCCGGTGTCACCGAGGCCATGGCACTCTGTGCGTGTACGTGCATCCCTTCAGTCCCTGTGTCACCCACCCTGGTCCAGCANAGCACTGCAGGGGGGTCTCCCCAGAGCGGAGCAGAGGGGCAGAATCCCCTCCTTCACCCTGCTGCCCACACTGCTGGGGATGCAGCCCAGGATGCGGGGGGCTTTCTGGGCTGTGAGTGCCCATTGCCGGCTCATGTTGGGCTTCTCATCCACCAACACCCCCAAGTCCTTCTCCTCAGGGCTGCTCTCCATCCATCCTCTGCCCAGCCTCTGTTTGTGCATGGGATCGCCCTGACCCACCTGCAGGACCACCTCCATCCTGAGCTGTCTCCTCCATCAAGGGGACGTGCTCCCTCTGCCCAGCCATTTTGCAGGAAAACGTGATATTTCCTCAGGGCAGGAGAGCTGCTCTGAATATAAAAACTCCTGGTGATGGGAGATGCAGAGCCCTGGGAGGAATCATGCGCTAATGCCCTTACATTGCTGCCGCGGTGAGTCATCCAGGCCCTCGGAGGATCCCGGCTGCGCTTGGATACGGAGGAAGGTAGAAGTACAAGGCGAGAGGAAAAAATTGCTTCGCTCATAAGATATCTTGGCTACAGCAAAGAAAAAATGTCCCCTTGCCATCCACCCACAGCTCCGGTCCCCAGGCCACGGGAAGGAGGGGGGTTTAGTGTTTGCTGTTAGGTGGACAAGGAGAGAGCCTCATTTAGCAGAGAAGTGGGAGCACTTAGCCTGGGAACATTTCAAGTCATTAACGGAGCACAATTATTAGTGTTTTTCTTCCTCCTCCCCCCTCCCCGGTAGCTGGTATCTCTTTGCGAAGGGAGGAGGACGGGTGTCTCCATCAGGGAGGTTGGAAAAATCCATCCTGGGGTTGGGAATCAGGTTGGAGCAACACCTTGAAGGTGGTTACGGGCTGATGTTGCCTCCCTTCACCCACGGCGGCATCGCTGCTCCCGGTCCCTCAGCCGCATCTGTGCCAGCTGGAGCGCGTTGCCGCGTGGATGGGGACAGGAGGGTCCCCAGCTCCTGGGGATCGCGGCCACCCCCGGCTGAGCTTTGCTCCCTGCTGCGTCCTGGGAGATGCACAGCCGCGTTTGCACGGGAAGGGAGAGTTAAAAACCCAAAGAATAAAAATAAAATAAAAAAATCCCTTAAACCAACAGCATTTTCCCTAAGCCAACACCTCCATGCACCAGGGCTGCTTCCCGAAGGCCTAGCCTGGGAGCGGGAAGGGATTTACACATCAAACACAACTCCCCCCCACCCCAAAAAAACCCACCTGCTGCAGCCAAAACCTGGGGAGGGGGGAAAAAAAATCTGTTTCCAGCCTGCTTTCCTCTCCTCCGTAAATAAACATCTCCTATCAGCAGAGCGCTTCCTTCAGCTCAAGGGTTTCGTTAGGCAGCGGTCATTTAATATTGCTTTTAAATGCTCGCGTTTGGCTTTCGGCCGCTTCACCGGGCTCTGAGCGGGAATGCTGGCATTTTGTGTTGAGAAAATATATGTCTATATTTGGATAGGCGGATGGACAGATACGGGAGAAGAGCTGTTCCAATCATTAAACTACCACTTTCAGTTTTTCCTTATTACTATTCTTTACTCAACCACAGGCTGGGCTGGCCAACCGCTCCCCGGGGACGGGCCAGCGGAGACCTGCAGCTTTGCAGCCCTTTACAGGGTTCTCCAGAAAAAAACAACAACCCCAAGCCGATAATCCTCCCTGCAAATGTCTTCCCAAGGCTACAGCGTGTGGGAAGGAGATGGGAACGTAGCCGGAGGGTCGAGGCGAGTGATCCCGAGCTGAGTTCGTCCCTGGCTTCGTGCTGGACTGTGATGGCTTTGGGGAGGAAGAGTAGGAGCGGGAGGGAGGAAGATCCTGCAGATCTGCGTGATGCGGGGAGGAGGGGGGTGCAGGGGGGATTTTTGTGCCTTTGAGGAGAAGAAAGAAAAGCGGGGAGAGAAATCACCTTCTGTGATCAGCTGTGGCAGGTTTCGCAGGCTGGAGGAGGGGGAGCTGCCTTTGAAGCTGGGAGAAGCACGAACAGGCGATGGCTGAGCGCAGCAGCCTTCGCTGGCACTGCTCCTCTTCCTCCGGTCCCTGCCTGCTCCCTGCTCTCGCCCAGCCCCGGACTGGCACCGCGGTGCTGGCAGTTCACCCTCGGGATGGCCAAAACACCCGTTCAGGGGTGCCCGGCATCCCGCCAGGGCCTTGGTCACGCTCCCATGCCGGGCTCTCACAGCGCCCGGGGTTTCCTCCAAGATCCGTCGCCGATGGGATTCAACTTCTAGTTTAAGCCACCTCACCTCAGACGTGTCTGGGTGTCTTGTCTCCGCTAGTAAAGACCAAAACAGGGGTGCCAGCACCCCCTGAGGACCCCCCAGCTCAGCCCTTGCTGGGCATTCCCACCCCTTTTCCCTGGATAAGCCCTGCTGGCTTCGCTGGGAGCAGCCATTCACTAAATGCCCTGATTTACTCCCTCCCAGCCCATGTCACTGAACCATTGCAACCAAGACCACCTATTCAAGTGCTTGACCCCCAACCGGACACCACCAGCATCGGAGTCATGACCACAGAAGAGCCGTGCCGTCACCCCAGTCTCCGGAGGCTGCTGGTACCGGCTGGCAGACTGGGAACTCCAGCAACAGCTCTGCCCCATGGCTCAGCGTCGCTTCTGGCAGCGGCGTGGGAAGCAGGTGGCCGTCTCGGAAAAATACGGCATTGGGCAGCCACCATCTGTGTCCCTTTGGATGGAGGAGGTGCTGCCCTCCCCCAGGAGCTCTCCTGAGACCACTGGGACAAGCCAGGACAGATGGCAGCAGGCATCTGATTTTATCAGGCTGGGAAGCAAAGCAAAGCAGAATGCCCCAAAGCAAAGGGCTGGAGAAGGGACCGGCTGGGGTGGCATCGCTGCGAACACCGACACGCATCTTCTGCAGCTCTCCGGTGAGGGTGGGAAGGTTCATCGCCTTATTTGAAGCTTTGAGGGCAGGTTCTTGCCTGCTGCTCCTCTCCAAGCGCTTGCACATACTCAGAGCACCCGGGAAAGGAGGATGCACAAGTGCCCCCAGGAGAAATAGGGCAAGTCTTCACCTTACGGCTGTGTTTGACACCCAGCGGGGCTGGAGGGACCAGTGCTGTAGACACGGAGCTTCCCATATGTTCCACCAGTAGTTGCAGCTCTCAAGGAAGAGGCTGGGCGCCTCCAAAGTCCCAGCCTACAGCAATTTATTTGAAGACACGGGTAGGGTTGGCACCTACGGCCAGATGCTTTCAGCCCTCGGCACCCATCAGGGAGACAGGCATGCGGATGCGGTGGTCCCTGTTGTCTAGGTTGCTCAAGGTGCTCTGGGGCTGAAATGTCTCCTGAGGTACGGGGGATGTTTCAAAAGAAAACACCCAACTGACAAGTGAAGTTGTTGGCTCTTCTGCTCTGCCCTTTGCCCGGGAGACCCGGCTTGGACAAGCCAGGGATGAGTTGGCTGGAAAGCGGGTGACTGGCTGGTGACCGAAAGGCTTTGCTTAGGTTCTGGCCCAGCCTGCGTTGAGCCTGGCTTAGGCTGGTCCCAACTCCTGAGCCCTTCAGAGCCCCATCAAAGTGTCGAGGAGCAATCCTGAGCTTTGCTGAGCTTTTTGGAGACAGCCCTATCCTGGCATTGAACTGGCCATCACCACTCCGGACATCCAGGACGGAAGCCAGGCAGGTGAGGGATGCTCCAGCTTGTTTCCCTACCTTCAGGACCTGCCGAGAACCTTTCAAAACCTGCCAGAATCCTGCCACAAACCCAAGCGTCACTCCAGGACCTGCTACCTGCGAGCCCACACTGCAGGGGGGACACACTGGTCCCCGTGCTGCCCCACGGCCAGGCAGCCACCCTGCCCGGACTGGGCACTTGCTGGGAAAAAAAACCTTAATCACACATATAAAATACCCTGTAAACCACCAGTGCTCAGTCATATGCCACCGCTTCCCTGACCGTCCCATCTCAGTGCCCTGCAGGGATCAACTGGCACGAAAGCAAAGCGCCGATCGGAGCCGGATGCTCCTTCTGCAGCTCCTGATGCTGATGCCTCCAGGTCCGAGCCACCCAAATCTCCATCCTTCAGCCCAAACACAAACCTTAGCCAAACCCTCCTGTGCTTTTCCACCAGGTTTCCACCGAGAGGAGCTTTCCTCTCTTCTCCCAACCCCAAATCAACCCATCCCACGGACATTTGGAGGAGCGTGAACAAGTAGAGGGGAGAAGCGAGCTCTGGACACCGGAGCAAGAGGCACCAAAGCGGCGCTGGGGGAGGGGAGCCAGGCTGCACCCTGCGATTCGGCACAGTTAGAGAGCAGCAGGATCACAGCTGGGTTAGCACTGACCTGGGTTCACAACATCAAAGATGACACCCGCTTCCTCCCTGGTGGCCCCGGGAGCCCTTGGAGAAGGTGAATCAATGTTCTGTCCCAGCTCCGGCTCCACGGTGGATGTGCCGGTGGTCGCTCGGCTGTGGGGACCGTGGATCATAGCAGGAGCATCCTCCCTGCTCCGGGCACTGTGGTAGGAAGCTAAAAAGCTGCAGAAAAAGTAAATACTTTATATGCTGAGAAGGAAAACTGCCTCCTCCATGACCAGGGTGGTCAGAGGTGGCCCAGGGGGTCTAACCCAGGTCTGGTCTGAGTCTAAGCCCTGTCCTGCCGGTACGGCAACAGGCACCGGCAAATTCCCTGTCATACCCATGGGAGACAGACAAACGGATCTTATTCCCTTAGGAAACCTGTCTGTAAACCTCTTCCCTGTCCCTTGCTGCACACACGTGCATGCACGTGGAGCCCTTGTCTCTCCCAGCATGTCACGACCAGCCCCAGGCTCCAGGACACACGGTCCCCATAGCCCAGGCTCAAGGGACTTGCTCCCAGCCCAGGAAAGCCCAGTCCCAGCCCCTTTGGGGATCCCAGGGCTCACGTTCACACCAATTCCCTCCACCAGCAGCTCAAAGCTTTATTTTTTTCCACCACAGCTCCGGCTTGGAGCAGCATCCCACCCTGGATTCCCACTCCCCCCTCCCCTCCCCAAGATGGTTCATTTATGAGATGAGTCACAGGTTGTTAACGCTCCCGAGGCGCATCGGATGGAAAGCGGTGATGCCACCTCCGAGAGCCAGCCGGGGAGGGGACAGCCCGGCCTCACAGCTCCCCCAAATCCGGGGAGACGCTGCCAGTTCCCAATCAATGCTCCATTGTCAGCCGAAGGCGGCACCAAGCGGGGGTGTGAAAATACCTAAATAAGCAACAATCAGGGGAAAAAGAAAAAAAAAAAATAGGCTCCGGAGGGGATTGAGTCCCCCGGGGATGGGGTATGGTGCAGCGTCATTCCCTCGGGGAGGGTGGCAGAGCCCATGAGCCATACGCTGGCCCCGTCCCTGTCCCTGCTGTGGGGCCAGGCATGAGCTGGGGTGAAGGAAAAGGGTTCAGTAAGTCCTCAAATAAAATAATAAGTTCGGAGGCATTTTTCAAGGCGACAGGATGAACCAGCTGATGCACCCACCCTATATTTGTAAGGACCCTTGGTGCACCCAGCCCTGGGTGGGAGCAGGGGGCTTGGGGCAGGCTGGGATCATCACCAGCTCGAGCCTGGCGAGGTGACAGTCTCCCTCATGCCCCGGGGACACCGAGAACATCTCGGGGACACCGATGGCTTCACCCCTTGTGACACCGCTGATATCCCGGAATGGGATCGGTGCCTGCAAAGTGCCGAGCTGAGATTTCCCATCCAACCTTCCGACCCGGCTTCGAGCCCGGCCATCTCCCAGCACGTCCACCGCTATGCAAATACCCTGTCCTTGGAGACAGCCTCCCCGCACACAATGCCGAGGGAATAATGCTGCAAAAAAACCCCTCCCTCTCGCCATTCAGCCACGCATAATGGCGAGGCAGAGAAGAATCTCATCTAATTTTAACTCCCCTGACGGACGGGCTTTGTTCTTTCCCAGCAGCTGCCCCACAAGGTATGAAAACACTCAGATCTGTTGACGTGGGAAAATAAAACACACAAATCAGCCCATTTTCCTCTTCAAGGCCAATTTACCTGGAGCTGTCAGGGGAGGGAGGGGAAGCGATAAGCCCCGGGAGAGCCGGGGGGAGCAGCCTGGACCCGCAGCTCGGTGGGTACCGGTGTGGTTGAGATGCTCGTGGAGGATCTGGTCCATTCACTCCCTTTCTTGCAAGCCCCAAAATGTCTCAGACCTACAGAAAACAGGGTGACCTTTGCTGCTGCAGTTCCTCAAGGCGTGATTCTGCCCCAGGTCGCGCTTCCGAACAAAGGAAGCCAGGTGCAAACAGAGCACCCCCAAAAGTGGTTCACCACGAGCTGGGCTCCATGCAGGTGCACCTAGGTGGTTCCTCACCTAGGTGGTTCCACCCAACTGCACTTGGGTCAGAAAAACCCCAGGCAACACTCCAGGCNCTGCCCAGGGAGGTGGTTGAGTCACCATCCCTAGAGGTGTTTAAAAGTGGTGTAGATGTGGTGCTTGGAGACCTGGTTTAGTGGCAGACCTGGTAGAGTAGGGTCAGTGGTTGGACTGGATGATCTTAAAGGTCTTTTCCAACCTAAACGATTCTATGATTCATAGAGGCAATGAGCGAGACAGAAATCCTTCGAGCACATCCATCCAACCTGTCCGAAGGGGCTGAGTTTGGATGGGGGGTGAATCAGGCCCTGAAGAAGTGTAACGGCAGCCCAGGGGGAGCAGGTGGGGTTGGGAAATCCCATCCGGTATAGCAGCTCTGTTGTCCCAAAGTGGGGTCGTTTCACCCAGTGTGCAAGACGCCAAGGTACACACAGAGCAGAGGTGTTGAATTAAATCATTTCTGCGCAGAGTAAATTTTACCTTTTTAAAGTACATCAGCTATGTAAGGGGATGGATGGATGGATGGATGGATGGATGGATGGGTGGGTGGATGGATGGATGGCCGGCTGGCCGGACAGTCTCCTGTTTGGGACACACATATGGGATCCTTCTCACCACCACAAAACCTGCTCCCTGCCTCTTGCTGGGGCTGGGGCTGGTCCCATCCCCTCCCCAGGATTGCTCGGAGGGGAACCGGGGTCCCATGGGGACCATGTGGCACAGTCACACTCAGCCCCGACCTCCTGGCGGCTTCGTTAATCACGGAGGGTTCGTTTGGGCACTTCCCCACTGCTTCTGGCTTTCAAAGCAGCTTCCCCGCGGGAGTCGCAGGCTGGTTACAGCCCCTCTGCTCTCTGATGGGAGGTGACGGGTCAGGGTCCATCCCTGGGAGGGGGTGTCTCAGTGCAGAGCACCCCACCAGCCCTCCCGCAGCACCCACAGGGTGCAATCACAACCCTGCTTTTTTTGCGTGCGGGNCTCCAGCCCTTTGGACTGGGAAGGATTGAGTTTGCTCAAGTGACACCTGACTTGATCCACATCCACCGCTGGTTTTTTTTTTTTTTTTCCGGGGTCCTGCGGCACCCATCTGGATTTCCAGCCTAGATCCCATCTCCAACTTCTCATCTTTGACCTGGAAAACCCCAGCCGCTCAGCCTCGAGCCATCCCGGCGAGGTTCCTCCTGCAGCAGAAGGAGCTATTTTAGCTCGCCCCGCTCTGCCCGGGTCGCTGTCTGCCTCGCTTAGCCCAGCTGCCTCCTCGCCTGACGATCCCCCTCCCAGTTCCTCTTACGCATCCCGCTATTTTTAGGCTTTGCCCGCACACCCCGCCACGGGTTCGCATCCCCCTCCCAAGAGCGGATGGCTTTGCCAAGCGGAAGGGAAAGGAGCCGGTGGGCTCGACAGGAGCCGTTGCCTCCCCGTACCACGTCCCTTCCTTCCCCGCAGGAGGGAAAATAAAGTCCCTCTCTTGGCAAGGTGCGGTTGAGACCGTCGGGAAACTTTCCAAGCGGCATTTGATTTTGACTTCTGGTGCTGTGGATTTGTTGAGGCATTTATTCATTTGCCGCCAAGCCGGGATTATTTTGGCTCCTCTTGAACACCCGGGGATGCTCAAGGGCCCCATGAAATGCTTTTGTCGAGGGCAAATGGAAAAGCAGGCAAGGAGCTGGAGAAAAAAGGTACCTACACACGCGGTGGTGTGTCCTTGCTCTCAGGTACCATCCAGCACCGGGTCATGCCAAAGCGTTCGGAAGGGTCACGGGCAGCAATGGGACCAGGATGCGGCACCCACGGTGGCATTTCAGTAGGTCTCCGTCCCCGCAGGATCGATGGCAGATGCTGAGCTCCAGGTCTGAGCGGTATTTGCTTTAAAGGTGAATAAAAAACCCGCTGGCGTAGCTTCAGGAGGCGAGAAAGCGGCATGCGAGCAGCAATGCAAGCCAGGGAAAGCCCGTGCACCCAACAGTTAGGGCTGCTCCTCTTGCCAAAAGCGACTCTCAGCCCCACTGAAAGCCATTGGGCCTGGCTGCCCCAGTGACACTTCTTCAAATTTTGGGGGGGGGAAAAAAATTTCCAGTAAAAAGAGAAGTCATGCACCGGGGAGGGGGGATAAAAATCATAGCTTCCCTTCTATACATCGCAGCCCTGAATTGTCACAGGCAGGACTCAAGCTGGTTGCCAACTTATATTTAAATTATATTTTTATATATATAAATAAATATAATTTTTATATATATACACACACATATTATTGTAGTTCTATACCTAGCAGAGCTGCCCTGGTGATCTGGCTCCCCAGCTCACACCTCGGCCCTGCGGCCATCGGCACAATGTGCAGCCGTCCCGGCGTTGCCGGAGCCCCGGTGCAAGGCTCTCTCCGAGCGGACCATGACCAGCCAAAGTGAGCGGCACATATGGAGGCTCGATGTCCTCCCGAGTTCCAAAAATCTTTTAGGAGATATCATCTCCCATCGTTTCTGCCTCCATTAACCTCCAGAGATTCCCATGGATTTTGACTGGAGTCATGCCAGAGCAGATTCACAACTCCCGCGTGTTATTTTTATGGCCATTTTAATTAAAACCAATAAATTCCAGAGGGGAAGAGGGTCTTCCCATGGTGAAATATGCTTTGTTGAGTTTGCAGCCTCTGAGTAAATCAAAACGCCGCCGTTAGCAACCGTGGCTGTAAATCCCCCCGGATGGACCCCAGCTTGCCAGGCAGATGAGCATCATGAATTTTTCCCCTCGACAACCCCAGCATCGCTCTGGCCACCTCGATTGGATTTAAATCCTCTCCCCCGAGCAGGGGCTGGTTGGAGGGGGCGGGAGAGGCAGCGTATCCCCCCGTTATCCAGGGTGTGGAGGAGAAAATATGAGCTAAGGCAATGCTACGGAGAACTTCCTAAGAGGAGCAATTCCCCATAGCAGAGCAGGGCTCAAGCCAAGATAAAGTGGCACCGATAAAACTCAGGGTACGGAGAGAAATCCCGGCTGCCTGGGCACCCTCGCCCCTGGCTGGGGAGTGACCAGCATCGGCGAAGGGGGTCAGGACCTGCAGGAGCCATCGCTTCCCTTCGCCTGCTGCGGGCACGGTCCTCGGGTGATGCTATCTCCTCCGATGTGACCTCCCTGCCTCAGTTTCCCCAATTCCGGAAACTATATCCGTGGCAGTAGACCAACTCGGCAGGCAGAGCAGCAACAACTGAACGCAGGCGGATGAACAGCAAAGCCCTTTAAAGATTTTCCATTTGTTTTATGTATCCACCGGGTTTATTTTTAACATTCCAGCTGAAAAAAAAAATATATAAATGCCCAAGCTGAGCCAAGAGGATGTGTTTGCTGGAACCTGCCGGGATGATTAGTCCTTTGCAGGTAACCCCTTGGACAAGGGTCAGCGTGGGGTCTCCGGCCGTGCCGGGAGCCAAGCGAAGGGATGAGTCCTCTTCCAGAGAGCTCAGCCACGCTAAAAAGCTGTTTCGCACTCTCCGACCTGGCGTTTCCCTCCCACCGGGAGCGATCCGCAGCCGGACTGCGTCAGAGCTGTGCACGGCAGAGACTCGCCACCTTGCTCTGGGCCTGGGAGGCTGCTTTCACCCCGGGAAGGTGTTTAAATCCCGTGTCCTGGAGGACACGCGTGTGTGGGACGGAGCCCTCCACCCCTCTTGGGCTTTCGGTGCCGCCTCGCGAAACCATCGCAGGAACGGAAACAGCCAGCGAGGCCGATGCATCGCAGGAGGATGCAAAGTGCAGGACCCAAAAGCAGACCAAAGCCATCCCTGTGCTCCCAATTCCCGCCCGTACCCACCCCATCATCCCTTCGGGATGAAGCCGGGACTGCTGCCACCGAAACCTTTGCTCCGTGATGGCAGAAACCCACCGCGCATCGTTGCTGCCTCTTCGGTCTGTCCTTCCTGTGCCAAAGCACCCAAAAATTGCAGCAAACCCTCCTCCGGGGCCGAGCCAGCTCTGGCCCAGGGCCCAGGGCAATGAATTAATTCAGCCCCAAAGCGAAGAGGTGGTGGAGGAACCCCAAACACGGGTTCCCACACCCCCCGCATCCGCTGGGTCTCCAGGGAAAATAAGGCTCCTGCTTTGCAGACCCTGAAAAGGGGGTGACTTGCTGGGGGGGGGGTCCTGCCCCAAGGAGGTTGATGGTGACCCTCAGCATCCCACAAGCCCAGCTCTGCCAAGCAGGTGGTGCTGATGGGTCCCTGTTTGCAACCCCATCCTGCAGCATCCCCCTAAATCCCTCACCCTGCAGCAGCAGCCCTCCCTATTCCCCCCCCAACATCCCTCCCTATTCCTCCTCCAACTTCCCTCCTTATCCCCCCA
>VYXH01006976.1:305018-353726 GCA_013397275.1 Burhinus bistriatus | reverse complement strand
AATTCCTACCTGACCATTGCCAGGCGTGGCCAAAATTTCTAATCCATCAATGACCCTCACATCTCTGCTGCTGCATCAGTCTCTGTCCTCTACCTTCACTGAGTCAGCAGACCAAGGGACAGCACTAGCATCCCGTCCCACAGATGTGGGCACGCCACCCCCAGGCTTACCTCTAAGGAGCCTGGTTTCATGCCCTTCCCCCTTCAAATCTAGTTCAAAGCCCTTTCAATGAGCCCTACCAACTCCTGTGCCAAGAACCTTTTCCACCATTGGGACAGGTGTACCCCTTCTGTCGCCAGCAGGCCTGATGTCATGTAAGCTGACCCATGNCACTGAGTCAGCAGACCAAGGGACAGCACTAGCATCCCGTCCCACAGATGTGGGCACGCCACCCCCAGGCTTACCTCTAAGGAGCCTGGTTTCATGCCCTTCCCCCTTCAAATCTAGTTCAAAGCCCTTTCAATGAGCCCTACCAACTCCTGTGCCAAGAACCTTTTCCACCATTGGGACAGGTGTACCCCTTCTGTCGCCAGCAGGCCTGATGTCATGTAAGCTGACCCATGATCATAGATTCATAGAATTGTTTAGGTTGAAAAAGACCTTCAAGATCATCTAGTCCAACTAGTCTACCAGCTCTGCCACTAAACCATGTGTCTAAGCACCACACCTACACAACTTTTAAACACATCTAGGGATGTTGACTCGACCACCTCCCTGGGCAGCCTGTTCCAATGTTCGATAACTCTTTCAGTGAAAAAGTTTTTCCTGATATCCAGCCTAAACCTCCCCTGGCACAACTTGAACCCGTTTCCTCTTGTCCTACCGCTACTTACTTGGGAGAAGAGATTAGCACCCATCTTACTACAGCCTCCTTTCAGGTAGTTGTAGGGAGCAATAAGGTCTCCCCTCAATCTTCTCTTCTCCAGACTAAACAATCCTAATTCTTTCCGCTGCTCCTCATAAGACACGTTCTCCAGACATGGGTTGAATCATTAATTTTCAGGCGTTTGGCACCTTTAAATCCTCAGCTTCAGAAATTAAACTGTGAGACGGAGAGCTCAAGCTTTTCCTTGCTTATGTTTAAAAGACCTTCCTGTCTTTAGACAACATCAACCATATGAATGAACCAATCTAAGGAGGCAGAATGCAAACCCCATCATTTCCTCTAGTTGGGGTTAACAGTAGCGTGAGAGTTGGGAACATCAAGAAGCAGGCTTGTTCTTGAGTTTGCATTGTGTTAATTTATTACCCTAACAATGCAGAAGAGGAAAAAGCTTGTCATCTACAACCGTAGTTGTAACACACAGTGTTAACGTTATGCACCACGGGTACATTTGCTTCCAATAGGATTTTTCCAGTGATGCCTGTTATGTGTGTTGAAAAAAGTGCTTCAATACCTAGGGTCACCCTGGTATTCCAGGAGCAAAACAAAACAAAATCCTGATTGAAACTACATCAGAATGCTGCTAACCATGTGGGAGAGGTAACCAGAAAAAAGATAAGATGTGAAGTTTACCTGAACAGATTCCCTACCCCTGCAGTCTGTCCCATGTGCTTGAGGAATAAAGCAAGATAATCGATTGATGATGCAACTTCACTCATTCATTTTAAAAGGAAATAATGCCCTGTTATATTCTTGCCTGCTTGCATTTAAATAGCAAATACAGTCTCAAGCTCTTAAGGGCTGCCATCTTCTGTACAGAGGAAACCATCTTTAGTTTAGTGGTGAAAAGAAACAGCTGTGCTCTCCTTTATGCACTAATCTTCCTGTATGTTTCAGAAAATTAAGGTTTGGGGAGTGGAGTTGGGGGGGTGAGCTCTTCTCCTGGGAGAGAAGATTCAACAAAAATCACTTCAAGTAGTTTCGCTAAAAAATATTTGTCTTTATATGGATCAGTAGCTTGCAGGCATTGCCTATTACGTTTCCAGAGAATTAACAGCTTGCTTTAACAGTTCTCTATTATGCAGCCTTTTTGTATCCATCTCCTCTTGTGCTGTTCCCAATTTAATATGGGCTATATTGTGTCAAAACAATATTTTCTCTGCTGCCAGATTATGTGCAAGTTCTGCTGTGGTTCAGTGCCAAGTGTTCTTCACTTTAGGATGAAGAAGGCAGATTCTCGTCTGGGATTCTTATTCCACTTCTTTTGTGCACTTGAGATGAAAGACTTTCATAATTCAATTGCAAAATTGTGTATCTGAAGAAATCAGGCAATTCTGGGCTAACTTGGGTCTAATGTGTGTTTTTATCATACAATGTTTGATCTAATCATGTACAAGTAGAGCATCACACTTCCAGTGGCCCTAGAGGGAGACTTTTCTCAGTGAGGCTTTCATCTATTTCCTGAGTTTTTGGGTGGGTTTAAAGTTTTGGGTTTGTGACGGTGTGTTTTTTTGGTTGGTTGGTTGGTGTTGGTTTGTTTTGGCATTTTGATATGTGGCTTCTTTGAAGAGCTGTCCTTAAGATCCCCTCTGGTATCCACTCAAAGTATACTCAAGTTTGCATTAAGAAACAGAAAACTGGCCAGAAGTTAATCAGGGTTGTATTTGCCTTGTGAACTGTCTGTGCTTGCTAAGGAAGCACCAAAGGAGGGATTCTACCTCCCAGTTTTCTTTTCTCTGTTCAAAATTAGTTATCAATGTAAGAAAACACTGAACCTACGGTAACGGATCTGAGAGGTCACTTGGGCCTTTCTCAGTCATGTATTTGTCCTCAGAATTCTTTAGGGTAAGGTGGCATAAGGTAGTGCAGGTAGAGTTTCACATTATTGTGCCATGGTAATGCATGGGAGATCAAGTGACAGCTTGGAGGCCAAAAATTACACAGAGATGTTTCAGATGTGGGGCAGGTTAGTTGTGACCTTTCTGCTTCTGAAAGGCTCTGCATATTGAGAGTTTGGTTATTACCGGCTATGTCATCATCAGGTTTAAATTTATTTTGAGGTGGGAGGTCCACACACTGTATGTCTTGCTATAATACCTCAGTAGCAGCGAGGCTAACTTAGTTCTTACACAGATATAGGTAGGCAAGGTTAAACAGGGCAGCCAGTAATTTGTCAGGTGCATGTATGACTGCTGCAAAATAACTTACAGCGTGAGCTATCTAGCAAGAGGAGTGCACAGGTTATTTTGCTGATAAACGTGCTGTATTCAACAGTGGAGAAATGGTCCCAGCCTCTTCCACGTGTAGTAACTGTCCACCACCCATTAAAAGAAGAAGGAAGAAAGCCCATATGCATCTGGATCTCCCTTGAATGAATTGTTCCTACCTTGGAAAAGACCATTTCTATACTTGGAGCTAGACAAAGCTGGAAATAAAAATCTGAAAAGGGAAAAAGTGACAAATTTCCCTCAGCAAATTTAGAAAGAGAAAGAAAAATTACAAATACTTGAAAGCTGACATTCCCTGCTTGTCTACCCACTGGACAGAAATATGAAAGCTACTTTGTGGAAAACCAGAGCAAACTTTCTTTTTGTATACTCTATATTTTTGTATACTCTTTTTTTTCTGACCACATTTCTCATTTTTCGCTACATGTGCAGGACTAATGAGGGTGTGCAGGCTTCTATGGTCACAGGGGTTTGTTTCTGTTTCCTTACATCTTGTCGGAACATGACCATGTGAACGTCATTAAAGTTATGGTCACGATTTTAAAGCATAAACAGAGAAACACTTTCCACATTTCCATCCTCCAGATTTTGATACAGACAAGTGACAAGAGGAATTGGTTAGCACAGTGGTGTTGTGATGCTGCATCAAAAGCTGATCATGTTTCTTCAATATGTTATATGATGAGGCATTGCCATCGTGACATACAAAGCAAGGTTATAACATGCAGATGCACACATCATGACACATGAATTAGTGTTGTGATGGCTAAGCTAGGTTTCAAGGGCCTTTGAAATTAAGTTGACTGAGACTTGCTTTTCTTAAAACCAGCTGTTGTGCTGCACTGTAGTCACCTTTGTTGCTGATTCTAATGAAAAGCATTTGCAATGATACGTGATACAGCCTGTTAATGTTTTGGAGAGGTGAAAGCCAAAGGGCTGGTGTGGGGTTTCAGTTAAGTGATTTCATAAATTAACTTTAATGTGACCTGTAGTTCCTTTATCAAATAATAGATTAGCAAATGAATTTGAATATATATTATTTGAAAGATGAAAGCTAATGTTAGCATCTGAATGGGACCTGGAAACCTGACAGGTTTTTATTGAGCTTGAGTCTTCTTATCATATCTGGTGAATAATTCATGTCCTGAGGGCAAAACGACTGCATAAGCAGACATGAGACAAAAACAGAGACATTTACCTCATCCCAAAACTCAGAAACTAATTTCCTTAAGCGTTCAGTAATTCACAGCATCTTGATGCAGCCTTCCACTTAAGGGAGTGGACCACAACACTGCCGGAGAAGATAGCAGGGGTACAAGGCAAAAATGCTTCTATTTGAAGTAGAGGAGGGTATAGTTTCCTGCATAGACATAGTGTGCATAGAGCACACTGATAACGGTGTGCTAGGAGATTTGCCTCATGCATGTGACCTTATCCCGTTCTAGATAACAGACAAGTGAGAATAGATACAATGTGGATGTGGGAATTGCACATTTAATTCAATATAATATTGATATGTATAATTCTAATACATAGTTTATGCAGCTGTTGCCCCAAATTCTTGCAGGTTAACATAGAGTGAACTAATCATGATCTGGGAACATGATCAGAATAGGCCTGTGGAAAGAAAAGGATTGTCTTTTCCTTCTGCTTCTGGAACATGATGACAAATGCTTCTACTAGGAACTAAGCTGAGATCACAGAGTTTCTTTTTAGAGCGTGCATCAGGCAGGAGGAGCCAGGTGTCTGGTTCTGATCCAGGTCTGACCTTACTTTGAAAGGCTATGGGGCTCAATGGCCATTCTCAGGCCTATTCAGCCTTTCAACATGATGTGGTCTGTTGCAAAGAACCTCCTGTTTTCTGGAAATCACTTAGTGGAGAATTATTGAATGATTTTCTCAATGAGATCAAGCAAAGAAAATGCTGTTAAAATGAATAAATAATTGATTCTATTGCTTGAAAATACCCACTGAAACTGATGCCATGACTGAGACCAGGTTTTTATTCAGGAAGTAAGATGTCAAATGAAACACAGCTCTATTGATACACCAAGAAAATGGTTCTTGGTATAATGCCAACATCAATAATTATAAAGGGGAGACAGCAGGCTAACAGGCATGGCTGGCAGCAGTTTTAAAATATTTGTCTTTGGTGGGACCAGAGACTGATTTAGTTTAAATTTAGATTCCAAAGAAAACTAACATCTCAAAGGGCATATCATAAAACTTACTGGTTTATTTGGTGCAAATCAGAACAAACAAGATACAATGGAAGAAGCTTATATTGGCTTTAACATACTGTAACAATCCTGCAGTCAGATGGGTGAGTAAATTCAGTTCACAGTGGGTGAGGATCTAGCCTAATAGATCACAAGAAATGGTAAGTGAAAAAAGTAATATGAATTTATGAAGGCACACAGTTCTTTAACAGGTACCCCCTCAAGCAGTGCCAAGCAAAGCCTCAAAGGCTCTGTATCCAGTGTGAGCCTTTATGATGAATAGACACTGGCTGTTTCATCTGCTGGTGTTCTCAGGTGTGACCCCTGTAGAGCAACTGAAAGCTCTTTAATTTTTTTCTGGTTGGGACTACATCATCATCATCATCATCATCATCATCATCATCATCATCATCATCATCATGGCTACATAAACTACTACTGGTGTCAAGGCATGACACCGGCATTTCCAGGGGAGTTTTTGAGGCTTTTTCTATGCAGGTATTCCTAAACAATCCCTTCTGAATCAAAATGATTTTAATCTCTATGGTGGCATTATACAAAGCTGCATTTGAGCATCAGTTGGTTCTTAGTGGTGGGAGAAAGTCTTGCAAGGCATGGTTCTGCATGAGGAAAGATGGAGCTTTGGGTAGATTTCAGGTCATAATTAGGGAAAGTTTCTACATGAGACTAGATTGTCCTGTCTTTGAGGAAGAGATCATGTTTTCAAATCTCTGTTTGTCAGTGTCTATGAGCATGTGGTATGTTCTAGACAGTTCCACAAGATGAAGAAAAGAATTTAAATGGACAGATTCTGTCTCAGTTATGGCTTATCTCTTTATGATTTATCTCAAAAAGGAAGCAGGTTCTGAGTGTGGAGGGTAGACAAAAGGTCTCCAAGCAAATATTAGCTATTAAAGTCTGCTTGTAGTTTATCAAGTGGTCATACACTTAGACGGTTAAGGCAGAACATATTGCCAGTGGGTGATCTAAATATTTTCTGGCATATCCTGAGAGAAATCAATATGACTGAGGTTTGTGAAAGAAAAAAACTTGTTAGCTCACTCAACATTCTCCAACCTGTACTGCATGAGCCAGTGACAGATCAGAGCACAAACATGGGCTGAGCTGCACTGAACACTCATGAGTGGCACAGGTGAGAAATACCTGGAACAACACAACTTGTCAAAATAAGCAAAAGAAAGCTTATTGTAAATTCCTGCTGCTCGTACTGCTGCAGCCTGCTCTGTTCATAATACATGAGACACATTGCACAAGTAGGGACCTCACCTCTGGGGCAGAGAGAATAATGTCTCTGGACACAATTGAGATGAGTTAGTCTTTGGGACCAAGTCCAACAGGACTGTGAGGTGAAGTGGATGATCTTTGCTAGCCATTATTAGGTAGTTCCACACTTTCAAAGTCATACCCCTCCAAAGAATAAACAAAACAATGGTTTTCCTTTCAGGGTTAGTGCAAGACTCTTCCAAGCAGCATGCTTTTCCAAATGTATTTTGTCAAAATTTTGCCAGAATGTCTAGGAAATTAATTTCTATAATTCCTCTACAACTCCCCTTAGGAAGATAGTGTCCAAGCGGGAATTCTTGGAGGAACTGATTGCCTAGTAGCTCCCTTATAAAATAGTTCTCTTAGAACTGATTTACCACTGGTTTTGGGGAGAAAGCTGTTGTTGCTGTTGTTTGTAAGAGTGCTGCAGGACTGTTTTTAGTTGTACCTTGAGATATTGCTTTCATTAAGATGTGAACTGGTTACAAATGATCTCTCATATCTTGCTGCTTCTCAGCCAACTTACAAAATACTAACTTAACAAAAAGTGTTCTACATCAAGCTAATGCCTACTCTAATGTAATGACAAATGTATTTTGGGAATACTATGTCTCTGTCAGAGTTGTTTCATGTTATCGCAATGCATGGGTCTGATAACCCACATTAGATTGCAGGATTAGCCCTTGAGGAAGAGGATATAAATTGCACCTCCCCTGAAGACTTGGATTGTGGACCCCTTTCTGAACAATGTTCCTTCTCTAGGATGTTTCTTGGGGTTGGAACTTCCTGAATACAATGCATGGTGATGTAGTTAAAAAATAAAAATACATCAAATTTCCTTTGGTCTTTCCCCTGACTATCATATCATCTTTTTTGACTAGCAGTCACCTGATCTCAAATATTATGCCTAGTCCAATAGTTAAAACAGGAGTCTGATCCAGCATCTGAAGCTCTAATGATGCAAAAAGGATACTTTTTCAAGAGCACATGCTCAAAAGCTATTTTAAAGTCTTAATTTTCATTCAAAATAGGAAATAAGAAATCAAAGCAAGAGGCTTTTATGGTCTCATTTTAGATGAGTACTCTAAATTTCCAAGTGTGACAGCCTAAATACTGAAAAAATGCAATGTATATTAACTTTCCAGTAGTTAAATTTGAATTTCCAATACATTTTTTTAATAACGGTGTTTTTATGTTTTCTGAAAAAAAGTCATCACCTACTTATTACAATAACTGTGTAGTCCCAGACACCACAAGTTGGGTAAAAACCTTTTTCCTGTGTAGCCACAATGTTCTGCAATCTTTTACCTTCCACATTGTGAAATTACTCTGCAAAAGCATAATTTTTAAGGAATTATTTAAGATTGTAATTTGATTGTGTTCTTTTCTAACCTTATGTTAAGACTTGTTCCCTTCTACCTACCAGTAGAACTGCAATTCATCTTGAAATTTTTTAAATATCCATAGCATCATGCCAGGTCACATCAAGTCATTCAGGCTTTCAAGACATAACATAAGCCTACACAATGTGACATGCTTGCTGCATCATGTCACAAATCTTCAGAGATATTATAGTTTTTTAAAAAATTAATATGGAAGTTACCATGGCTACAAACCCTCTTTATTCTGTTCAGATTTGAAACATTTTTAAATATTGAGTAAACCACTCTTTCCTTTCCAGCAACAACACAGCAAGTGTTTCATATGTGCTTACTGACAAGTTTCGCAGGTGGAGAAACCCCCAGCATATTTCCATGGTTTTTTATCAGCTGTAATTTCTCCCCTTTATCCCCTATTTATCCCCTTGGGATAAGCATAAAATATGAAGAAAGGGGTTTGTTGCCGTGTAAATAGCAACTAAGAGAGCTGGAAAGAAGTGCTTCTTAGCTACTGTAGATCAGGACGACTTCAGTATACACTTACAGCCTCAGCGGCCTGTGAAGGTCAAGGTGTGTGTGGGTTAGAAAAGCACAGTGTCTGGAGAACGGGGCAGTGCCCTGTGAATGTCAGCTGTCATTCCTGCTCAGTAATTCTGAGCTTCATAATGGTTCTCATTCTTTTCTTAGAGTTAATCACAGACATGTTAATGCGAAGCAGCTTGTCAGGAAACCCTCTACTCTGTCCTGTGGTGAACAGCAGGATGAAGCTTCAATTCCCACCATGACACTGGTGGGGACTTGCCAATTTTATTAGTGGAAGTGTTTTACCTCCTTCTCCAGGTTCTAATGATGGTGCATTGCAATTGCTATAATGAACAGAATGGGGTAAAATAGTGCAAAATTTCAACTCTATGAACCTGAAGCCTATTTGCCCTCCTGCCTGTGTGTAAGTAGGATTCAGCATGCTTGCTCAAATGTGACATTCCTCTAGTCCAGAATTCTGCCTCTGATGGTGGCCAGCACTGGGTGGCCCCAAGGGAAATGAAAAAACTTTGAGGGAGAAGGATGTGCGTTATGATTCTCACTGTCAGGCTAGCACTGATCTCTACTAAGGAGAGACCTTAAAGCAGGTGGTTTAATAAAATTGGAAGGAATCTCTTTTGGTTTCTCTTAGTTAGCATTCTGCTGTTTTCCCCTCTTACTTCCTCCTGATTTCTTTTTCCTTTCTTTTTTCTGAAGGCAGAGGTTTTTATTTTCAGTATTCTGGTGTCCTCCCTTAGCAAGTTCCAAAGTCTGACAGTCTTTCCAAGAAAGCTTGTATGACTCTCTTCTGAGCTTTGCAGCCAGATGTTGGGAGTTTCAGAGTCTGGGGAGGAACGTAGCCTGGGAAAATAACCTCTGCAGAGAGAAGGTAATTTTCTAAAATCATTTCACCACGGGGGGAACAGTCACAGTACGTCACACAACACATTGCAATGACAGACTAGCAGCATGGGATCTTACTCTTGGCCACAGCATTCTGGGTGAAAAGAAACCTTTAGGTTCTGGTTCCTTATTTCTATAGTAAACAAATCACAAAAACTTACCCTTGAATTGAGAGAGTAACTGCTTCTTCAATCTTCTCTGAATGTGAAGGGAGCCTGAAAAAATGACATGTGTAGTCTCCTACTTAGTCTTGCAACATGATTGCTATTTTCTAGTGAAGTTGTGGTGTGCCCTTACACTGATCTGTGGAGGCTTCTAAGATGCTGTGGAGGCAGCCTCTTCTGCCAGAGAAATACACCACTAAAAATGACAGACAAAATGTAGATAGCTCCTCCACTGGTTGCAAAACCTTGCTACTATGTTGCAGGAGTACAAGTGAGCCGGAAAATGCTGGGAAGAAGTGGCATGAGGGTTACATATATTTGACGACCAGCTGTGGACAAGCAGTTGCTGGTACTTTTACTTTGCTGACCACAAAAGCAAGGACACATCTGGGATAATGATCTCTGTGTGTAACTCTGGAACACACCGTGGCTGATCTTACTGGGTTGAAAGGAAGAAGAACTTATTTATGTGTTCCCTTCTTAATTTTTATTTGCCTTTAATTATTTAGACATATTTTTAATTTAAGGATTGTATTATTGAATTGATCTTAGTTTTAACTAAAATACATCACTTTATGCCAAGCTTTCTTTTCATGCTCTCTCAGTAATGATTTTTAATATTTTCCAAAAGTAATGAATGAGAAATTTGCTGGAACTTGACCAGCTGATTTAATACTCTTTGTCATCATTACCTAATATCCATATGATGTAGATGTGAAATCTAGGAATTTCTTAAAAAATTGAATTCTATCATCCTTTCCCTCTGGGGATTCTGCACACAGTACTGTTTAAGGGCTCTCAAAAAAGCAAATCTGGAAACCCACCTACCCTAGCAATTTAAAATGGATTTCTTTATTGCTAGGAAAATAGCTAGGACTAACTGCTAGAAAAGTAGCAGTTGGCAGGATAGAAGAGCTTGAGGGACAAGTTTTAATAGAAAAACATCTATATTAGGAACCTTTTTCTGTTCTTCCTCATTGTCATCATAAAAATGGAACAAATTTTAGTGATTAAAATGGTTTAAAGAAAAATCTTTCCTCTTAAATATGCATACAAATGGTGATGAACTCAGAGGAGATAAGCCTACTATCTGGCCAACAGCAACTACATCAGACTTGCCTAGTGTTATATACCAAGAGTCAGTGTGCAGTCTCTGCGTCCTGCAGCTCTCATTTAACTTTTTTTTGCAATGTATTTTTCCTTTGTATTTTATTCGGTTGTTCCTTCCTGTGGTTAGTTTCTGTAAATTCCTGTGACTAATCTGTTTCTTAGGTGTCTCTTTTTGCAGACAAACCTCTTTCCCTGTATGAATGAGGCTTTGTCTGAATCAGTGGGGGCCAATGGCATCTGAAGGAAGGTCGATGAAAGTGATGCAAGTAGCCAATTTAAAATGGCAGGGAAGGATAACTGATGCTCTGATTTTTCTCCCTTGACAGTCTCTTTACAGCAGGTATGAAGGGACCATTTTTGATTGGTTCCTGTTCTGTGCCAATTGCATCTCTTTATAATCCATCACCTGAGGCCTTTTAGCTTCTGTAATCTTGCTATCCATTTCAGAGTGAAGCCTAGATGGGCCAAATTTAATGAAGGCTTTACTGGAATCTGATTTCTTTCATTTCTTATGCCCACTCTATGTGGGTATGACGGGATTTAAGGTAGTGCAATTTAAGTATCTGGGAACTGCAAAAAAAGAGAAATGTTATCATCCTCCTTTAGGTACTTCTTTGGTTTGTGAGCAAAATCTAATTTGAAAAGAAAGAGCAGAAAGAAATGAGTTATCTCATTAGACTTTAATCCTCATCATGGGGCATCAGGAGAACCTCTCCCACACAGCAGTTTACTTACTCCTTCGGGGTTCCAATTTCCTGTAAGGCATGATACTGGCTCATACCCTCTATGCGACATGCTCACCTGTATGACGTTATTGTGTGCAACTTCTTTGAAATGTATTTATGATGTGTGCGTCTGCATGTGTCTGTGTGAACAAATGGATGGCATAGTCAGGGGTAGGGTGAGAAAATCTTTGGGAATTTACTTTTGCTTGGTGATATCCAGAATTCCAGAAATCCAATTTTTTCTGCAGCGACTCAGGCTGCTCCATGAGGGAAGGGGACCTTAGAGCTGTGGCAAGGCAGGCAGGGGTAGTGCCCTCATCAATGACAGCGCAGTCCCACCGATACAAACAAGAAGATCAGAGAGGACCTGTGAGGATAACTAAGATTCTTGGGTCAGCCAAGAATCCAGTGATGGCCCAGCGGGTCTGTACTCATGAGGCAGGTCTGAGATCAAGCCTGAAAGTCGAGTCAGTGATTAAAGACGGGGGAGGGGGGTGGGGCGCAGGCACAAGACAAGGCACAAACATAGCCGCCATGCATCTGCAGCCAGCCAAACTCCCAGCAGCAGGGCAGCACTCTGGGCTCTGGCACTTGTTTGCTGTGTATTGCGCTTGCAACACAAGTGCCAGCCGCGAATGAAGCTTCGCTGCCGGCACACAGGACAGCAAGTCACATAGGTTGATTCTCATAGGACCTACCTCTGGGCACCTGACTGAGGTGGTTAGTTACTGGGGCCCTGAGCACATTAATTGGCTTTCATTGCCCTGAGCAGGCTGGCCTGGAGCCTCCACCCATGCACCTTCCACTCGTTGCCTCAGGAGCTCCATGTGAGCTCAGGCCTGGGCACCCAGCTACGCCTTTAGCTATGTTATAGGTGTGCCAGCACTCAGCCCTCTCCTACTGAGTGGATTTTCAGGACTGACCTTGGGCTTGATTTGTTTACCTTGTCTCATGATCACAGGACCATCAGGGGAACCTGTTGCTGTCACCCCCCTGCTCTGCTCACCCTGCTCAGGCACTGTGGGACTGTGCCCTGGTCATAAGGGCTCTGCATCTGCCCATGTTGTGGTCACCCTTGGTTTCTTGCTTGCTTTCCTTCACAGAGTAGCTCTGTTCCTGTTGCTCCCTGATACTACTTTGGGGGGTCTGGTATCTTTAGACCCCTCTTTCAGTCACTGCTGGGAGAGACAGGCACGTACAGAGGCAGTTCTGTTCTCAGGTGGGTTTGAATGGTACTCAGCGGTGCCTTTATTCCTCTTGTCCCTGCAGGGGTCACCTAGGATGTCTGGGCCCCCAGAATAGGTAGTATGAATAACATGAACGGGATGAATAGAGTACACTGGCAGGAAACCTCATGCGAGTGCTATGATAAACAGGTGTCCTGCTTTCCAGAGGATGAAAAAAAAAACCTAAGAGAAAGGCATGAGAAGAAAAAAACGGTAGAATAATCTAGAAAGGGAAGGTGTTGAATGGAGGTGAACTGAAAACATTGCAAAGAGAATGCACCACAAGAGCTGGAAATTGCCAGCCAGTACAGGATCAAGAAAGTCCAACCACAGACATGATAGATGATAAACCTTTCTGTGATTGCTTCTGTCATTGTGTATGAGGACAATGTCACTATGTCTGAATCCTCTTTCTGCAAATTTCATCTCAAGCCAAATCACACATGCTTTATCCTCAGGCCAGATGAGGTACTGAGTGTGTCCTCATTGCACTTAGGAAGCCTTCCTTGCTTATCTCTGGTTTTTGAATCAAAAATAATACTGGTGAGAACTCCCACTCAGAAATGCTGTGGCTGCTTCTGTATCTACTTCTGCCACATCAACCCTGTGTTCTGAATCCCTAGTTGTGGGAAAGATATTCCTGCACTCTGTGCTTGTTTGGCTTTTTACTGGGACACAAAGTCATCCTCTGCAGTAGAGTCAGCGTAAGCATAGGAGAGAACAATCCAGGATGTGAATATGTTCACATTCATTGGCAGGTAGAAGGTGATGGGGAAAAGCTGGTCTCAATAAAAAGAATAGCTGGGCTTTGGTATGGCTGTGCTTTTTCAGCATGATTTCCCACTGCTGGGATCCTGGAACCCAAGAGCTATGACCTGCCCCATTCACAGGAAAGGCATAGCCCAACCCTCCAGCATGTCTTCCCCGTTCCAATATGACAATGTGTTTCGCTCAGGGACTAGCTGACCCCAGAGACTTGTTTGGTTCAGTTTGGCCACTGGAAGGTTACACATGTTGTTTAACACAATAAGTAGCCCTGCCAGTGCTTTTTAAAGATCTGGCAATAGCACATGGAGGGGGTTTTGTTACTCTGCAGAGTAGTTCTTCTTACAAGTAAAATGGAACCAAAGCTTCACATTTCTCAAGAGGGACTTAATACCTGTTTTTCTAACACTCCCCTGAATGACAACTGTACATTTCTAAATGAGAGCTATTTTAAAGGCACTGCATCCATTACAGGGTGCTCCAAGTATGATATCAGTGTTACGGATTGGATTCTGGTGGTCATTTGCCTCTAACCTCTTAGTCAGCCAATGATGTAGAAAGGGGTAAACTTGGTGGGGTAAACTTGTGGGTCCAAACTTCACAGGTTGAATTTTGACTAGCGACTAATCCTGGGCTATTGTGAAAACTGTGTTCTGATTTCACCATGCTCTGGACTGTGCCGTAAATCCACTGCTCCTCTAACCATGATCAGACAGCTTTGGCTTTTCCTGGAGAGCTGACGGTGCTCTAAGGAGAGGCCGAGTCATGTCTGTAAAGCTTTACTGGTGGACGGTGCCTTCAGTTCCCATTAAGGTGAGTGGGAGCATCTGCTGTCCCCCTTCCTCAGAACAGCACCATGCAAAAGAAAGCTGCTGATTAGCTGTTCTTGGTCCACTAACACCAACAGGCAAAAAGACTAACCATCTGATGAATGGCTGAGAGTCTCAGTCTCCTTTGAAACAATACACTGCAGAAAACTTGGACATAGCTCTTGAGAAATTTTAAGGCAAGTGGATGCTTCTCTATCTGAGCAAACTATCCCCTTGCCAGACAATCACAGCTCTTTACAGCCACTGCACAGGAGCTGATGAGTGGTTTATAACTAACACAAGCTGCTGCAGGGTAAATGCTCCCTTTGCAAACATGAGTCTGAGCCAGCAAAGGGAAGAGGTCAGGCTGAAGCAGCTTGCCATAAAATCAGGGTGCTGCAAAGGTGGTTTTAAGTTAAACCTTTAAAACTGAAACTTAAAACCATTTTACTTTGCACTAGGGTTTGAACTCCTGGTCAGCTCAAAGTCTGGCCTTTGTAACATTTGCTGTCTGTTTTATTTAAAAAGTTTCTTTTGCTGTGTACATGTATTTTTAAGCTTCCATACGAGAGCCTAACATACAAACAAATTAATAAAACCTGAGTATTATTTGTTTGCTAATACCTGCTTTTGGATATGTGAGGGCTGACTCCACTAAAAACAGTGGAGCAACATCTGTGCCTCTGATGTACTGATGCAGAGCACTTCGTGCAAACAAAAATAGCAGATGACAACAGCAGAATTGTGCTGCTGAGCTCTTAGAAATCAAACTCCTTCAGATGATTTAATGGTAGTGACAAAAGCTGTGTCAAATGATTTCCTTGTTTATCTGATAGCATCTAGATACATCAGATATTAGAGCTCCATTGTGCTAGGCTCAGTGCTTATATATGATAATAAATATTCCTTGCCCCAGAGCTCTTGCTGTGTGGATGTACAGTGAGAGACAAACTGACAGGAGGACTGCATGGTAGCTGTGAACTGATTAAAATGAGTATAATGAGCAGCAGCCATGGTACACCAGCTGTCTGTCCTTTAGAAAGGACAGAGCAGGGGCTAAGTCTTAAAGAAATATGTGAAGAAAGATATGACAATGGATTTTCACATTATAACTGGAAGCTTTTCCCATACATTGAAGACAGAATAAAAAGTGAAAGGGTGAGCATGAAGGAAATCTAATAGTCAGTCAACAAAGGCAGGAATCAATATCTGCTGTGTAACCCGTAACTGAAGATTTGTTATCTGCATTTTTTCCTTTTTGACTGTAGCAAATTATTCTGCAACTCATTTTCTTTGAATGTAATGTACACAACCACCAAATACTTCAGCCAAACAATTTTCAGCCTCTGGATTGTTTGTGAACTGTTAGTTTCTTCGCTTTGCTCTTCCTCTTAAATTGCATGACATTTTTTGTTTTAATTACATGAGTGAAGGAGGTTAAATAGAACAGCATATATTCACTGATGAATGTTCCAGAGTGGCTTTTGTTATACTAAGTCTTCTGAAGTGCATGAGATTTCCATTAATAAAGACCAAAGTGTCTGTATAACCAATTAAAAAATATTTGTGTTCTAATCTCTGTGGGCTGATTAAAATCCTCCTCAACTTCTTTCATTTATGGAAAAATATATGTATGTTTTGCTATCCAACTAGCAGGGCTTGTAGTAACTATATGAGCTCTCTGAAATGTGCATACATATCCTCTGTGCTAGAAGTCTCCCAAAACATTCAGCTACAAACTGCAGTGTGAAGGGAGACAGACTCTTGGCCTGTACAAGTCAGGGGTCAGCTGTCACACATCATGGTCAGGTCCATCAGTCCCCTGTTCCTATAGCAATGTGACTGCGGCGATGCCAGAATTCAGGTCTTGAGATATTTGGTTGCTTTGGAAACTACAGCTTATTTTCATGCCGAAGTATGTTGGCTTTAGCGGGTGGGACAGTCTGTGTTCTGCCACTAGCAAGTTTCTTTGCAATAAAAATAAACTCTGCTGCTAGTTCATCAAATGGATTATCTTTTGCCCCTATTTTCAGTTTTTTTCAGGCCTCTGGCATGACTAGCGTTAACCTTCTGGTGGTGCTTACATGTCTTCTGTGGTAGTTTGGATGGGATAAATTTGTTTGTTTGTTTTTTTCCTTTTTCTCAGATAAATTGGTAGCTTACATTCCCCCCGCTTTTTAATATCAAAAGGATTGTTCTCTGTGTTCTTTCCTTCCAAATTCCGGGAAGATGAAAGGCCTGTTGCAAGCTATCTACAGCAGGAGATGACATACTCCCACGTGGCGCTCGCAGCGGCTCAGCCTACCTGAAAAGTAGCTGCAAACAAGCTCCAAGCGAGGCTGGCAGTGCAGGCAGCCGCACAGCTGCCCTGCAGTTCCCTGGCCCAGCACACCAAGCCTATTCCTCTGCGTTACGTTTCCTGCAGCGCTGCTGACAAACACAGCTCCCCAAGGCTTTCAGCTTGTGCTGAGCACAGCTCCCTACGGCAGAGCCCTGGCTGCAGGCGTTCTCTAAGCAGCTTGCTCACTTACCCTCCTCTGGCTGAAACCCCAGATGCTCTCGCAGCAAATAAATCCTTGCAGCCAGGTCCCCTCTTGGAACCGACCTCTCTGTGGGCAACTGTAAAAGCACCCCCAGTGCTGCTGTGCAACAGGGATGTCCCTGGGGCAGGTGCACATTTTGAAATGTGTAAATTTGCATTCTTTTTTGTTTTGTTTTCTTTAAGTGCTTCACACGCTAGTTTCAGTTTCTGCCCCTCTTACTGGTTCTTTTTCCTCTTGTTGGGGAAGTGGTATGACTGGAGCGCTCTGCTGGCATCTGTGGCCAGTATTTTATAGGGGTTTACAGAGTGATGGGGAAAAGGAACATATCTGGCTTCTGTTCTTGGGAGGGAATATGATGTGGAGTTGTAGGAGTTGCAGATGGTGCAGGGAAGTCTTTATCAGGTGTGGAAGAAAGTGGGATTCTTTGTTTTACAGCAAGGTATTTAGTGGAAAAAACGGCTATTCTCCCTCACCTCCCCCTTTTTGCCCTATAAGCATGTGGAGAGCAAGAAGAGAGGGAGTGAGGGTGAGGATATTTGTGTTTGTGAACATAAAAGCTAAGGTTGACTCTGTGCTCTTCTTGATGAAGTACAGAAACAGCCAAACATTATCGCATGAATAATTATTACAGTTTCTTCTTTATTATCATCAGAGCTTCTCTCAAAGCCATTCTAAGTACAAGTATTTAAATGTTAGAATTTTTAAAAAGAATGAAGAAAAAGAGCTGGAAACAATTTCTTTTCATTATGCCCAGGGATGTAAACTTAAGAAGACGAGGCCTCCTTTTGCTCCCCTTACTTATCCTGACAAGTGCTTGACTGAACGTAGAATTACATTGCTAACAAACATCATCATGCCATGGCCCTGGCCTCTCCTCTCTGCTTACTGACCCCATCTGTCCTGTAACAGCCTGCTTTTGAAATGGACCATGAGGAGCTGGGCAAAGGGTGGGAAATTTATGCACTGTATTGGCCTGCATACACCTTTCACATGAGCACAGGGGCTTTTTATGACTGGACTTCAAAACTTCTTCAGGCTCAGTGGATCTGCTGGAGCTTGTAAGGTCTGAGATGAGGTATAGGGCTTTTCACCCCCTCAGCGAGGTATCTTTGGAGCCTGGGTAACTTGTAGCTTAATCATGCATTTCATGCAACTGACAGGTTTTGCACATGTTATTCAAGAACTGTTTAGGTGAAGACTATTCAAAGGTGGGCAAAAAGGGGTTTAATGGGCTACAGCAGAGGTTGTCATGGTCTTTGAAGAGCTTGTAACTGACTGAATCTTTACAACTCCTGGAAATACTCTTCGGACTGTGAAAGGATTTGGGTAATAGACAACCATTTGGTTGTAAAAGTCTATGCAGAATCATGGCTTTGTACGAGAAAGAGTATCTGTGTGCCTAATGGATTTAGGTAAGAAAGAGTTTTGAGCCATCTGTGTTCAAATCAGCCTGCCTAGCTCTGTAAATGCAGGCACAACTTGTTCTTACCTCTGCTACTGTACCTCACCTGATTCACTGAACATGTGAACCATGGGTTTGCTAAAAGGTGCCCTTCAAAATGCGTTGTACAACTTTCCTTTCTCTAAGAAGGGTCAGTGCTAGTCCTAAGCAGCTTGGCTGTGGTCCTGTTAATTAAGTAGCTGTCACTGATTTAAAGGATGAATCAGCAGGGACTTCTTTCATTGCTGGCTGAAAGCATCAAAGCCGTCAGTAAAGCTGTCAGAATGTGTTTATTCCTACATATCCCTACACCGTCCCCTACACGTGACACAATTTTGTGTGGGGCTCAAAGAACGCTGGCTCCACGAAGCTGACATGAAATGTCAATACTGCAGACCATTTCTGACATGCATGAGCTTATACTAATCCAACTTAAGGTTTATGCAGACCCAGTCATTCATAAGTCTATCAGTCACCCAGCCCCTCATGTGTGCTCTGAGCCTCTGGAACACAGAGGGCCATCTGTTGTTTTAATGGAGGCTTAATTTCTAGGAAACTCCCGTGTCTAGTACCAAAGCTGACATGCTTACATCCATGTTTGGCTATTTTTTTTAATATTTTTATTCTGGGCAATAGTTGAATCTAACTCAAGATAAATAAAGCATATCTTGAGATTGGGCCAGCATGTGCAGTTTTCAGAGCAATACAGTCAGGTTTGCTAAATCCTGTGAGTCCAAGTGAAGGCTTTGTCACTTACTGTCCTGGTCCCGTAGATGTGTATGGAGAAGATCAGGTATTGTGTCCTTCTGAGGAAGAAAAACAATGTAAAAGAGAGGTAATAAACCATAACATGATGTCATAATGAAGCAAATTTATCAGATATTTCTATTTACTACTATTATTTTTAGTAGTAAATTAGAATATGTCTAGTGCTAAACATAAAATGCTTATAAGAGGACAATGAGGAAGGCACTGTCAGTGTAAGGGAGGGGCCTGCAACTTCATCAAGTGGTGTGTCAAATTGGCCTTTTCTTTTCCAAACCGGAGGAAATTTGGAAAAGATAAATGTATATGGAGGCAGTATTTAATTTTGGAAGTGAACTTTACAAGGACATGTAAATAAAAATCTGTAGCTGCTCTGAACTTCATTTGCAAAGTACATTCTCTGGGGACTGTTAGCACTGCTGTTACCCAGTGAAATGCAGCAGGAACTGGTGAGGCTGCCACTTGCCATAGCAGCAAGATATCCTCCTAATCATCAGCTCCTGGGAGAATGAGATGATTATTCATGTGCCAGGAGAACCACCGCTGCTATGCTGCCAGGTCTATACCCTCTGCTACACATGCTGTAGTGTTAGTAGCTGCATCAATACGCTGCCATGTCCATATGGAATGTCATTTACTTGCTTCACATGTGCCTGGTGTTAGCTCAGTCGGATTCTGTATCCAGTGACAGTGGTCAAGACTAAGGCAATCTCAAAATTGTCTTGGGGTTTCTGGATGGAAATTTGGTGATTAGTTTAAATATGATGCTTTATACAAAGTAGCTGGTTTCCTCAGGCTTCATGTTTTCCCTTGGGGGAGGTGGTAGGGTTAGGGGGTAGGCACACATTTCTGGAGGTTGCTATTGTTGTTCTTTGTCAGCATTTTCTATGATAGTGATAGTTTTCTGTGTATCTAATATGCAATTCTAACTCCAACTCATAAGCTATCTGGATGAGGATGGCTTGAGACCAGTGCTTGGAGCTCTGATCTCATGGATTCAAACTGCACCTGAGCACTCCGCTTGCAGGCAAGTTTTAGCAGGATCCACAGCATTAGAAACTAGCACACAAACCTAGGCTATATTGGGATATAGAGATGAGTGATCATGTAGGCCTTTTTTCTTTTTTTTTTTATTCCTAATACTGTCAAAATTAAACAGCTTCTCCAGACTTGATGGGATGTATCTATTTTAACTGAAGGATTGAATGCTGTGCCATGGCCCTTGTTAGTTCTTCTGAGGCTTACTGAAGAGGCAGCAAATGCAATAGCAATAGCTCTCTTTCTCTTCCAGAAACAATCACCATCTTTTTTGGCTGTCCTCACAGCTTAGCTACATCAGTAGACAGAAGAGCTTTTAAGTAAGAGCTTGAGTACTGATTATGGGTAAAGTTTAGCCTCTGTGCTTCTTTTAAAGGTTAAAAATGCTTGTCTTTCTCTTCCTCCAGATTGTTCTCTGCCTTTTGATCTTGCTTCTCAGTCTTTCCTTCCTGTTCTTCCATCATTTGATCTTCAATAATCTTCTTCCCTTTCTAGTTTCTTACTAGTTTCTCATATGTTTGTATTCTCTCTCCCCCTTGCTTCACATCCTTGACAGCCATTCTACTGCTCCTGTCTCCTCCAGCTCTTAGTTTTCACCAGGTGTTGAACAAGTCTATGATTCATGTTTCTTGAAGTCCATGGCTGTTGTCTCCCTGGCAAGAGGAGGGAAGGTTCCCCTTGCCATCAACTCCACGCCTCACTGGAAACGAATGCAGGGAGAAACGCAGGAAGGGTCCTCAGAGCAGAAAGTGAACAATCATATTTTCAAGAAACTCTAACTTGGAGAACAAAACAAAGCAAAAAACTAGGAGGAGGCCAATGATGTTGGAAATACATAGATTGTAAGTGGCCTTTTTTTTTTAATAGGATATAGGAAATTGTTAAAAGGTTTTGATACAAGCAATAACATAGGTTGTTATTTGATATTACAGTTAATAAGGAATAGTGTAGAGAGGTTATTAATTCCCATTTCTTAGGCCAATTTCTCTTAGGGATCAGGGTAAACTATGATGTTTGTGCACAGGACAGGGTGAAGGTGACTGTCCAGGCAGATTGTTCTACTGCAAGTTTCTTAACCTTTCTGCACAGTTTCTGAAAAAAGGTGACAGGCTGGCTGGAGCAGGCTCTGTGTCACCCTGACCCACCATGTTCCTCAGAGTCACACCTTTAAGAATCCCTGGCCCCTACAAATTGATTTGATCAGTGCTTTTGGGACCCTGTGGTGCAGCCACACCATAGTCTGCATTGCTGACTCTTGCCAGAAATCCTGCTGGCAGAAAAGCTATAGGGGAGGTGGGCAGGAGACTGAACAGCCCTACTCCCTTCCCCTGCCAACACCGGATCATGGTGATATTGCTCTGTGGTGTGATCCAGCTGCTGCTGAAACGTGCTGAGGCACATTGACAGTCTGTCAGTCATATACTTCTTGTTGGCTCCAAATTAATTTTAAAAAAAACCCAACCCAAAACTGAGCAAATATTTGATTAAAAGGGCAGTTGGTCAGACTAGCCTGACCTATCTCCTTCGTTTTAACGTACAGTAAGCAGCTTGCTTTCTCTGGTAACAAGAAATCATCCTGCAGCAGTCTTCATTAAACCCAGAGGGTCTGTCAAAATATCTGAAAAGTAGGTTAAATCTGATACAAGTATAATTTGATTTATTTTTTTTAATGGATGTTTTTGAAATAGGATGGTTAATGCTGCTTGAATTAAATTAAAAAGGAGAGAGAGGAATGAGAAGAAACCAAATATAAAATCTGTAAATTGGGAATGAGAATGCTGAGAACAGATTTGCCTTGACCTAATGTCTTTAATCTCTTCTTTTTTTAATATTCTTCCTGAACCTATAGAAACAATCTCTTTTACTACAAATGTATAGTTTGTTGTACTGAAGCACATACAGGAAGATAATCTAGGATCATACTGATTGTCTGACTGTGCTTGTATGAAGGAAGGAAACCCTTAGGGATACAACACGTATCTTGTCATGAAATCCTAGGCCTCCACATTAGAGTAAAAAAACATTTCATTTTTATTTCTTTCTTTAAATGATCTGCCTTCACTCCCCCATGGCTCGACCCACCCTTTTATGCCATTTTACTTTTTATGCCATCCTGAGGTGTGCGTAAGGGATGCGTGTGTGATTATTTTTGTTTTTATTTTTTAAACCTTGCCTTGCTCAGTTCAGCATTGCCCATGGGGATCCGGGCATATGTGATCTCTCCAAGTTTATGGCTTGATTTGCTTCCAGATGCGCAAAGTCTATTCTGATTGACTGCGCTTTCAGAAAACACAGCCAGCTAGCTTGCTCCAGACTTACAGTAGCTTAGTAGCTCTGACCTTGGATTTGCTCAGGCACTGCACCACACAGCCTGGTTGTATCATCTCCTCTCAGCTGGGCACATTCTGATGACTGTAAAAAATAAAATTTATTAAATGCTTGTATCCAAAAGCAGTAGTGTAGCTGGGCAATGACTAGAATGCTCTGCAAAGATTCGGCAATCAGGAATATGAGTATTTTATGGAAACATAAACAAGTGAAGATGTCTTAAGATCCTGTCATTAAGGTATTCTTGTGTCTTATTATATATTAAGATATTAAAAACATAATCCTTCCATGTTTCCTCAACAGATGTAATCTACAGAAAAAGATGTAAATAGAGTCTTTCCCTTGGACCACTTGAAGTTTGCTGTGAACCAGAGATGGCTGAACTGCAAAACAGCCTTCACCAGGTAGCTGATGCTGCCTGTTGGCAGAGACAGGCTACCAGCCTACGTGGGACACTGATGATTTTTTAGGTGGAGAAGAGGAAATGGAAGCTGGCTAAGACCTGTCACAGTCCCCTTTTAGTCCAAGTCTTTAATTTTTCCCACCATTTGCAACAATGCATGTTCAAGTCTAGATCTGCCGGCTTTGGATGTTTTCAGCCCTTTCCTTGTCTTTGACCCTCCGTGGGTAACAAGGACAAGGCAAGGAAGGAGGATCACATTATGTGAGAAAGGAAAGGTGGGGAGTTACTTCAGACTGCAGCCCAGCACATGTCCCTTTGAGCAGGAGACTGGCAGGGCCATCCAGCATCCTTTCTGCTGTGTTGTCCATGGTTTGTGGCCCCCTCCTCTGCTTTGATTCACACACCACTGTGTTCAGAGGATCAGGCTGACGTGCAGTGTGTCTTCCCCTAAAAGGGCTGAGAGGCTGCAGGTGTTTTTGGAGTGTGGCCCCAGCTCTGCTGGTTCTGAGCTCGTAGCTGTTCTCTCTGCTGCGAGGGTGCAGGGCATCCCCCCGCTGAGAGGCAGATGCCAGAGCTGTGGCAGCCTGGAGTGCAGGCTGTGCAGCTTGCGCAGGATTAGGAGTGGGTGACAGATGCACAAGGTGGCCTGGGGGCTTGGAGAGTGGCTGGCCAGGCATAAATACCACAGCAGGCGATGCACACAGCTTATACTGCAGGAATGTGGAGTGGGGAGGAGGATTGGATTCAGACCCTGCTTGGTAAAAGCGACAAAGGTAGCAGATGGGTTTTAAGGAGGTGGAAGAGATATAGACCTGATTTAGGTGTTTGGCTCAAGGAGAAAGAGCCAGTGTAACAGCAGTGTGGTGAAATTCTGGTTTGGGAAAATGCAGTGGGCTCAAGATAGCATGTGAGGAAATAAATCTTGAGCTAAAGGCATGTAAGGATTTCTGTAGAATGCGCGGCTTTTGCTTATATACGTATTGGATCACAGCTCCTAGTGTTTCTGATGCCTTTGCTTTACGGGTCCTGCCATCCTTCGTGTAGCAGAGGATGCCCCCTGTCCCCGGGGAGCCTACCGTCGGGCTAGGTCCAGCGGGCAGCACGGAGCAGGATGCAGCAGTCCCACCCGTTTTGGCGCTCCCGGCTCTGCAGATGCCGTCTAGCGCGGTCTGGGTTTGCCTGTCCGTCTGTCCGAAGTTCCTCGGCGAGGGGGCGGCCGGCGGGGCGGGGCGGGGCGGCTGCAGCCGTGGACCGCCGGCGCCACCTCCCGGGCGTAGGGAAGACGGACGGACGGACGGGCAGCGTCCGCTCTGCCGGGCGGCGCTCCCTCGGGTGCTACGGGGTGCTCCCGCCCCGGCGTCACGTTGCGGGGAGGGGCGGGGGGTGTGTGTGTGCCTGCGCCCAAAGTTTAGCTCCCAGTGGAGCACTAGGGATCACTGAGGTCTCTGCCTCAAAGAGGTAGGAAAAAAACGGAGCACCTTTCGATCGACAAACTTAGCCAAAAAATCGTTTAAGACAGAATTTTCTTTAGGTGCAAAAGCACTGTGTAAGGTGCTGTTCTTCCTTCTCTGTCTGCTAGCATAGTGCTGAATATGTTGTAGGATCCTGAAATCTGTAAAAGTTACTGTTTTTCCAGTCTATGAACTGGAAGATGCCACTTCCACTTGCTAATTTTTTTTTTCTTCCCTTGCTTATTAATTTTCCATTATCCAATTTTTTTTTTGGTGTTAAAAATCCTCCTCACAGGATCTAACACTTCTGTATGTTAACCTGATTCTGTTTTGATGCCAGACTTCAAGTAAATGAAATAAGACTCTGCAGCAAACTCAGTTTAAAAAACCTCCAGCCCATCTTTGTGAATAGACTTAACAAGCACCACACTGTAGGTAGGCTATTTATGTATAGTCATGGTCTTTTTCTTTTTTCTTGTCTTCGGGTTTGTTTTTTGTGATTTTCTTTTGAAGGGGGGTTGGTTTTTTTGTTTTTGATTTAGTTTTGGTTTTTTCCTTTGATGGAGGGTGAAGATTCAAAAGAAACCTTCTGGCTTTCCTTGCAAAGTAAGTTATATTTCTGTATTTCTATCTATACTCAATTTGGGCAGCTTTGTAAACTGGGAGCTTCCAGGAGCCTTAAAGTAGTGAGTTTTGCACTGAAAATGAAGATGGTTAGACTGGTTTGATTATCCATGTCTCAACCAAATAAACTGACAACGATGTGGTCACTCGGCTGTGTTTACTTCTTTCCTTCTTTTGAACCTTTCTTTTCTAGTAATGAACGTCTGAGGTTTAGTCAATAACCCTCTTTGGCACTTTATATGAAGAACATGCTTGTCAATATAGTATCATGTATTGAAACACAGTTTTGTTAATTCTAAGATCAGAATTTGTAACTTGCAGAGTTGCAGGCCTGTGTAGTGCCTGTAACTGGGAATCTTTATGAACCATGCGTGAACCCATGAATAATCTCATCCAGTACAGTAGTAGTGTCTTGAAGCACATCACACTGTTGAACACTTATTATAACTTTTCTGCAAGGTGTGTGTCTCTGTTTTATGAGTCATGTGAGGGGGAAGAGATACAAGAAATCCACTGAGTAGAGAAAAAATTGAACATCATTTTTTGAGTCGTGTTTGTGTTTCATACACCCAGCGTACAAGGTAGCCACACAGACAGTTGAATCAAGCTGTTTGGGAGGGTGGGAAGAAGGACTGGGAGTACAAAGAGGTCAAGAGTGTGTCTGTGTAACTGCATCCTGAATACTAAGACTTACAATTCAGAGACAGTGTAGCTTTTATTTTATACCCGTTATAGCTTTTATTTATACCCATAACAGAGCTGGAGCTAAACTCTATCAGCTGCTTTAATATAGGAGAGCCCATTTTCCTGCAAGCCTTTCCACTTATGTCCTTGGATCATCCCAACAAAGCTGTTCATACTGCCTGTACTATAACTTTCATCTGCATCCCTGTCTTTGATTTGCAGACGCCCTAATTATGGGAGGTATATAAAGCTGTTAAAATGCAGAATATTGTAAAGGTCGGTTTTCCTCTGCATACTTTATTAAACCAGGTAGACGGAGTTCTCCATCAACATTTTACCACGTAAGGTGAGATATAGATCAAATCACTTTATTCTCATTGCAGCATTAGGTACGTATTTTTGTGCTTCTCTCTGCTAGACACTGAAACAGGAAAGTTTTGCAAAGGAATGATTTCTACAGAACAAAGGCCTTTTTTAAAGGTGGAAACAGCAGAGAACTTGGAAGCTGTTAGTTACCAATATAGGTAATTGACTGGGAAAGCTCACTCTCTTCTAGACCTCGCACAGACAGATTGAGACGGCCTCTAATGGATGTTACAAGAATTGGCTTCAATTATCTCTCATAAAATTTGCAGTACGTTCTGTCAGGGGGAAGTCATACTTCTTGACAGCGTATGAGATTGCTGCGGTTCTGACTGGAATTTGGATACTTGCCACAGCCTGTTAAACAAAGCAGCACACTCCAGTACCTTTGTCAAGCTTGTCTTTTCATTTAACTAAATTTTAATTTCAAAAAAGTGAAATTCTTGTGTGACCATATTTTTAAATGTATCACATTACACAGAAGCAACTAGAGCTCCTAAGTACTTCAATTTCTGCATGTGCAGCTTGGCATCTTCAGCGGGGAGTGATTTTTCTTCCTCCGCCCTCCACTACCCCTCAATGGGTGGCAGCTCCCAGGACACCAGAGCAGGAGAGAGGCTAGTATGATGAAACCTGAGTGGCCAGTGATTTCACACTAAGGTGATTTTTGTGACTGAATTCAATATAGAAAACTCATCTTTTGAGACTAAGTGGAACCTTTAAAAAGCAGCTTTCAAAGTAAAATTCCAAGCAGAAAAAAACCCAGTTGTGTAGGATGCAATGCGAATAACAAGGTTTTCCTAATGTTTTGACAAATGAATATGTAATTTTTTAATTCTTTCTGATTCTCACTCTGTTCTGAAACATTTCTCCTGCACCTGTCATGGGACTTCATAAATATAAACATGATATTTCTTCCACACTTGGCCTGGCAACTTTACACTTTAAAGAACATTTGCTGACCTCTATCTTTATTTCTGAAAAATGATGATTTGAAAACTTCAACTCTTTACAGAAAAGTTTAGCTTCTGAAAAAACTCAGACTCAAATATATTATGAGGAAGAGTTTTAAACATGGTCTGTACTATGATGTAACACTTTTGAGGATTTTGGTCCCCCTCCCCCCAGCTTGAAACCACTTTGCACAACATTTTTTTTCACAATTAAACTCTAATTTTTAAATTTTTTTTAATCTTTAGATTGAAATGGAATACTTTTTTTCCTGCAGAAGATCACTCTTCTTGAGATCTTTGGACTTTTACCCTAATTCAGGAAAGAAAAAAATAAAAATCACCATATCAAAATCGTTAATAAGGCAGAAAACCATTGCTCAACTGGAGCCATGAGCACCTGATTCTATTGACCCAGATTTTTGCATTGCATGAAAGTTCTTTTACTGCAGACTCTGGAACAAGTTCATAATTTTGCCATATTTAGAGGAGAAATCCGATTTGGGTTTCTCTTGTCCGAGGACATTGTCCTCCCCAAGAGGATGTTGTCCGAGGTCTTCAGAGGGTGACTGCATAGTCTTGTTCCATGTTCAGCCTGAGTAACCCGAACTGAAGCATCATCTGAAAGTCTTACACAGTTCTGTAAGACATTCTGACGAAATGACGGGAATGAAATTTTTACTAGCTCTGCTGCCCTAACACGTGTCACGAAAGGAATAGAAGGTGAAGGCATGAGAAGGCACCTTGTCCTCTGTATGTGACAAAGAAGAAGAATCCTTTGCAGGTATATATGGTATCTTTGTACAACAAAAGTTTCAAATTCATTTGTGGTAGAGATATACTAGGTACATGAGTTGCACCAATGCCCATATGCTTTGTTGTTCTTTCAGATTAGGCTTGATGGAAAGGGAATGGAGCCTGTTCATCCTGTTTACATTACTTAGTTGTTTGTGCCATACCTTCTGTGTCTCTTCATTTGTGAAAGGGAAGGAGGAATGTGAATGAAATGTGGGGCCGTATTTCCCAAGTACATTGACAGCACTTGGCAACTCATCCTTCAGATCACCTTAAAAATGAGATTCAGCAAGTTTTTCAGTCTTTCCTGCTTCTCACAATCACTTTGAGTTTGCTACCCTTTTCATCAGAGACATGTTTCTTTTGTAGTCTGTCTCTTCAAAGTCCCTGTTTGTTCCCTATGTTTCTTCTCCATTTATTTCCTCTTACCACATATTCAGAGTACTCCTGGGGCTGTTTGACTTTTCTCTTTGTTAGTCACAAAGTATCTGCTATATTGGTGTTCCATCTAACGAGTCTCTAAGGGCTCTTGGGAAGGACATGAAATATAAAATTACCCAACTCTGTCTTCAGATCATCATGATAGTCCTCTAATCCCAGCGCACAGTATCAGTATACTTTGCTTTATGCAGATGAGCATTACTATCTGAAGAAGAAACAAGATTCCAACTCCAGCTCAGTTAGGTATTTCTGAGTGCAAGCTCTCATTCTTCCCATCACCAGGTATAAGTTTGTGCTAGGTCATTTGAGAGAAGGTCTACTTACAGCTAACATCCTGGTAGCTAACAAGCTCATAGCTTGCCAGAGGATGTGGTTTAAGATTATCTGCCTTCAAAGGTCTCCAGGGGGACATACATTTAAAAGATTCCCTAGGGAAAGATGTGGGAATGTTGGTACGAGGGAATAATGGAAGCCTGTTCCAAATAGACCAGATTAGCTTTAGAAAACTTACCAACAAATGAAACATTTCTTTTAACTGAAAGTAAAGGTCTGTGCAAATGCAAAGGTAGCATTGACCCAGTCAAAGCACTAAAAAACATCAAATTGGATTATGTTTTTTCAAATATAAAGTTTATTTGTGACATATTTGGTAAGGTAAGGAAAGATATGGTATTACAGCATTCTCCAAGGGAAAGGATTGCCTGTTACAGAGCTGTTTGTCTTCCACTTTGGCTGTTTTCATGATCTGACCTTGCTGTTATTGACCTTCCCATGAATAATGTTGCCTTGATTACTATGAAAAAGTATCTCCACAGATACTAGCATGAACTCTTAGGCTTGCATCAGACAGGCAAGATGAGATTGCTGTTACTTCCTTATTTTCCTACCACACAGAAGAGATGGTCAAAGGCCCTCTTCTTGCTTGTTACCTGGAGATCCTCTCCTCTGTGGGTGACTTGGACTGGCCCTGCAGTGATAAAGATCTGACCTAACTAGATTCCTCAGTAGGACACTGGAATTTGGAGTAGGCTGAAGAGTAAGACGAATGGACAAGCGATCCCTGGAGCATGAAACTAAACAGAGTCCCGTTGTGTTGCTTTGCTATGCTTATTTACATATGTGGCTATGTGGAGATTTTCCTGTTTCCATTTCCTTCCCTTTTTTGCAGTTTCAGTCTTGGTGGCTCCATGCTTCTGAAAATTTTCATGTTTCTGAGTGGAGAAGACCCAATGGCAGTGATGACCAACACAGTCTGGCATTTTTTTTTCCCCACAACCCAAAACAAAAGCATAGCTTAAGGAAGAGGCTTGTTTTTTTGGTTTGGTTTGGTTTGCTTTTTTTTTCAAAAGCTGTTTGGCTGGATCGATCCTGGCAGCAGGCAAAGACTGCAGATGAAGCAGGCCCTTACTATCCTTTCCCATCTGTTCACCTGCATATTTTTGAATCAGGGAGCACCTCTCTCTTCTGTCCAGGTACCTCTGAGCAGAGTGGGTGCTGGTCAGTGGTGATAACTCCACAGTTCTGCAATAATCCAGAAAGCCCTTAGTCATAAAAAAGTAGTGTCTCTCCCAGACATCAGGAATATTTCAGTGTCCTTGAGAATCTCCTTTGCTTTTTTCTCTGCTTTAGCTAATATTTATTTTTATTTCTGATTCTTTTTTTTGCAGCTGCCAGCAGAAGTCTATGCAGCCGTGAGTCTTGGAAGTCAGATGTTGGTGTTATGAGTCCTGTATTTGCTCTTAGCACTGGCAGGACACCCACAGGCACTCTGAGATGGCTCCAGTTCATATTGTCCCTGGCTGTCTGCGTGCGCTAGACGGAGTAACTCTTCCTCTTGACTAGCTTTCCTGTTTATATTTTTTTCATGTTTTCAAATGACTTCTCTTTTTCTGGATTTAAGCCACTTGATAATAATTAACAGTGCAAATGGCAGGCAATTACAGTCAGTCTTCTCTTATGCTCCCTTGGTTCTAAGGGGATCAGACATAAATATAGATAATTCCAGTGTAATCTATTTATAGATAAAGTTCCGAGTCCTGCTGAGGATTTCCCAGCAGGAACAGGAAGGAGGAAGTCAGTGCCATCCATGCTATGAAGAAGTAGCACCATCCTATTGAATGGAAATTTTACAGTTGCAATATCAGTCCCTATGGAGTTTCTGTTTTCTCCTGCTATGGAGGGAGTGCCTGCTGGTTTTTTGGAGGTGAATTGTAAATCACTATGATATTGCTAATCTTTTTGTCTAATACCCGCTATGGCCTGGACCCCAGGGCCTGATGCTTGGGTTTGTTGCACTGAAGAAGGCTAAACATTTCCTTGCAATCACTTCCCTCTGTGGTCAAATATCCACCAGTAGCGGGACTTTGTCAGGCTCCCTGTGATTTAAGTGCAAGACACCTGAAAATAGGTAGATCTAGATTTTCCTGAAAATAAATGTATACATAATTAAAAATTCAAAGTTTGTAGGGATCGAAAGCTTTTTCCCTGTTGGCCTCAAGGACTCAGGTCCCTGGTGATGTGATTCCAAGTCTCCTGAGTCTTTGCTCCACATGAAGCCATGTTGAGAAGGGTGAGGGAGGGAGAAGAGAAAGAGGCAAGGCAGTAGCTTTCCTGCAGAGGAGCTTCACTTTCTGTAGCAGTGGTAGCAAAAGCTAGGACTGCAGGCAGGAGGTTGTCGCAATCTTGTCTTGTTCCCTGACATTGGACAGTGGTTTTTGCTACTGATCTCCTTTTGAGTTGACAACCAGTCTTCAATACTCAGTCTCTGGGTCTTTAGAGTATCTGCCTTCTAGATATATTGGATTGCTTTTATTGTTATTAAAATTAGAAGAATCATTTCCAGCAGGAAGCTGACCAGATGTCCTCATTTAATCAGAACAGATCCCTTTTTTCTGTGTAACATCCAGCTGTCCTAGCACTTATCAGACCAGACCCATTAATCTCAGTTTTCTTGGTGCTGAGACTCCTGAAAGATGTGAAGAATTGCTCACTAATAATTGCATTTCTGATCCTTTCCTCAGGAGTGAAATATGAGTCGAAACTTTAGGAAATACTAGTTGATGCTCAGAACTTCTTTAATAAGAAAATGAACCAATACTCTATTTGCAAAGGAAGACTTCAGTCCCATCCCCAGTGTAAAATATTTTTAAAAGAGTTCATTATGAAAGTATTTTTGGTTTATCTCTGATTTAAATTGTGCACTATGTCTGTAGGAATGTGGTCTGACAGAATGTGTACAGGATAAAAAATACACATTTTTACATACTGGAGGGCTGGAAGACTGAGAAGGAGCTGACTTTATCTTGGCATTACAAGAAGGGAAGTTTTCCTTAAGAATGATGGCCACTGTTGAAAATGAGACTGATCCACAGACTCTGAGTAGCATGGAAACTAACTCCTTGTCTCTGCTAACAGCATAAACAGAACTATTTAGTTGGGAGGATGCTTGAAGTTATTTTTGTTCCAGACCCTGGTACACTGCATACTTACTTTGATATTAAGTACTTTATAATATTTGGCTTATCTGTTTTCACCAGATTGGAATAAACTACTTTGGGATAAACTGTGCTTTTCACTTTTGGTGCAGTTTTAATTGAAATAGTGTGTTTAATGAACAGAAATTCTTGGTGCACATAAGCACTCAGTCTGAAAAGGGGAAGAATGGGATATATAATCCTAGGCAACTACCAATATGGGCACTTCCCGTCCCACAGAAATCTGCCACTCTGCTCAGATATTTATTGTCCACTATAATTACAGCAAATCTTTAAATCCTTTCAGATGTTATTTAGATGCTCTGGGGGCTCATGGTTGTTGTTTTCAAAAATTGTCCCAGGGTGTCTAATTTCCATTTGGCAAAATAGCCATGGTAGGCAGAATATATATTAGATTTAAAGTCTCGGGTGACTTCCCACAGCAGCACCTTATTTATGCATATTTACTTGACTGGAAAAGTATGTTCTCACATATGGGAAGATACTTTTTGATAAAGTTCATTGTCTATGTTGTTTGCAGTCCCCAACAAATTCCTTAAATGGTTCATGAAAAGAAAACAGGCCCTAATTTGTTAGGACTGCTATTGACCTGGTGCTTTTGATCCAATCTGGCACAACAGAAGTCCAAGGAGATTCCTGGCAGTGACAGCAATTTGAGCAAGATAGCAATTGTTTTGGACGCAGTCGTTTGCAGAGTACATTACAACTGGCATACATGGCTATGACAGTCTGCTCACACTGAGACATCCAGCTATATGGACAGAGGACAGGGTAAATGCAGTAGACTCAGATGCTCAGCTGTACAAGGGAGGGCTATGGGGAGGGAGACTGAAGCCTTTTTCATCAGAGCAGGGAAAGAAATGTTGTTCCAGAAAACCGTTCTAAATTTAGGGTATTTAGTGTGTGTTGGGGAAAATGAGTGTGTGCTGGACAAAACTTAAAAAGGGCCTTTCACTGACAAAGTGCAACAAAGGCAAGGGAGGAGTATTGTCCCGTGGATGAAGAGGCAGTCACGACATATTTTAAGCAGCCAGCAATAGACCCTTTCATACATAAAAATAAAGATCTGTGGGTCTTATCCAAAACCCATGGAAGCAAATGAGATTATTTTCATTGACCTTTGAATTGGCAGCCATAAATAGATGGTTTTTCTCTTTTTCCCCTTCTGCTGGTGAGGGAGAGGACATTTTGGGTTTCATAGCTCTTTGAGCTAAGCTGCTGAAAGACTGCATCTGCTGATAGTTACGCACAGATCCCTCTCCACTCCCATTCTTGGGAAAAAGAGCACTGCTGGTGGCGAGGTGAGCTGAGAAAGGGTGAATCATAGGAATGGTACCCTCCAACATGTGTAAGCATAAGGAAAAGAAAATAAAATTATTTTTACACAGAAAACAGCAACTGGGATAACTCTGGTGTCATTGGTGGGGGTGAGAGAGTTGATTTTTTTTTAAGGCAGGAATGAATCTTCAGATACCTGCTCTGACTTTCTTTATAATATGTGCTATGAAGCCACGCTTAGCAGTGAGCCTACAGCTTCTGGCTGAGCAGTAATACATCTTAAAAAGCCCTTTTCTTGATTTCAAAGCAGCGTATGTTTAAATGGCAGAAAGCGTAAGGTGTCTGACTGACTGAATACCATGTACGCAATTCTGCATGGCAGAACCTATGTCTCAATATATTTACAGAAGGCTGTCCACTATGCAAGTAGTAATCTCCTACAGTGTTATTGCTGTATTATAGTATTGTTATTCCTCATTGTACTAAAAATCAGTGCAATGATTTTAGTGCCTATGCACTTACAGGCTTAGGGCATAGAATAACTTGAGTAGACAAAGGACAGATCCTGTGTTGGCTTCTCAACATGATATTAGCAATCCTTCTGCTTGAGGGTAGATCCCAGTCCTCCCATGTCCCTGCAGACTCTGTCTACGTGGATGGCTAATTCCCCCTGTAAGAGGTGCCTGGAAAGGTCTTGGATCTACATACAGTGGTCCCTGGTTTGCTTAATGTTTCAGTCCAGTCATTGAGTTTTGTCCCTCCAGAAATACTTAGCCAGTGTTGGGAACCAGACTCCTGGTACCCCATCCCGTCTCCAACAAATAGGAAACATCTCCAGTTGGGCCTGAATTATTATCTGACCATGCTGTTGTATTTGTCTTTAAAATCATTGCTGAACTGTTCTCCTGACAACTCTTCACTTTTTTGATGCCCTAAACTCCCTTGTTGGCTCTAGAGGTTTGGTTTTTTTTAATATCTTGCTGTTTCTTCTTTAATCCTTTTCTCCTGAAGAGAGCAAAAACTAGGACATGTAGTGGAGTCAAAGCAGCCAGAGCAGGTGTGGTAGTGTGATGACTTCCTTCTTTGAAGAAGAGGAGATTTTGAGTAGAAAAGAAGATGCATTATAACTTTCTGTAAGAAACAGAACCACAGCAGCAATGACAGTCCATGAAGCAACAATTAGTATGACTGGAGTAACTAGTTCAGGCTGAGTATGTAATCTTCTCCATAATAAAAAAAAATAATACATTTTTTTTGCTATTTGTTTAGAGTGATGTTTGAAATACTTTGGATTTGGAGGAATTAAGAGCAATGTACTGAAGAAAACATTCTTTTTCAAGACAGGAGGTACCAGGAAGTACCTGTGGTGAATGCCCAGAGTCTAACACCAGAGCAGCTTTGGCTGAGTGATGAGGGTTAGATTTCCAAGGAAATGGAGGGGGGTACATGTTATACTGCACCAAAGAGTTAGCAGGACTTGATTGTCCAAAAGCTTTTTTGAAAATCCAGAGCTAATATTATTAGTCTAGGTAAAGCCTTGGGCGTTAGCGTTGAGTGGAAGATGACTCTAGTCTCTGGTTATGGTTTCATACTCTGAAAACTTTTTACAACTCCAGGTGTAAGAGTCAGTTAACTAGATATTCCTAGAATCAACCAGTGATGGCTTTTGCTAGAGATTAATTCAGCTTTCATTCCTACTCTCTCACTTTTGAAAGTTTCTTACAACTACCTTAGGCATATTTCAGACTATAGGTTTCCAGGCAAGCTTTCAACTTACAACATAAAAATGAGCATTTTGGCTTGTACGGCTCTCCTTTTTGTGGGGCATGGGAGGGTAAGTAGGAAGGACAAGCGCAGCATGCGCCTTGGAGAACTGAAACCTGGAAGAGGCCCGAGAAATGCTTCTAGATCATCCTCTCACAACTTATTGTAGCTACCATTGTCCTTTCACAAGATTACATTCTAGAAAAGAAGCTACATCTGTGCTGCTGTGTAAAATGTCACTGTCTCTTATGGAAATGTTCTCTGTCTCTTATGGAAAATGGCATGGCACAGCTCACATCCATGAACCTACGTTTTCTTCCTTTCCAAAAGAGATTGAAAAGATTGCAGTCTGCCTACTGGGAACCACTCGTGGCTGTTGTTGTCACCTGCCATTCCCAGGCACTGTCTGGGAGAAAGCATGTTAACAGTTTAAATAGCATGGTCAGTATTTGAAACAATGTCCTGGCTCTCTTTTATCTACAAATACAGACTTAGCCATGCACAATGGTGCCAGAAATGGCTGTATTATTGAAGTGTGTACTTCACCAAACCTATGTCAATGTAAAGCAATGCTGGACTGTTTCCTCCCTGTATCCCCATAGAGGAAGTTCAGAAGCCTGGTCGCCATCTCCTGCCAGGTAACTGCAAATGCTGGTGTTAAAGGATTCATCCTCTCAAGAAGATATTAGAAACTGCTTGATATGTGAACCTCAAAGCATGATTCTCTTTATTCGCTCTGAGAGGACCTACTTGATAGGGTTTTTAAGTACATGGTTAACTTGGCATGCAGCTTCCCGTGAGCCAGTCGTGCTCGTGCTCAGACATAAGTACTTACACTGCGATTCATCAAGCTGTTAAAGTAAGCTTGCCAGGCTGAATGAAGACAGCAGGAAGAATCCTGCAGGTAGCCATGTCCTTTGATATAAACAGACTGGAACTGTGATTTATCTCACACCCTGATTCTCTCCGTATTCTTATGCCCCAATTCTGTCTCTTCTAACCATGAAAGCAGAGTTTTGCTCATTAATACCAAATTCATATTTGTCTGGCAGCATCCCAGTCTCCAAGCATAGCCTTGGAAGATGCAGATGGTTACTTGCAGTGTGGAAGAAAGAGCCAGAAGGTGGTAGTTTTCCTTCATGGTACTGTGAGTTAAGTATCCATATGCCTCTTTTCTTTGGGGAGAGGCAGGAATTTGAGAGGGAAAAATCTCTCTCATTTTACCCCAGAATTAAAAAGGTATTTAAAGGTTTATTTAGTCATTTCTCATGAAAAGGAGTTGTTTTGAATTTTCAGCCAGCACTTGTTTCAAGCATTTCTTTGAAATTGTAGGACAGATATTTGCTGTCCTAGAGCAAGTTACTGTTATTTAGAAGAAGCTGAATTTATGATGTGGCTTTTTTATATCAGTGCCCAGCATTTTACGATAAACACTCTGTGCTGTGAAGCTTATTATTAAATTGCATTTGTTTGTAATGCAAGAATTTGTTGTTATGAAGGAATGGAGAATCAGGCCTTGGGAAGGGTATTCTAGCATTGTTAAGACGGATTATCGATTATCGAGATCTAGCCTCACATACTGGCTTTCTTTTGTTTTGTTTGGTTTTTTCTTTTTCCCTTCTCTTATCAGCTACCATGCTACCTGCTCAGAAAACCTTGTTTGTTCTTGAGCTGTCTGGGTCTACAGAAGCTTGTTTTGCCTGTGATTTAGATAATGTTTGAATCGCCCTTCTTTTCAAATGCAATGAAAGAGGGCTGTAAAGCACTCATTAACTTGCTGTGGTCTTGATACTGCTCAGGTCCACTTTTCTGTCTGTGTTAATTTACTGCAACTGGCTTGTGAAGGCTCTCCAGTGATAATGTTCAGGAAACAAGAACAAAATAAGAGCTCTTCTTCTTCCAGTACAACAGTGGGAGAAATTTGAGTTAGTAGTTCCAGAGTTGCTTTGGGAAGCTGTATGATCTACTACTAATTTGTTGTATCACCTTAAGCATGTAGCCTTTGGTTTTCAGAACTCCATCTGTCAAGGTAACACTTCACAGGGGTGTCAGAATGAGTACAGAGCTCTTCATGATCCCACGTGGTAGGTACTATGGGAGGACACTGTTTCATGATTAAAGGGGTGGGTAAGAATCATGGAATTTTAATGTAAAACTAACTTACGATACATACACAGGACCAAAGATGTTTGTAACACTTGGATGCTTTGTGTGATGTGGGGCCGAACCTTTTGAACTCCAGCCAGCATTGCTGGTCATGCTCCTGACATGCCTTCTAGCTGATTCCATGGAGATTTCCTTGCATTTTGTTCAGAATGCCTGCGTTAAGATGGTGTTTCATATTCTCATGACTTCAGTCTGCCTGTTCTGAAATACCAGCATGCCTGCTGATCACTCCTATATGCTCTACTGACTCAGTAATGCTGTCCTCTGGCTGGTGTGGGATTTCCTTCTGTTTCTCAGGGATACAGTGTCAGCTTAGCTGTCCTGAGTTTACATGTCCTGAAAGCCTATTTCCTCATCACTTGTCAAGCCACATCTGCCTTTTCTCCTCCTCCTGCCCCAGACCTTCTGTCTCTTTTTTTGTGATGTTGTTAGACTTCCAGTGCCTTGAGCAGTTCACATGTGGGACTCACTTGAAGCTGAAGCAAAGGTGGTTAAGGAAGGAGGGAAAGTATATATCCATTAAATTACAGGAACTCCCTAAACAAAAAAGGAATATTTATCACTGTAGTTTTTCTGCAATTTTGGGGTGGGAAAGGTGGTCCTCTTTTTTCAGTCAGAGACTGATTTTTCAGAGCTTTAACAGTGAATGAAATACATCCTTTAGAATATATGATTGCATCCAATGTACTGGTGTTTTCCTGCTGAAAAGACTACACTCTTTGCAACAATATTTGCTCTGGCTCAACTTCACAGCCCTCAGGAACTTCTAACAGCAGAAGGAAGGCAACTTGGGTAGAGTCTCACTGTTCACACTGGGTAGAACCTTGCCCATAATTCTGCAATATCCTTGTTCCTGTAGTCCTTCACCTTTCACAATCAGTCCTGCATGCTCCACGTGAAGGACAAGGAAATAAGCATAACAGGGAACCTGAGAGAACCCAGTTCTGTATTCATGAGAGTGTTTAAGTGCTCTGGTGTGGTAACAGAGTTTCTGCTTGCTGAGGGAGAATATATTAGATAATTGCCTTAATAACTTACCAAGTATCGTTCCTAATCAAGTTTTCCACAGCACATATATTTTTTTACTGTGCCTGTATTTTATATCCCTCTTCTGTGAGCAAGATTGCTGCTGCAGAGCTTCCTACTCAATGCTGGACTGCCCCAGCTTATGAGTAAACCTTCTCCCCTCATCTGTCAAATGCATCCGTTGTGCCCGTTGTACATTTTCTTGTATCACTGACTTCTTTGGATGGATAACTGAGGCACCATGGGGAATATGTGACTTAGGATCTAAGACCCTGCAACGAGACTGTAACAGATGAAAAAGTAAAGATTGCACAAGTCTAGTCTCCAACGCTAAAGCAATGAGAATATACGCTACGTCTCATGCCATGAAAAGATGATAGTAAGAGACACAAACTGCTACCATAAAAAGAACAATTTAGTGTATATATATATTCTCTGACATTTGGAATGTTATATAAGTGGGATCCTCTAGCTCGTATATTCAGGCTGCAATGTGTCAAATATAACATGAAATTGCAGAAGTCTGATGATGAAATGATGATGAATGTATAGTAAAATTGTGGGAACTCACAGACCTAAATGCTGAGTTCCCATTTACTCTAGTAACATGCAGTGTACATACCATGTGCTTCATTATAACCATTTTTATAGTAGGTTTCTTCTTTTTGTTTTTTTTTTTTTTCCTTTTTTCTTCAGGCTGTGATACTGGTTATTGATCTTCAGCATTTGTACAGGCTGATAACAAAGGACAAGTAAAGTACAGATACAAATGATTATTCAGTACCTTCCACGTCCATTGCCCAATTGCTAATCTTGCAAAACATTTTAATCTGTAATGTGACAGATATCGTTTGATATGACAGCTTTGAAAATAAAATGGTTTTATGCTTAGTGCTCTACAGCTTTAAACTTAGCAGGCACTCATTTGTACTAAGAGCCATTTTGTCCTCTGAAGGCCACAGCCTTCACCACTTGAGGCAAAGAATTTGTCCTCTTTCACCAGCTGCTTCACTTTTCTCATTTCCTTTAATTATTTTAGCTGGAACTTTTACTTTACAGTCTATGGGAGAACAAAATTCTAGCATTAGAGGTAAACACTTTCTGATGACATGCCTCTGAGCTATTCCACCTGCATGTTTGAGTGATGCTTTTTTGATCAAAATAAATAATTTTATTTTAACCAGGAATTATCAACAATGTTATACTTCAAATAAACATTACTGGCATCAGTGGAGCAAAAGAAAAGAAACCATTCTTTGCTACAAATCTTGCATGTCACCTTGTTTTTTCACTACAACACTTTGTCACTTGTGAAAAATCTCACTGGGATCTCATAAGAATAATCTCATTCCTGCTACAGTAAGCCAGGACCCCCGTCTTCTGATATCTTCTTCTCACAGTTTGGGCAAGAAGCAATGTACCTTACAGCCAATCATGACCTACCCGTGAGAAGACTCACGGAATAGGAGTGCTATTTCTTTAGCTGAAATTTATGCGTTCCCCTCACATACTAGGGCATCAGTTCAGCTTTTTTTCTCTTTCTTTCTCCTACTACTCCTGAAACTTGTAAGAACCTTGTGTCTTTGAGACTTCCATTCCTCTGATAATTTTGGATAAAAATGGGCAGTAAATTGGAGAGAAATGGAAGGGATAATGCCAACTATTATGCTATGTCTGTGCTAGCTTCATTGTCTTAGGAAATCATGCCTCAAAATTATTCTAGCTCATTCTGTACACACAGGTAACTCCTTACAGAAGTCTAAAAATTCAATCTATCCTACTGGTGTTAGAAAGTCAGAACGTATTGCCATCTCAGTAAATTCTTGGATTATAATTTTTTAAAGTAATTTAGGTAGTTTGTCATCCAAAGTCCTGTTTAAAAAGAGTTAACCTGCCTTAATTTTACTAAAATATTTGTGGAATTTAGGTAGCCTAGCCTATGAGAGAGGTTCTGTGATGCACCTGAATAGGTGTCTGAGTATATTTAAGAAACTGGGACCACATGTCTCTTTGGAAAATAATTCTTGAGCATGTGGCATGGTACCCTTCCCCTCATCAGGAACATACCTTCTGTAAGAAGAGGCCAGAAAACAGATTCTGAATGCTTTCATTGGAAAATGAATCGGGCTTAAAGGCTACAGAGATTAGACTATGCAACAACAAATGTGATACTCTGAGGAAAGTCAGTCCTTATCTACCATGTGCCATGTTTGTTGTATTTCTTATAGCATCGCTATAAAACTTCAGTCCTTCTGGGCATGAATATTATCCCACCCAATATTAACAGTATCTCTATCCTTGTTTCCCGATGTTATCTTGTTGATTCATATCTCATTAATTCCTTGCCTTTCACTTCCTTATCTTCCTCCTCTGGTAAGGCTTGCTTTCTGCTTCCAAAATTTGGTAAATATATTTGAGCCTGAATATGTCTGTGCCGTCAGCCCATCTGGGTACTCTGGTATGCAGCGTCATCCAAGCAGCTTTCTCAAACTCTCTACTCCTATTGTTCTGGTTTCCCACCACTCTTCTCTCTGTTTCTGCCAGATGCTGCCTCATTCTGGGTCTGACTTGAGGATATTCAATCAGTTCTACTTTATGCAGCTTGCATCCCACAGCTGTTATTCGATCTCATTTCCCCCTTTTTTTCCCTCCTCCCCCTTTCAGTTTTGATGTAGTTCCAGGGTTTCATTATCGAATTGATTTGTTCTGGTAGACCTTTAATTTCTTCATCTTTTAATAGGTCTTATGAGGATTGTTTTCTCACTTTGGAGCTTAGTGATGGCTGGTTTTCCCATTTAGTATGTACAGGCTGCCAATCACTTCTACCAGACTTCATCTCAGTCTCCAGCAGTCATTATTTGATTCATGGTTGTTATCTGGCCTTTCCCAGTAGTTGTTTGGCTTAGAACCAAGAATGCAAGAGAACACAAATGTCCATGTGATGATCTGCCATTGACATGATAAGACAATTACCAGCTTACTTTGGAGATCTTCACTCCAGAAATGCTAGGTTTCTCTACATATTGCTGGCTATGGTTAATTTTTGAGGTTTGTTTTGAGACAGACTAGAGAAGTTACGCTTCCTCCAATAAAAAGATGTGAGTCAGCTTCTTGCCAAGTTTCAATATGCAGGAACTGACAGAGCCGTGCATCATCTTTGTTGTGACGGAATGGTGGTAGACCCTGAGAGCTGTGTGCTGAGAGGTATCAGTTTTCTGTACAGAACTTGAGTCTCAGTTTCCAATCATCTTGTCTCCTAGTGATATATTTTGTTTTTTTTCTCTTAACAGGACGATCTTTGTCTCATCTAGGGCTTCTAGATACTGCTGTAATAAAAGTGGAATATACAAGTAGTTTTAATGAGTAAGTGCTATTTGAATGAACAAGGATGGTGACTAAGAACTTGAAAAAGTTGTGTTTTATATGAGTTGCATCTTATCCAATGCATGTGTATTTAGATGTTTTAGGGTCCTTCAGAAATATTTTGGTTTATTAAGAGTATAGTATTGCTTTGACATACAACATGAACAGCATAGTAAGAGAAGGCAGGGAGAAGGACACACCGATCAAGTGAATTATGTGATTTTTAATTTTTTCCCATATAAATGCTACTGAGTTCTACAAGGAATAATGATCCATATTTAGAGCTGCTTGGAGAACAGGATCCCTTTTTTTCTCTGGAGAAATGAAGGAAATGTGGAGATTTCTAAGGTTCTATACAGTTCAGTCTCACATTGATGCCTTGCAGGTGTTCAGTGCTGCCCACGCTGTGGTAGCAGTGCCATTTTTCTGCTCCTATTTAAAGAATGTTAGGGCACCACAGTTTTAGTCAAAAGCTGAAACTGTTCTTATCCAGGAAATGTACTTAAACCAGTTTACTTTTTTCACTATGCATTGTTTTCATTATTTTTGTTGGTTAGTGAATTCCTTGACTGAAACTTTGAGTTGCTGTTCTGTAGTAATGGAAGGGAGCACAATGCCACTTTGGCCTCCACATTTAACTGGCATTTTATTTTACTTTAACTCCAAATGGCTTTTTGGATGGAGAAAAATCCTGCTTCAGAATGAAAGGGTAAGACTGTCAGTCAATGTGAATTGGTGTAGTACCACTGAAGAAGATGGGACAACTATAGATTATCAACTAGATGTCTGACACAATATAATCGTAACAAAAGATGGGCCTCCCCGGACTGCCTTCATGACAGTTCCTCTTGTTAGTGGGGCAATGTTTCACAGGTTCTTTTAGTCAAGCAGTTTTGGTCTGCCACCAAAAGACTGCTCAATGCTTCACCCACCTACTTTCCTTTTCCTAGGATGAAATGTGACTAGTGAGCCTGTCACAATGCTGCTTTATCAGTAAAGTCCTTAGGGTCTGGAGGGACTAAGACTGAAAAGGCCACATTGTTTGAATCCTGAGAGAAGAGCAAGGTGACTCTGTGGTCACTTTCAGACATGGTTTTGCTGCTTGATCTCTTTTCATCTGTCCAACCTCAGCCACTTAATGGGTAAGAGTGGCCTGACATCTTTGTTGCCACTGACATGAACGCCAGGGAAATTCTCACACAGGCAGTTTTATCTTTCTGCTGTGGAAGAAAACTAGCACTAAAAGTGGAACTACAAGGTTGTATAGCTTCCTTCTGACTAAATTCAGATGTTCTTAGCTGCCTGATAGGCAAGAAATCTTGCGCTTTTCTCTTAATGGAGTTCTGATTCCAAAACTGCATTAGTGGCTTTGGGGACCGAAATCCACCTGGCTTCTGCCAGCTTCCTAGGCTGCTCCAGAGCATGGGCTTCCACTAGCAGTGAGTTTGACGGTGATGCTGTACCACAGCCAGCCTTTGGGATGGGAAATTGGTGGGAGTTTTACCAGAGTCTTTAGTGGGATTAGTCAAACCAACAGTGAAAATCCCCTATACAAAGTGGATTCCGTTACGCAGTTATCTTTACAAGAAACCAAATAGTGATCTAACCAAATGAGAAGGGTTGTAGACAAAGAGTTAGGAAACATAATGCTGGATTAAAAAAATACCACTGTAGAGAGAGATATTTGTAAGCGCACAGACAGACCACCCTCAAAGTATTCGAAGTGTTTTAAATAGCAAAAATTCTGGACTGTACATCCAATATACAAGCTAGTTTAATAAAGAGCAAAAAACAATAGCAAAATTAGCTATACCTCAAATAAGGGAAGTTTCAATGTCCATGGGAGAAAATAAAAAGCATGTACACTTAGTCTGAAGTAATGTGGGAAGGAAAACTGCTTTGAGTGGCAATGAAATCCTTGATTCCACTGTCGAAACACTTAGGCAAGAGCTTAAAGTGATAAGAAAGAGCAAAAAGCAGGTCAGTCTGCCTTGAATTTTAGAAGTTTCTTTTACAACCCTTTGTCAAAGAGGTGCTCAAAGGGTGGCTGCTTAAGTGACATGAGGTTTAAATGGATGTTTAGGAACCTTATATACAAAAAAATGCCATTCTGACTGTGGAACTGTGAAGCTGTGGTACCTGGATTCTGTTTCTGATTTTGCTTGTTAAACTTTGGAGAACTGCATAATTCTTCTGAGCTTTGCTTTCTTTGTCTGTAAGAGATACTTAGAAGCATTGTGGGAAACAGGTGATCGAGTGTGCATATGATGTGTCTTCCAGTCCCTTTTATTTACCAAATGAAATTTCCCCAGAAAAGCGTGGTATTTTAATTCTTGTTTTCATTCTGATGGCAGGGAAACCCATCTTTGTAAGACTTTCCCATGGAAACAAAATGAATAAAATACATATGAAAAGGTCAGAATATTTATTTTGATAATTAAAATACAGTTGAATGTAATGAGATATATGACTGTAATAAGTACATACTTAGATTTAGTTTTGAATTTTGGCATATATAATTTGTATTTATCAACCATACGAATTAAATAATTGAGAATGTTAAAATACATTGTTCAGACATTTTCCTTGACAAGGAATTAAATAAGTTGGCCCCCTTCTGTGAAATGTTATGATAGCAAGAAAACAGAATTTTTCAACAAACAGTTCCACTTCTTATCTTTCACTAAGTAGATAACTGACCACACCTTAATTATACACATCCAAAAGAGAAGCAGTTTCATTAAAAGTATTTATGTAAGTTACCATGAAATAAAAAGGAGTCAGCTTTGCTTAGGAGGAGCCAAGGCCCTAGTAAATTTGAGAGATTTTAAAATACAGAAGGACAAAGTGCATGAGATTATTAGTAAAAGATGATGGAAAGGGTTGCTCGTTTGCTAAAGCTGCCTACAGCTTGTTTCAACAAGTAAACTAAGGTTCTGATCAATTGTAGTAATTACTATGTGGTGAAACTCTTTACTAAAAACAAAGGTATTAAGTGTCTTTGATTTTCAGCTTTGGTAGTTACACCCTGCTTAAATTCCACCTTAAAATTTTAATTGTATACACTTTTCTTCACATCCTGTTCTATTGAATTACATATAACTTCTTTTCACCTTCTGCATTAAATTTGGGACCCCATCCTCTTTTTTTTTTTTTTTTTTGGCATATGACTTTTGAAACCAGGAAGACTATGAAAGCTGAGCCGTAGGACTGAATCCTCATCTTGGAAGTGATTGGAATTTCTTGGTTTTTGATGAAGGGATCTTCAATTGCACTGTACATAAACTGTGTGCATAATAAACTATATCAGTGGATCTATTATTTTACCTTTGATCATTCTTATGTGAAAAGACTGTCTTCTTGATAAGTTCTGCATATGAGATTCTTGTAGGATAAGGTATCACGTGAAGTGAGCAGGGAAAAGGAAGTTACACTCCTGGAAACCTTTTTTTTTTAGTTTGACCTTTCTACTCAAGGTAAAGCAGAAATTGGAACATAAAAGCTTAAACTTCAGTACAGATGCTTTCAAACTTCCTCACATTAGGAAAAAAAAGCTATAAAATAAATGCAAAGCTCGTTGCCAGCAGCTGTTGGACATTCTTTTCAGACCGTACAGTGTCCTTCTTAACTATAGTTCTGCAGTTTATACAGTTTGTATCCACATTCTTATTTTCTTCTCCACTTAAAATTTTTAATTATTCATTCTATAATGGAACTACAACAAATAAAAACCCCACAACATGCTGAAATTCATGTTGGGTGCATTTGTACCAGTCAGTGGAATAGTGTTTACAGTAAAAATAACTGTGAGATTTAGTATACCATAGAATTAGCACCTCTGTGATGTTACGTTTTACTTTGCTGCTGTATCGAAACTCAGCTATGTGGGACATTTTTTTCCTTTTCCAAATGTAAGGTCATGAACAGTTGTTTCTTGATGAGGATGGACTCATTTTGTGGATTCCTAAAAAAGACCTTGGTTTCTTTCTTGCTAATCATACTTGGGCTCTCCTTCAAAAAATAACTTCTGCTTTTTCTCTCTGAGATAATCTTTATTGGAGTGTGTGCAGCTTTCACAGAGACTGCTCTATCACTTCGCCCATGACTGAAAATGCACAGATAAATGGCGCATGGGGAGAGTGGCATCTGTGTTATGCTTGAAAGGGAGTTCTTCAGTTTTACATATGAGAAAGAGATTTGGAGGCAGGCAAGGGTTCAGTCATGTCTGACTGCACTAGGGAACATTTTGTGGCCACCATTTTACTGTGCTGCAGTCCTTATAAATTAATCATATCTCGCAAGTTAGAATCTTGAAAGAGCAAGGGTATATGAATTGTCTTCCAGAACCACTGGCATGGTTCAGAGAACATACAAGGATTTGCAAAACTTTTTGCAGACTTGCAAAAATTCCCCCTCTTGGGGAACTACTCCAGTTCTGATGGCTCTTGTCAAATTATGTTTCCTTTGCTGTTTAGGAAAAAGGAAAATATTGGTGAAACCAGGCTTATGGAGTCCTTTCTCACCCTGTGTCTTCAACTCTGAAGTTAGTAGTCAGGTTATTCTGGCTTAATGAGTTACTGCTCATCAGCTCAAACAACCCACCTAAGATTATGTGGGTGTGTGGGTTTTTGTTTGCTCTAACAGCAAATTAAAATGTTTTAGCTTAAATCACCCTGAAGAGAGTTTAAGATATTGAAATTTACATTGCGAAGCCACAGAGCTGTAAGGCTAGTTATCGGCTGGGAGGAAATGTTAAGCAAAAGTAACGTATTGTTTGCAATGGCCTACCTATATTCCAGTATGACATTATCAATTTAAGATACACCAGTCTGAAATCATTTGGCCTCTTCGGTCATGTGTACATTTTATTTTTAGAACCTAGTTTTTTATTTTGTAAAACTTTATTTTATCACAGATTTAAATACTAACTGAAGAGAACATGTTCCTTGTAATTTCTTTAAGCTTAGTAGGTGGCCCTTGATCATTTCCTAAGAAATGTTTTCTTTTACTTGTGTAATGGTTAAACCTGAAGAGAGTGTTGATCATAAGAAAATGAAAATTACAAATGACCTGAAAAACTCAGGAATTTTTCGGTCTTTGTGTTGTACTCTTCCTGCATAGCATATGTGGTTCAGAGTGATTTCCCAAAATATTAGATGAGAGTAGGATCAGTTATTACAAAAATTGATGATTTCCTGAATTTCTGAGAAAATCTTTCTTCTGTTTCAGTTGAGAGGATGCCACATTATGGATCATTTCTTGGAAATAACTGAGTTTCTTCAGGATATATTATCTTTTCTGTTACACATGAACAACCCCATCTCTTCTACATTATGTCTTTCATGTTTAATATGCAAACAGGGGGTTGTTCAGGGTAAACTGGAACATATTTTCGCTCATGGGACCTCATTATAACAAGAAAAAAAGTAAAGCTTCGTTTGTCAGAGGCCAGGTTGAGAACCCTGCAAAAAGTTAGAAAACACAAATGTTTTATTTTGCAAACTGACAAGATACAGAAGTCAGCAAGGCCATTTTCACAATTTAACACAATGGTACAGACTAGAAAGCAGGGGAGAATTATTTGTTTGCTTAGAGTATATTTGGCTTGAATTAGAAAAGAGGATGAACTCCAGACATACCATGCCAATCTTCAGTGTTCTTTATATCTGCTGCTTTTCAGAGAACAAGTGTGGCTGGTCTAAAATAGGGAACCTGTCAGAAAATTGTATTAGTTGGCTTAATTTTTTTTCTTTTACCATGGGATTAATTTAGATGTTGGAAGGTATTTAGTGATATTTTAAACTTGAGAGAATATTGAATATATCCAATGACGATCTTCCTCCAAATTGTTTCCCTTCCAAATTCCAAATTTACATCGTTTCCAGTGGCAACTAAGCACTTCCTTATCTGAAAAAAAAAACCAAACCCCAGGCAAAAAGACCCCAACTCCCAAAAACCCGAAACCACCAAAAAATAAAATAAAAATCCCAAAACCCAAAAAACAAAACCAACAAAACACTGTGTATTGGGAGACTCAAAATAAGAGAGAATCAAAATAAGGTTCTCTGAGCCCCATATGTGTAAATAGGTAGCTGTATTTTTTACAACTTCCAAAAAGAAGATTTAACACCTACTGGGTCATATACAGATTAAAGATCGTTAAAAAAATTCTGTTACTACATTTTCCATGCAAATTGAGGGGTTCGAGTGAGATAAGTTTTTTGGGTTTCAGGACTTGGTTACAGACTGAAATACATGCATTTGCAAACTGAGGTATTTAAGGCAAAAATGAATTATATGATAACTTACTGTTTTATTCTGTGATCTGGGAACACAACTAATTTGAATAATACATGGGGCACTTCCAGTAGACTGTAGAAAACTCGGATTTGTGATTATTTTGCTGTATATATTAGCTTACTCTATCAAACAGGCTTGGCAGTAGGCATGAATGCTGGTCACTTACTGCACCACGGCTTCTCCATTTCATATCAACTTAAATTCCCTGAAAGGTCTCTTTCCTGAGAGCAGCTGAGCATAGATTGACAGAACGGTCTGGGCTGAAGCAGGCAGGGAGGGAGACATAAGCAGAAGAGTGATGTAGGAGACAGGAAAAGGGACAGGGTACCTGCATACAGCAAGGATTGATCTGAAGTGCAGCTTTGAGTGAGACGGAAAGGAACAAATTTTCCTTATTCAAGCAGTTGCATTTTGCCCTAGCTGTGTTGGAACAGTTAAACAAAACCCATAATTTTTGAGTTGGAAGTCTTTATTGTCGCACGTATTTTATTTTAAGGGGAGGAGGAGAGACTTCACTCCCCAGGCTCTGGCTGCAAAGAGGAAAGGGTTGTGCAGGCACGTGCACACTTTATGGACTACACAGTTCAGCCAGGGATCCTAGTTCTCATATGAGGATGTAGGCACAAGAAGCAACCAATACGTCCAGCAAGGCCTCACAACTCCTGTATGTGGTCAATAATAAGAATATTTTCAACCGAAACATTTTGCATTCTTAGCAAAGAATAAAAAAATCTTCAAATCAATTGCACAGATTCAGTGAAAACATTCCCCCAAATTATGACAATTTAGCTATGTTAACTTAGTGCAACTTAACCTTTCATAACAAAATTTAGGTGGATGGAGGTAAACAAACAATTTTCATTGAGCATTTCAACAGGGAAAGCAATCAATTTTGGACAATCTGTAGCAAGGACCACTCTGGACAGAACCCACGCAGTGCTAAGGAACATCCTTATTCACAGGAGTCAGAGCATTTTGTTGTAGTGAAGAGTCAGTTTTATGGCCTGAGAGGTCTGTGCTTTGTTTGATGACTGTGGGGTCTCCTTTTGTTTTCCTGAGCGTGATTTGGCATATCAGATTTACAGCTCCTCTAACTGATCTCTCTCCAAAGACATCTCTTCTGTTCAGCAGATTGTGTAGAAGTACAGCTTAAGTATTGTGGTCACTTTCAGAAGGTGCCTGTCTCCATCCATTAAAATGGATTAGACCCTCAGAATATTTTTCACCTTTTCTTGATTTTTCATTCATTATATACCAGAAAAACTTTTTTTTTT
>VYXH01006976.1:292420-304978 GCA_013397275.1 Burhinus bistriatus | reverse complement strand
TTTTTTTTTTTTTTTTTTTGCAAATGGCAGGACTATCCTGCCAACACTAGCTACCTCTTAATCTGACATTATGGACTTTGTTGGATATCAGCCCAGACTGACCAGTTCTTCGTGCCTTCCCATGTGCTCATCCATTCTTTTCCTACAATCTTGCAAATCCTCCTGATTTTTACCAATTTCCAGTTCTGCTTCAGCACCTGGCTGCAGGTTTGGATGTGGATTAACTCAGAGAACTGAGAAAGGTAGCACAGCTTTATCTAGTGCAAAAAAGGTTCTTAGTTTGTAGCTTTGTTATCAGGTATTATTTAAAAGAAAAATTAATCCAACCAAGGTCTCAGACACTGTTACAGTCACATGTATGTTAAACAAAGAAACACCTCCTTACAAACTAGTGAACTTTATGTGTCTTTTAGCACCTTTTATTTATCAAATTAAATTTACCCTCCGCTTCCCATCAGCTTATTAAGAGTATGAAACATGTCCACTTATTCCACACTTCATTTGTTCTGGTGAAATGAACAGGATTTATATTGAATTTCCCTGGAAGTTTTCAGAAAAGCTGCTTTCAGCTCAATTAGTAACAAGGCTCAACAATGCTGATGGCTGATGCTAGTTCAGAACAGCTCTGCAGGTACTTGAGACTGTTCTTGTCAGATGCCAAAGGTTTGACCTAAATGTAACTCCCAGCAGCTCTCAGCCTCTCTTGTTCTGCTGATCTTTCTCTAGAAGTCTAAGACAAGTCAAAGTGGTGAAAAGCATCTCCGAATGTAATTATTAATTTTTCAATTAAGTCTTCATCTATAAAATCAGGTAAAATCAGGCAAATGTATCACAAAGTTCAGATTGAGCAAGTAGCAGTCACAATTGCAATTGTTGAAAATCAGTTAATTAAGTGGGAAATAGAGATCTGTCCATTAGCTAAGACATCAAATTAATACAGTCAATAATCATGTAATGAACGTAACACAGCATGAAGACAGATCTTTAAAATACTAACCTCTAGAGAAGACACTTTTCCATTTAATGCTAAAGCTTTTACAGGAACATTTACAGCAAAATGATTTATTGAATTAATTAAATATTTTTAACATCAAACCCAAACTTGTTTACCCACGATCACTTGAAGCAAATTTAGACTCCTGGATCTCTTCTGCTGAATACAATATGGTTGATGTGGCCCCTCTCAATTTACTTGTTTTTTGATACTGTAGCAGTTAGCTCATTTCACTTCCTCCTGTAAAGTACAGCATGGCCTTTGCCGAATCTTTTCACTGTCAGATGCCTGGCAATTTTGAAAGTAGGAATTGCGTAGCTTATAAGTTTAGGAAACGGTGACAGGTATCTTTTTCGTACGAACTTCTCTGTGTGTGCTCAAATTCAAACACATGCTTAGAACTTCAAAAGTGTCAGACAGAATGGTAACGGATGATATCCCACCCTGTAGGAAAACAGGAAAGATACAAATAGTTCCTTAAAATCGGAGGAAAGATTCATTCCTTGATTTGCATAGTCTTTGGATGTTTGTGGCAGCAGGCAGTGGTTCAGAGAGTATGCTGACATTTGTTCATGACTCACCTTATGTTGAGGGTATCATTTTTGGTGCTCAGGCTCGTTGAGTCATTGCTTCATCTTCTCTTTCCACAGGATCAAGCTCAAAAAAGCAGGTATCACTCTTTCTTGATGCTGCAATTGCCTGAGAAAGAGCACCATCTTCTGTCTTCAGGTTAACCTTTAAGGTTGCGATTCTGACTTGTACTGCCCTGTAGCACCTCCCCTCAGTGTCTCCTCAATGAATCAGGACGTGCAGACACCTACAGCTCTTCCCTTTCCCCCAGCATAGTCTACTTGTCCTCATAACTGGAGAGCATGACCCCTGTCAGTTGGAAAACCGCCCTGAATCTGGTAGTTCCTTTTCAACATCCCCTGTTACAGCCACAAGCAAGGCAGACTCCCAAAATAAACAAGGAGTGGGATAAACAGGAGGTGAACTTACGGAAGCTGCCTCAGCCTCCGCTTCTCGGTAATAGCTAGAGGGTACCACTTGACACCAACGTGCAGTCATTTTCCCTCGCCCACACTCTTACCTTTAAGGGTCTTGACATGTTCAGGAATGTGACTGATGGTCCAGTCAATGGTTGCTGTTCCTTATCCATACATGCATCTCCATACATTTTCATATACCCTCTTAATACCTCCTAAAATAGACGTAGATGCATTCTGGGAACTGTCACATCACCCTTTTACCAGGCAATGAATTGGAGAATTAATCGTTTGTAGCTTTAGGCAGTACAGGGATATAGAGTCACTCCTATCAATTGCTAACCAGGAGACAAAGCACCAATTTAGATTCCTAGTAATATAAAGTTCATACAAGGTAAAGAAAATTAAAAAATAAGTGAACACGTAGTCTAACTCTTCTGTAGATCATGAGTCTGGTGCTAGGTTAAGATTTCAGCAAATGCACTTCAGTTACTGAATGGTTTTTTGCATGAGAAGAGTACAAAATACTAAAATGTTACTTAAAACACGACTGTATTCCTAATACAGTCAGAATGTAACAAACTGATATGTTAAATGAAATGCTTCAAAGGTGAATCAGTGCAAGATACCAAAAATTTCCTGTGGACTTTTGGTTTCAGGATATATACTCACCTTTTGAAACATTATGCCCTTTTAAACTGGCTGAATTGCTAGTCAATGCAGAAAGTTGCCCACTAAAAGTAACTAATCCAGTGCCCACAATTTTACCCCCATTTAGAATGTAAATTATTTCTCATTACTGCAAGTTATTTTACATTACTAGCATTACTTTTGTTAACAGCTGAATGCAAAACAGTTTTAAGATCTTGAGCTTTCTTGAAATTAAGAATCAGCCATCTATTTGCTTAATTTGGTGAAAAGTAATTTCTTCCATCTCTAGGAATGATACCAATTGTGGTTCAGTGTGATCACCCGTCACAGGAAGAAAGGAGCATTCTCTTCTGAAAATTTCAAAACCTCAGAAATCTTCAATCACTTCATTCTTTAAAGATCCTCCCCTGAGGCTTCTGATGCTACGAAGTACCATGTCAAGCCCCCACAGTGGGTTATTATTAACTTTTATTCTGAAATTATTAAACTAGTTATATGTGACTTAGGACATCTAATCATTCAAGACAGTAGCTTTTACATTACGTTGGTGTTTCCAGCTAAGGACTCAGTCAAAGGGCATTTTACCTACCAGCCTGATCCAGCAGCCTGAACAGAAATGGGATTAGGGAGCAGAAGAGGAACAGCAAAGAGTGGAGATGTTTAAGGAAGGGGCTCAGCCATCCTGTTTAAACACACCAATGAGACCCATGAAATCCCAGCATGTTGCAGACAGCTGGAATTGGCCTCTGCCATCTTGCAACTTAGCAGCAAAGGCAGGATGGGCTCTGTAGCTGCTTGAATTTTACTCTGTGGCAGGCAGGCATGGCTGAGCCATAGAGGGCAGACTCTACTTCCTTTTCCCACAGATTCAAGATACACTTCCTTCCCCCCCTTAATTGGCTCCTTTTCAGAACTGATTTAGAAGCAAGGCTGCAGCTGACCTGGGTGTGACTAATTGGAGTTGGGTCATCCCACCTCTGATTCATTTCCTTCCTAAGATCAAGATGTAGCGACAAGCTCCATGAAAGGTAAAGGTTTGTGATGTGCTGCTGGACTGGAGGGTATGGCTGCCAACCTGGTGTCTCCTTTCCCTGGTACACCCATTACCACCCCCGCCTACTTTTTAACGGTGGCTGAATGTATCTTTATGGAGGTCATTGCTAATATGAAGTCTGGGAAAGAAGATAGTAAACAAAATTTGATCAGGAGGTATGGGATGAACACCTACTTTACCAAATGCATTGTTACAGTACATAGGAGGTGGTGGGAAAAAATAGATCATACAGAAATACTCATGAAAATTATGTTTCTTTTTTTGGTCTACTCAGAGGAGATGTAAATAACCTGATGTGTTGGTTGGTCCCAGAGTTTAGCATAATCTTTTCAAGCTCTGTCTTGTAACAATAGTTTTTTTAATTTCAATGATAAAACCTGTTGTCACTGTGGCCATTACCCTGAACATGAGAGTGCAGCTACGTTTAGTAGCCCTGGCTAAAGACATTTTTAACTTTAGATGACCATAAACTGTTCCCATGGATAAAATCATATTTTTACTCTACTGTTTTACAATGGTATGGATAGATATTGATTCCCAGGTGCTCATGGCCCATCTACAAATTCGGGACTACAGAAATCAAGTTTCTTTTGCTACAGAGAGCATAAGGACTGCTGAGTCACAGCCGCTGCCTTGCAGAGTCCCGTGGGGCACTCTTGCAACTGGTCTCTTCTGAGCTCAACAGAAAGGTGTTCAAGCTTACTTAAAGGTGCTTGAGCTGTGCGATTTTGAGCATGTGCTTTCTCTGGCCTGTCCTTCAAATGTGGAAGGAGTTACATACCATATATTGTGCTTTGTCACGTTTCTTTTATCTCTTCTTCCATCCCCTTTTCCATTAGTTGTTACTTAGCTGGACTGAGCAGAGAGAACAATTTCTTATCTGGTACTATTTCCTGGTGCTCCCCATTTCAGCTGTAGCCATCTTATGTTTCTTCTCTTTTAAGCTCCACCAGGCCAGGACTATATATATGTACATAACGTGTAGCACAGTGGTGTTCTGGTCTATGTCACTTTGCACTTTTATCCAGCCCTCAAAGGTGCTGAAGTGCTACAAGCATATGAGGTATTCCACTGACTTCAATTATGCTTGCTTCCTGTTTCAAGACTGCTTTTTATTGCCAAAGTAGTGCAAAAAAGCATTAGAATAAATGAGATGCAGGCCATAGATTTATGGATACAATACCACAGTTAACAAAATTAATATACCACAGCTAACAAAATTAATCTAAAAATACACTTTCAGTTCACCTGGTACAGGATTATGTGCAGATGAAGGCCGACAATATGCTCTTTATGACAAACGTGCATTTTTTTTTTTTCTTTCCTGTAAATTTACAGCACTTTGGACCTTGTCTGTGTGATGCTGATTTAAACTGAACTGGTGAAACAATCTCAAGACCAATGTGATTAAATGAATGCTAATCTCACGCTGTCCCAGTTTAATGGCAATTTGTTTTATTTTATCTGAAGTTAGCAATGATTTATTTTAAGGTCGTACCTTCTAATTGCTGAAATAAGGCTTCACAGGCTTTGGGGTTTTTTGGGGGGTGGTTTTGTTTAGGTTTTTTGTTGGTTTGATTTTTTTAGTTTTTTTTTTTTTTTTTTAAGGCTTAACTATATGATCATTTCACAGGCAGCTGCACTGTTTTACGATGCTTGTTGCCCCTTCTGTGAAGGATTTCCCAACCACATGCAATGGCCAGAATGCACACACTCTCCTTAGACACTACAGGGAAATTCTGCCTCTGTGTGTGCATCTTGCAGGGCAAGTTAAATTACTAAACATTTTATTGAAGCATCTGAGAAATGCTCCTACACGCCATTCCACAGACACTATTGTGAGAGCAGTCACTTCCCCAGAACAGTGTTAACAAATAACAAAGGTCAATGACATCTTGACCCAGTACAGCTGCTTCCTGCTTAAATACGAGTCTAAGCTTTTGCTGTATCAGTTTTTAAACTGATTTATTTGGTATCTGCAGTTTCCTGACTAGACAGTGCCTCACTGTTAAATCCAAACAAATCTAGCAAAAGTGAGGGGGTGACAGTGTCTCACTGAGGAACTTCAGACTTTTTTTCAGATGTTTGAACTATAGTAAAAGAAACAATAAATATTTAAAGGGAGGGGGGGAAGCACAGAAAACCCCTTCTTCCAATGTATATTTCAGAAAGTAAACCCTGAAAATCTTTCTGGTCATTTTAAGCAAAATAATGTCTGCAGCAACCATCACAATATATTCATGTGCACTCCACTAATGAGACATTTCAGTGATGCCAAGTTATGGAGAGATGGGCATTTAAATTCACTTTGTGCTTTGGAAAATCTATTTATTAACCAGTCGTGCTTTTCTTCTGTTCTAATGTGACTTTTAGTACAGTGTAAAGAAATAAATCTATTAATTACTTTACATTCAGGTATTAATTACTTCCAGGATGAAGGGGCACCAAGGACTATTCATAGTGGGTATTTTTTGTTTTCCATGCAATAGCCCTTTTAATTCATGATGCAGTTCTTTAGGCATAAGCAGCAATAAAACATACTGACTGTAACCCAAGAGCGTTCATAGGCAACAAAATGCTAGTGGCAGGGAAGGGACACAGAGCTGGACCTTCAGGAATTTTGAGAAGCAACTATCTACAGATTTCATCTGTGGTTTTTCAAACTCCTCTTCAGCTGACATATTCAATTCACATATCTGCCTTGAATTTTAGCAAACAGCTCCAATGGAAAATGCATTAGATCATGTTTAAAGAAACATGCTGAGGATGCCAATGCTCATGTTGCTTAGTGACCATGACAAGCCAATTATTCCTCAGCATGCTGTGAAAACACTCTTGTCCAGATTTTTCTTTAACCCAGTTACTGTTCATGCATTCAAACCACTCATGTGAGCATGGTTATGTTTTATACATGGAGTTTCTCACGTAGCCTGAGCTAAAGGCAGAAGCCAAGCAATAGTATTGCTTGATCTAGTGAGCTGGCTGCTTTGCAGGGAGGACACAGGTTAAACCACTCTCTTCTTTCCCCTCTAGACTTCAAGGGGTAGGAGGACCTTCCCACAAGTCCCCAAGAAAGGCTCTGAGAGAGGCTCAGGTCTGTTTAGCCCCAAGGACCACAGTTTTGATCTCCCAAGTTCCAGTGATGACATAATTGAAAGTAGGCGAAGTGTGGACACAGTCAATTATACTCACTTGTGTGTGACTTCAATGTGAAGTCAATCAAACTTGAAGCAAATTAAGATATGGATGTGACTTAATGAATCTGAAATAACTTTTCAGGGAAAGCATATTTGAAGTCTTGTCCCAGTCAGAGAGATATTTAAAGTATCTACTACTGCTATTTAGTTGTACTACTAAAATGCCTGTTGCTGCTAAAAGGAAAAATACTGGGTTTGATTGTTCTTGTTTCTTCTCAAGCAGATATTTGGCATTCATTTGTCCGTAGTGTCCTAGCTATTTCTAGAATAGGGTGCAAAAGGGCCAGAGCAACTTGTCTTGGAGGTGAGAACAGCCAAGGACACATCTAAATAAGCCCTTGGAGGTCATGGTGCAATCTGAGGGTGCCAAGGAACAAGATTCTTGCCCTGCCTGTCAGCGAAATGAATTTCTGCCGCTTATGCTGAGGGGGTGGAATTGAATGGGGTAGGGAAGGGGCTGGTGCCTGGGCCCCAAATCCAGGCTAGGGAAGGGAAGAACACACTAGGTTTTCTCCAGGATACGCGAGTTCCCAAATATTAAGACCAGTGGAGTCACAAGGCTGGCTTGTTGATTTAATACTATTCAGCTGTTCTGTTTCCATGTAACTGTACACCTTTCCCTGCAAAACTATTTATTATACTATATTATTAATAGCAATGTTTTTTCAAAGTCACCTACCACAACCTGTCCTCACATATAGGTCTCAGACTCTCTTGTGGGATTCTGGGAATAAATTGTCTTATCCTACCCAAAGAGTTCAAGTTTTATGTGATAACAGACACTGCTTGTATAACGTTTCTGCCCTTAAACCAGAGCTCCCATTTGGCCATAAAAGCCTCGAAGCACAGAATGTTCTTTGTCATTGACCCACTGATTCTCAACTTGAAGATGCTTGTCCTTATTGTAACCACAGAGTAGCATCTCTTATCAGCAAATAAACCACAGTGAGGCTACAAAGTGCAAGCTAGTCAGAAAATTTAGGACCCTTTGTGCTGGCTATGGAAGGACATTAAATCATGTATGTCAGTTATCTCAGGAATTCCCAGTGCATCTTATTTATTTTTTATCAGTTTATTTTGAGATTTGCTGGAAGATGTGAAAATATTTTTTGTGTCTGTATGAACGTGCTGCTTTTTTTCATAATAAGGACTCCTCAGGCTAAAACATGGCAGTCAGGCTATTCTTTATAGGTTCACTTCAAGTAAATTATTCGGTATTCCTTGAAGTGGACAGCAATTTTGTTTAAGTACATATTTGGTTACGTAAAATATCAGATATGATTAAAGTTATGGATTAAGAGATTTTCCTCTTTGGGTTGTTTAACTAGACATTCCTTATTTGAAACTAGGGCTTGACATCTCTAGCTAGGAGCATTTTCTAATTAAAGAAAATATTCTTTTGAGGTCAGACACGTATTAGTAGCCTTCAAAATAAAAAAAACCCAACACTCAAAACAACAAATCCCAAACACGTTAGTCTAGCAGTATATTAAGACGATGTTTTTTATTTAGGAAAAATGCATTAAATGCTCAAGGAAAGAAAATGTGTATCTCTGTTTTTGAACTGGAGATATTATTCAGATCTGATATGCATACTTATGTGCAGTCATTTGGCAATCTGGTGAAGCTGTTCTCTCAGGAGAACAGGTTAGAAGGATCAGCTAGGTTCAGAATAAAGTTATTATCTAATTTATCTTGTTTAAATGGGAAATCTGTTTGAGAAAGTCCTTTTTGACTTATTAAAGACCCATTCCTCTTTCATCAGCAATTTTTAAGTAGCAACAATCTTCTCTCCTGACAGAAGGCAGGGTAGCTCCACATTATTGCAACTGACAAAAAAACCCCAAACAAACAAAAAAACCCCCAAAACATTATGACCCCAGTAAAACAGTCGCTGAAGTCAGGCACTATAAGATATCAAATCATCCTGGGTCTAATCTGAGCTCCACCAAAAATTACTCATGTGACCTTGGTCTTTTTATCATTTCCAAAACTGGCCATCTAAAGGCAGGCACCTAAATCCATAATCTCAGTTCTCTCCATTTGGAAATGTTAGAAATAGGGATGTACATTTGCGGCTTGAAAGGCTGTCTAATGCACAGTATTAACTATATTTTTGTCTATTATTTTAATCATCACCGTTGAAACAAACCAAACAGCTGAAACCAAACAGTTCATTGGTTGCTTCAACTGTCTGAGTACAAATAATATGATTCGCATGACCTAATACTATTTTTATCATCATTTCACTAATAGGTGTCAAAGGCACTTAGTATTTCTCTCATTGAAGCTCTTCTTACTGCCCTTGCCATGGGATTGTGTGTTCTGAACCCACCCACAGTCTTCACATCTCAACCCTTAGAGCCAGAAACAGTGAAGAGGTGCCACCTCATCATGGATGCAGAAGTCCTCCGTCATCTGCCTCCCACCTCAACAGCTCCTTTTGCAAAGTCAACCTAACAGGCCCTTGCTGTTTGCCATCCCCATACAATATCCCTGGTATTTAGATTTGATATTTCAACCACTGAGTTTTACATCTGAGATCATACAGCTACAATACGTTTTTTTCTTACACACTTAGACTACTTTGAAAATGGGATGCCAGTTTTCCTGGGCTGGTCGCTCATGCAGGATGCACAGTCTAATGGAATTGTGTATCTGTGTGGGTGTGTCTATACATATATGCATATTTAGACACACATAGGCATTGTGCTAGTGGACAGAAGACTAGGCATACTCCTTAAATCCTTCCTTTTAAATCTACAGCTGGAGGTAGCCAGACTGCTGCTAATTATTGCATGCTTGCTTCAAGTACCCAAGCTAAATGCTTACTCTCACCTCTGAAACATGGTATGCTGCTTTGTAGTTAAATACTCTCCCCCTGGCCCATTTATATGCAATTACTTTGAGAAAATCCAGATGTGGATGGCTGCTACAAGTTCTACTTTTCATTGCTTCATTGTGAAAATTGTTGGAAGTCTGCAATATTGCTGTGATACAGGGTGGGGAAAAGTACTGAACCCAGTGTGTGAAAATTTCTAGAAGTCTATGCAACTGGTGCTGACACACCGGATTACTCAATACTAGTGCTGCACTTGCTTGTGTAGGATCCACCAATTAATATTCACATAGAAACTATCCAAGGCATTAAAAATATCCCTTGACAAGTCTTTCTTTGCTGTAAATGGAGAGCTATTCTTCAGATGACTGACCTCAGGAGGAATTTTCAGCAACTGCTACATCAAAAGGGTTTTTTCTTTCTACTTACTGTTCTCAGAGGCATAAGGCTGTGTGGCATCAATAATAGCTTGTGTTTGTGTAATGTGATGCCACGAACTATAAGAATTTAAATTCAAGAAGTAACTTGTTTAAGTAGCCAGGGAAACCAAAAGCAGCAGAAAGATGTCCTTTTGCACCTCATAAGAAACCACAAATGGTGACCAGTGCTTTGGGACAAACCTATGGTAGGCTTTTAAAGGAAAGGTGAATTTCAGCCTCTCATTGCAGTCCCTGTAAAAATCAATTGCAAACTTAATAAGGGGGATCTTCTGTTGGTTCCACCTCTGAAAATTCAATTTTTATGACTCCTATTGTGAGAGGGAAATGCTATGTCTGCCACTTCATATTTGCTTCTTATTTATTCTGGTTAGCACAATAAAGGATTGACAGGCAAGATGTGTGGGAAGCCAGATAGAGAAAGGGAGCAAAGTGGGTGTCCATAACTTTAATAAGACATGTCCTCTTTGCAGATTATTCCTGTCAAATTAGCCCTGACTTACCACTTGCTGGTAAGAGCAGCCAGAGTGAGAAAAGAGACCGTCAACTGCTGCTCCTGAAAACCTCTGTATTTCTTTCTTCCTGCTAAGCTCTGGAAGTAGAGGATGTAAGCTTTCCAACCCCAGGTACTTAGAAGGAACTGATAAAACATGGGACTGGATAACCACAGGAAGTGTCAGAGAAGAAGCAGAAGATGTTGTGTTGTCTGGTTATGTCCAGGGGCTACTGTGTGGTCACTGATTTAAATGGTCTTGATTTAAATAAACCTGCTGTCAGCACTATTAAAAAAAAATGGAATGCAGCAGCATGCAGTGATAGCCCATATGTATGTTAAGACATGGTATGAATCATGCATTAGTATATGGCATAGATCATGACTGAAGATGTAGCATAGTTGGAAATGTTAAATATGCTATCTTAAGTGGTCTGGCTTGTAAACATAAATACTAAGTTCCAGGCTTATCAGGCTTGTACACCTGAAAATTGCTCAACTACTTCCAGCTATGAAAGCTGATGTAATGAAACATTTTATCAGTACCTAAAAGCTTTGTCACCTAAAGCTCATTGGACACAGTAATTATAATTAATCAGGTTTTATGGAAATAGATAAAGGTAAGCTAACCAACCTACTGTTCATTTATCTAACTTCTGTTTTCTTAGGGCAAGATTTTATAGCAGGAATGATGAGGACGTCATTGAATATTGTCACTGGTGAAGTTCTGGAGAAAGGTATGTGTGTAGAACAGAAGATTACTTCTGTGGCTGTGCCAGATGTTAATGATAATGTCTGAAAATCCTCAGACAAAAATGCTGTATACACCAGCTCTATAATCAGACCACAATTTCTTTAAAATGTCCACTAATTGAAAAAAAAAAAAATAAATTCCTTCTGATGTCCATCAAGAATTGTAGGGTGCTTTTGGAAGTTCAGACCTTGGTGTAAATAACTCTTAGTAGCAAGGACTTCCAGAAGCTAAAGGTGTGCAAAATGCGATGAACAAATCTAGAAGATATAGAAAAGAAGAGAACATGATCATCTAACTACATTAATGCTATCCATGATCTGAGCAACACTATCGTAAGCATTATGGATAGCAAATGTAGGCAGCTACACATAATATCTGACTTACTACAGAAATACAAATAATGCCTGACGCATACCGATTATTCCATGTGCATACTGATAATTCTATTACTGTGTGCATTTTTGCATCAAGTAGATAGTGTTTTCAAGGGAAAAGACTATGGGATGTTGACAAGACAGTGTTTCACTATCACCTCCAAGGACTCAACCTGGATTGTAAAAAATGAATAAACAAAAAAATGTGCTGCACTTCTTTTTGTCTCCTGTCTCCCACTTTATTGATAGTGCTAATGTTTCTATATCCTGGATTTTACTGTTCATAGTAGCCACTTACTCATAGTAGCTGTGATGGGAGTTGTACAAGAATGAGCAACTAGAACTGAACAGAGTATTGTTGTTAAGGTATAAGCACCTCTATGGGCAACCTGTTCCAGTGTTTCACCACCCTCATTGTAAAAAAATTCTTCCTTATATCTAGTCTAAATCTCCCTTCTTTTAATTTAAAACCATTACTCCTTGTCCTATCGCAACAGGCCTTGCTAAAAGGTTTGTCCCCATCTGTCTTGTAGGCCCCTTTTAAGAACTGAAAGGCCACAGTGAGGTCTCCCCGGGGTCTCTTCTCCAGGCTGAACAACTCCAACTCTCTCAGCCTGTCCTCATAGCAGAGGTGTTCCAGCCTTCTGATCATTTCTGTGGCCCTCCTCCAGACCCACTCCAACACGTCCATGTCTTTCCCGTGCTGAGGGCTCCAGAACTGGACACAATACTCTACCTGGAGTCTCACCAGAGTAGAATAGAGCAGCAAAATCACCTCC
>VYXH01006976.1:276076-291852 GCA_013397275.1 Burhinus bistriatus | reverse complement strand
CTCATCCATTGTTACCAGTTTGCCAGTCTTGCTCATCGCGGGGGGGATGCTTTCCTTGACCTTCTTTTCTGGCTGACATAACTGTAGAAGCCCTTCTTACTATTCTCTGTGTCCCTTGCCAAGTTCAGCTCCAGCTGCACCTTGGCCTTCCTTACCCCATCCCTACTCAACTGGTCAGCATCCCTATACTCTTCCCAGGACACCTGTGCCTGCTTCCACTGCCTGTGCATTTCCTTCTTTCCCTTTAGTTTGATCAGCAGATCTCGACTCATCCATGCTGGTCTCTTGCCCTCCTTTCCTGATTTCTTTCACCTGGGGATTGACAGCTCTTGCGCTCTATTGAAGCGTCCTTAAAGATCTGCCAGCTATGTTCTGCTCCCTTCTCCCTGATGGCAGTCCCTTATTTTGACCCCAGTGTGTTTTCAGATGCAACTACACTGTGAAGGAACCAGTGTCCTTCTACAGTTCTTTCAGGCAGAATAATACTTGTAATCAGTTAAAGTACTTTTCCCTCCTAAAAACAATTGTTCGTTAGACAACATGCCTTTGTATGGGTAATGTCTATTTTTGCTTATTTGCCGTTATAGTACTTTACAGTAGATGTAATAAACCTCTTCCCTATTTTTCTTTGCTTTAAATGGCTAGGCAAGCAATTCATCGTTTGGCCTTCATCATCCTGCAGAAAGATCCTTTGTTTTCAAAGCCGTAATATATGCTGCATGGGGAATACACCTGCCTCCTCCCAGCAATTCCTCAACAAAAGTGTAAAAGAAATGTATGTTTTTGGGGAACTGACACAATAGTTTACCCAGGTCACTTGATATCCTACTGCATAGACTGAATACAAATTTGTTGTCGTAAGAAGAGATTTTCTGCCTTTATTTAGGGCTCACTCAAAGTGCACCTTTTATTCTTCTCCAGTGGTTTTACTAGGAATAATGGGATCTAATATCTATTCTCCCTGACACAAACACCCAGTGCTTTCCATACAGGCTTTGAAGTATCATGGAGATTTCACTGATGGCTATCACTAAAAAACTGGTTCACCATCTGGAAGTGTCCACTGCATTCATTTTCTGTGCCTCATTGTACCTGGCAACAAGAGTTAGCTGGGAACTTGGGTGAAGCTTTTTTCCATTAAATAAACCAAGATATATTTTTTAGATTTCTTTTGCTCAAAGTGCAGTTCAAATATATAGACTACATAGAATAGAATAAACTGAACAAGGCTCTTATGACATCAGACAAGAATCCAGGAGAAGATTTTGTTAATAAATGAAGTAAATGGCAACTAATAAATATGTATAGAATAGAAAACTTTTCTAACAAAGTTCTCATTGTTAAGGGGTCCTCTTCAGACCACAGCCCTACTTATCTTTCCAACAATAGTTTATTTCACTGACATGTCACAGGCTAAGCCAGGTAAATCTATATGGGGCTGGGTTCCATATTTCAGTGGCCTTTAATCTAAACTAGGTCGTATTCAGAACTGTTTAGTCTGTTCTGGCTTTTATCTTGCTGGTCGCCTTTGTTAATGGATTATTTTCATTTTCTCTTTTAACTTAACGATTTTGAGTAGGAAGAAAGGAGTGTTTCTCGCTTAGGCTTTAGAAATGCATGACCAGCTGCTCATCTTATCGCACCTGGTGTGAACAGGGATGTGCTTAATAAAATGAGTCAGTTGATATACACTCTATTTCAGAAAAGTGGTTTAAAAGCTGTTCAAGTTGCAGTTTTATACTGATTGCTTTTAACACTAGCCAAAGGAACTCTTGCTATAACCGGCTTTTGTTTTCATTCCTGTGACACCTGATTTTAGGATTGAAGAATTAGCACAGCAATCTTGTTATACAATGGGACAGTCATATCTCTCACAAAAAAAATTATTTCCTTGTACTGTGTTGGTGGATCAGCTGTGGGAATGAACTTGGCCTAAAAATGTGGAGGGGTTTTAGAAAACCACACTATTTTCACCACCTGAAATTAGCCATGAGTAAAATACAGAGTTTATATCCATATATCTATGCCTCTGAATGCATATGTCTATATGTAAATGTAAAAATATTATACAAAACATAACATTTTTACATATATATTAATATACATTATATATGCATCTCATAAAATGACATGAAGAGTGTTATTGCAGGTCTTCAATAAAAAACCCAACCCAACTAGTCATTCATTGTCCTGTGTTACCCTACTCAATACTAATTGAAAATCTTTTTTTTTCCCCACAAAGCTTCTGTCTGATCTCTTCAGAAAATATGCTCTAACTTAATTTATTTCAAGTACAGCTATCCTCTTATTCTTTCAAAATACATTCTACAATAGGTTTTATAAACATAAAAAGGTTTCCCTCTTGCATGTTAAAAAATGCCAAGATAAAAGTGCCAAGATAAAAGTACCAAGATAAAAACAAAGAAAGTGTGCTATATAAAAATAATTGTCTGTCAGTTTCACTTCAGTCCTCTCTATTCTTATTCTCAGTAAGCTAAATCTGGGTTTATAAACCAAGATGAGGACCTATCAGACAGTGATGTAGAAGAGGACATATCAGGTAGTCAAGTACTGATGCTTTGTAACATGTAGGGCACGGATTACTGGTTTCCAGCTCAACCTTCTGGTTGATGCAAACAATTGATATCGTTCCATTTCAGTTGGTACAGTTTGCTGTGAGGTTGCAAAGTGAATGACAAATAATTCAATAAAGATTGCTTTATAATCCTAAAGATTCACTTACAATTTTCAGTTGAGTCGTTATTTGACTTTGGCTTTTATTTCCACTTCTTAATCATTTTTCTTTCCTTCTTTCATGCTTCTACATCACTTAGAGGGGATTTTTCTCCATCTTCAATTATTAAGAAGCTCTTCAGCTACCAGTGGTTCTATACTTAGTGTCAGTACCAAATCTGGCCCTGTATTTTGGGTTTCTTTTCTATGACTCTCTTACATTAATCCCTCTTTGTGCTGTTCTGACTTATATGGTATAATAAAAAAAATAAGCAGAAAAGAAAAAAAGTAGTTTTGCTTGTGCTGTACAATTTTCTAAAGGAGATTTTGTTCTCCATCTATTCAAATAACTATGCAAAAGTTTGGCCTTCTCAGAAAACGTACTGGAATAAAAGATTTCTGTGATCCAAGAGACGACTGTGAAAGAAAGTGAACAGGGGTTGCACAGTAATGGTACACTTTAAAGACATGTTTGTGGGCATGATGTTTAGGGTTATCTTAAACTGATTCATTAGAACAAAGGGGATTTATTCCACTTGAAATCAAATAGTAAATACTTTGCTGAATTAGAGTACAGGAAAAGGAAAAAGTAACTTAATTCGGGATCTGTAGAGAATATTACAGAAGAAAAATCAGTATTATGAAGTGTGATTTGACTTGATTCTGTGAAACACTTTCAAAGCAAAATACTGGATGTTTCCCAAATGAGTCAAAGCTGTTTTGAAAAACTCTTTTATGGATTTTTGAGTAAGATTTTATTTTTAATGGGCATTTTTGAAAGGGTTTTTTTCTTGCCTGCTTAAAAATCAGAACTTCCTGCACACAGCAATATTAAAAAAGGCAAGGAGGGAGGCTCCGGGGCTTTCTCTGTTGACTACTCATCATCATTAACAGTGATAATTTCAAGATGGTTCTTCCAGACACAGATGTAATGAGCCCAGTGCCTCTGCATGTGCATGTGTATGGGCCCAGAGGTATTCATTTTTTGTGTGTACCTGTGAAGCTGAGGGCACCCAGTGGGTGAAGTGGCTTCCTTCTGGATGCTCTGAAGTAAAAGCTAAACTAGGGTTGCTGCTACGCTAATATGCTATCTCGGGAAGAACATGTAAGAGGATGTTTTACTTATTCACTCAGCAAACCCTTGCCATGGAGTGAGGCACAAGGGTGAGGATGCTAATACAGAAGTGTTTGGCAGCAGAGCAGTCACTGGATGCTAATGTGGCTGTAGGTACCTGGTCCTTCTCCCAAACTGGGCGCCACATCCTCGAAAAAAGTAAACAGTCCTTGTAATAAGTAAAATTTACAAAAGTCCAGATGTTAGGACAGGGGATGACAGCATCCTACAGCGTACAGCAGGAAATGCACAGGTGGTGGGGGCAAAGCAGGAGATGGTACTGTCTTAAATCCTTTTCAGAGAGTCACAGGGCAGGGGTCACACCACAATCTGTAGTCAAATGCTTAAATCTCCCTCATGGAAATCCCCTCGTGCCCCTTCTCCTTCTTTGCCTTTAAAGTAACATTGGGGTAGAGTTTTATGTAGAGGCTGATGGATCCCAGGTATCATTTGATTATTGGGGAGCCTGTGTAAATAATGTAGGAGCTATGTATCATTATCCCACTACGCCAGATACCTACTGCTCAGCAGCTGCACCTATGGCAGCTGGTCTGAAAGGAGCCCTGGGACTGTCTCTGGCGTACGTCTGCTGGGTAATTCTTAATACCACTTAATCCAAACTGTAGTGAGCGAAGTACTTTCAGGTCACTCTGGAGGAAACATGATCTCTGAAAGCTTGTTGTCATGCCCATCCCATTTAATGTTAAGCCCCTCACCCCCCACTCGGTTCCTTGGAGGCTCTATGGTTCTTGTTCAGGCAAGGCTTAGGCAGGCTCTCAGGAAACAACAGGATTGCATGGCTGGGGCCACTAACTGCTTTTGGCGGTGAATTTAGCTGCGTGAACCCACCAGGCCATGCTCGGGCAATGAGCTGGTGCTCTAAGCCAACCCAGAAATGCTACTGCTCTGCTGCTGGCAGATGGAAGAGGGCAACCAAGAAAGGATGTGAGTGGACTGTGCTTGAAAGCTTTCTAAATCAGGCCTGAGCAGAGGTGTAGTGACTACAGAGTGTGGAATCTGCCCTCCCACACATGTTGCAGATTAAGGTAATGAATGCACCCGCTGACAGGGGCGTTCATGGTGCGATTAAGCAGCGAGGAGGGGGCGGGAGTGTCCGAGGTGCCCAGCAGAGCAGCTCAGAGAAGCCCGTCTGCTGCAGCAGGAGAGTGGTTCACACCTCCAAAATCAGAAGCCTGGGATGAGAAACCCTGCACTCCTCCAGTGCTTCCGGGGTGGGGTGGGGGGTTGCATTCGATCCGTGCACACCAGGGTGTGTGATAGCCCTCAGAGCAGAAGCAGAAATGCCATGTATGGTTGGCACAGGGAGGCTTATGGGAGGGGGAGGAGGGGTGCCAGGAGGGTGTTTGTAAGTTAAATGTGGGGATTTCCACTGGGGGCTGATGGTTAATTATCACTGTGAGCGTGACCGGAGAACACAGCTCCTTGTAATAGGCAATTTGTAGAAAACCAACTAAGATGATTCCAGGAAGGTTAAAACATTGTTTTCAGAAGCAAAGCTCTTAAAAAAGTAGGACCTTTTTCTTCAGTTAAGCATAATGAAAGCTCAGACACAATAGAGCTGCTGAGTCTCAGACCGGAGCAAAGAAATCTGATCAAGTCCCTGCTAAAGCCCTGTGGGGGCATGTCCAGCTCTCTGCAAACCCCCTCAGCTGCCTGCAGAGAGCCATGTAAACACACGTTTATGAGCAGCTGCGAAAGAACCAACTCCATTCACCAAGGGCTTGGGTCACGTTCATGCTAAGACCCTCTTTCCCCGTTCCTACTGTCCTGGCATGAAACTAGATTGTCATTTGTATCTATTTTAAAGCTCTTTCATGTTGCCAAATTGAGCAGTCATGTAAAGGAGGATCAGGCCTGGATCAGTTTACATAGAGAACATCCCAGAGGTTTTGCCTGTCTGGCTTTTGTGGCAAAAACGGGCTCCACCCCACCACAACTTCTACAGGTTTCACCACGGTGGCCTTTGATACCCAAATAGGCCCTTTGCAGGGTTTCTTCTCCAGGTGTTAAAGCACAAATAAAAGATACACAAAAGCATATTCACACATACATGAGCTCTTTCCTAGTGCGTACTGGAAAGTTAATGCTTTATTTTGATCTTGTGCCCTGTTGTGATAAGTCAAATGTTTGTATTCAGTTGTACTAATGAACAGCGAACTGTGAAAATCCAAGTTTTGCTGTTGTGGTTTTGAAGCAATTGTGTGCAAACTTTCCCTGGTGTGATTTGACAGTGGAAAGCAATTGCCTTGGTGAAAAACACAACTAGCTAGATGTTGGGGAAGAACTGGTCATGATTAAGCAGAATGCCATGGAGTGAAGTTGCTTTCAAGGCAATGAGTGTTGAATTATGGGGTTGGGTTTTTTGCAAAGCGATTCAGTGGGTGAAATGAAGAGTGCTTTTTACCTCACTTCTTCCACTTTCCCTTGTAAGCCATTCATCATCCACTTTTTAAGTGGTGGGATAGGTTTTTAAGCCTTCTCAGACTTAGAAGGGAGTTATACTGAATTCCTTACTTTCTAGATGAAGGCCCTGCATGACATCAGAGGTGGCAATGGCAAAGGTGGTGTATACATGATTAGGCTATACAAAACTTGAGCTCAGTTCTTACCTTCAGGAACACTAACTTTGCCTCTACACCATAAGTTCTGTTGTGCATGAGGCCCATCCACCTGTTAGATGATTTTCTAGCTCTCATAGCGATTTTGTGTTCAGCTGGTATGTAGTTCTATACATAGCCAATAAGTCACCGTTGTATCTACTAAGAAGCAGGAAAAAAGTCTTCAGGACTTCAGATTATCAGGTTTCCAAACCACTTCAGACTACGGGCTGCCTGATTAAGGAGAGCCTATTGACGAAGCTCTCTTACTCCAGCTACAGGAGGCTTTGCTCTTGCATGCTCTCGTCCTGCTGGGGGGCTTAAACCACCTTGACAACTGCTGGCATGGACCGCAAGGCAGGGACTGGAGGAGCGAAGTCCCTCCCACTGTAAGAGAAGATCAGGTTTGTGACCACCTGAGGAACCTGAAGATACAGAAGTCTATGAGACCTGATGAGATGCATCCCAGAGTCCTGAGGGAATTGGCTGATGTTGTTGCCAGACCACTTTCCATGATATTTGAAAAGTCATGGCAGTCAGGTGAAGTCCCTGGTATCAGTATAGGCTGAGGGATGAAGGGATTGAGAGCAGCCCTGCCGAGAAGGACTTGGGGGTACTGATGGATGAAAAGCTGAACATGAGCAAACGATGTGCACTTGCAGCACAGAAGGCCAACTGTATCCTGGGCTGCATCAAAAGAAGCGTGGCCAGCAGGTCAAGGGATGTGATTCTGCCCCTCTATTCCACTCTGGTGAGACCGCAGCTGGAGTACTGCATCCAGCTCTGGAGCCCTCAGCACAGGAAAGACATGGGCCTGTTGGAGCGGGTCCAGAGGAGGGCCATAAAGATGATCAGAGGGCTAGAGCACCTCTCCTATGAGGACAGGCTGAGAGAGTTGGGGTTGTTCAGCCTGGAGAAGAGAAGAGACTTTATTGCGGCCTTTCAGTGTCTGAAAGGGGCCTATAAGACAGATGGGGACAACCTTTTTAGCAAGGCCTGTTGTGATAGGACAAGAGTAATGGTTTTAAATTAAAAGAAGGTGGATTTAGACTAGATAGAAGGAAGAATTTTTTTACAATGAGGGTTGATGAAACACTGGAACACGTTACCCGGAGAAGTGGTAGATGCTCCATCTCTGGAAACATTCAAGGTCAGGTTGGAGAGGACGCTGAGCAACCTGATCCAGTTGAAGATATTCCTGCTGATTTTAGGGGGGTTGGACTAGATGACCTTTAAAGCTCCCTTCCAACCCAAACTATTCTATGATTCTATGATTCTATGATTCTATTAACTCTGAGGACTTCTGACAAAACTAAGTAAATTCTCTCTTTGTGGTACGTTTGATTATTTTTATGTGCATTCTTGGCAAATATGACAACATGTAGCCCTCAGAGACCATGCTATCGAGTAGATTTTTGAGGCCTGCAACTCTCAGCAGGGTCTCTGCTGAGGTAATAACAACAAACAGTGAGCTTCTTGTTGTCAGAAACCTTATGAGGCAGAAGAAAAAATGTCTTGGAAGCAGATGAACTTCACTTTAAGTTCTGCTTTGAGTGGGAGAAGAGAGTGCTGAAAGATTGTCAGTAGATACAGAAATAGACTGAGGAAAACAACAAATTTTGGAAGCACAGTGGAAAGTTGGGTCATTGTAAGGTTAGGCAAATTACGTGTTGGGGATACAATGAAATGTATGCGTGTGTGTGTGCGTGTGTGCATGAGAGTAAGAGAAGAATTTTTTTGGGTTGGCTTCGAGGTCTGACTGCTTGTAAATGCAGAGTGGTATCCCAGTATACTTGGAGGACAGAGCTCAAGTTCTGGAAATTGAATCTTGAACAAGATTCTGTCATGCTATTGGGTAAAAGGGGTGTTAAAGTACCTTTTGGAACCAAACTGCCCATGTAAACAGCCATTACTGCTGTCAAAAGAGCCACTCCTTTCACTGGAAAGGAAGAACCTTGTTTACGGTTTGTGTGTGTGCCTATGGGGAGAAACAGGTTTAATGGCTTTCCTTTTAGAAAAGGATTTTGAGGACTGTCTGGAAGGAACACTTGGCTGCAGCCCAAGTCATGGATCAAACTGCAAAACAGAGGAAAAGATTTCCAGTGATCGACTTCTGCCCTTCTGGGTAGATGTTGGCTTGCTGAGGTCTTTAGTCAATGTGTTTGTTGCTCTGGGAACTATTCTGAGGTCGGATATTTAACAGTAGTTCTGGCATTTAATGGCTTGGGGTGGGAACAGCAGGGAACAAAAGGAAAAAAAAAAAGAATATTTTGAAGGACAACTGTAGTGCCTAGCTTCCTTATTTCAAACTATCCTATGTCTGCTGAAGTAACAAATCAGTGCAGGATCAAGGCTGGATCTCGGTCTCCTCCTGGTATCACTCCTTTGATTTCAGTGAACTCCTTTGTTTTAGATGGATGTGAGTGAGTACAGGATCAGGCCTCAGGTATCAGATACCTGCAATTTATTTTTCCAGTGTCAAAATCTCAGTATTTTTATTATAGATAACTCTTGGCATAGGTACTGTTCATAAGCCTGAACCTGGAAGCTGGTATGAATTGAAGGCATTCGTTATCTTGGGCCATGAATGTAATGTAACCCCAGAATAACTGGGTATAAATATATTGCACATGCAACAGAAGTGGGGAGTTATGACTTGAGGACTTTCAAAAGTCATTTTTGAAGTTCAAGACAACTAGATTTACCTTTCATCTTCTTTCTAAAAGGAAAGTTGAGTAAAATTCTCACTCCAAGAGACACAATAATTAAGAATAAGAATGTGTCTTGTGGAGCTGGGTCTGTCCAAGTACGTTATAATAGAAGCTTGTATCCCAATTTGCAACAAATAGTGCTTTTCTTTTAAAGTAATTTTGCCAAAATGAGTACAATTTAGTGGAAATTTCTACACAGCATAGAATGGGAATATATACTCAACTTGTGAGAGTGCAAAACGTGTATGAACCTCAGATTTGACAAGGAAAACAGTACAGAGGCAGGAGCACAGTTTGATTAATTCTTGGAGCCTGGCATTTAGAGGCTCCTAATTTACAGATATTTGCCTTTGGTAACTTAGAAGTAGAGACTACAGAAAAAATCCATGTCTCACAAGTTAGTAGAAATTTCAGAGTAGGCAAGATTTTACCTCCTTGTGCATAACGCTAATCTCGTCCATGGATCTGAATTGATGAACTGCTTTATCTACTCCTTCTATGCTTGTGCAGTAACTACTCATATAATGTTGCCCAAGTTCCAGGTGATTTCTAAGGTAGTTGCTGGCTTTTTTTCAAGGATTCTTTCCTGTAAAAGACAGAAACAATTCCTGATGCAGGGATCAAAACCACAATTCACTGATTTCCTCAGTCCCAGGACAAAGCTGTGGATTAGGAATTAGGAGCGCTAGGTGTAAATTTGGTAGGCATTGGGGTAGATGTCTGACAAGAGCGAGGATTTAGCAGGAGAAATAGGGTAGGCATGATAAGGAAGAGACTGGAGGCAAATTATAAAGTTAGAAGTAGCTGGAAAAGAAGAAAAGGACCTAAAGGCAACAAGTGGACAAGATCTAGTTGCAAGAGGAATCGAAGCCAACAAAATACTCCCTGCTAGAACTGGAAGGGAACCCAGGAGCCATGCCAACATACGGCTCTGCAGCTTACTGGCAAAATGTGATGGTCCACACTGGAAATGTTAAACTGTTGCAGCTGACATCTACTTCATGAGCTCCAGGAACTGAGACTAGACTGAGGTGACTCACACGAGTCTCAATAAAATGCCATATGATAAAGTTTCCTTTTTATTCACTTGGCAATTTTAGAGCAGATGTGATGTGTGATACATGGTAGTACACACACATGGACTTTGCTCCCCTTTGCCAAATACGAAACTCCGGATGGAAATCCAGTGGTTGCAGTCAATACAATGGGTGGATCTGAGGAGCTTTACAACAGCACCATCATTCAGGGCACAGCCTTGAGTCATGCCCAGCTCTGGGTGCTACAGTGGATAGCTTTGCATCCTGGCTTTGGATTTGCAGGAGCTCTGAATCCTCATGGCTGCAACTGAAATCTCAGAAACTGAGTATTAAATACAGAGCATGCTAATTTTGCTTAGAACACTGAATAACTGGGGCATTCAAACTGGGCTGTCACAGGAGCGATACTTTTTAGTTTAACTTCTCTCTGTTTCTTGTCCCCATTGGTAAAGAATGTTTTTGGGGATAACATCATTTCTGTTCATGAAGCCTTCAGACATGGTGCTGTCAAGCAAGCACGAGGTACAAGTTAGTCAAGCATGTCTTCACCTTCCCTCACTGTGGCTCTGAAGGACTCAGGCAGATGATTTACACTTGCTACTTGTGGGAAATCCCATGGGGAAATTAAGCCTTCTGTCTTCAGCCCAAGCACTTTGAGTACTGAGGGGGAGAGATATGCTTTAAAAGGAAAAGATAACAAAGGACTAGGATCACTCAGTTCCAAGATTTATCACATTTCAGTCTCACAAAGGAGCTGAATTACAGGCACTATCTCATTTTTGACATTTTCTATCTTTTAAATGCTTAACCTTACAACCTTAACTGTGTTCTTCCAATACATTTCTAAGGGAGAGAATTCATGTTCATACCCACCCACAAACCATGTGTGTGCATTATAGTGACTTAACATGCACATTAGATACATATCTCAGTTCAAAAACACTTCTAGAAAGTAGGTTTTAGTTAGCCTTGATTGCTCTTATAACTGATATGCCTCAGTTAGGGAATGGTATGATTTATTTTATTTTTTTTTTATATATGTCTGAGCTTTATAAAAGCTCTGGAAAAATAATGGGTTAAATGAAAATAATTTCTTCAGTTAGACCTGCTTGCAGTCCATGTTAATAACCAATCTGCAGTCAGGTTTCTTCCAGTGTCCTAAAAAAATTGCCCCCAGATTTTGCTTCTCTCATGTAACTGAACTGCATCCGGTCCACAGTTGATTTATGTGTCAGGAGACCTATAACATGCTGGTATGTATACACAGGGATTCACAAACATGTGATGTGTTCAGGCTAGAGCTCTCCATCATCCAGCATACTACATATGGGTGAAGCATAATAAGAAATCATAATTTCTTTTCACCAAGTCCAGAAGAAAAGCAGAAACCTGCTTATTGTGTTGCCTGGGAAATGTCTAATGCTTGTCATAGTGTAAGGTAACTAAAATATTAGGAAGTTTTTCAACTACTTCTGTCCTACTGAAAAAATAAAAAGAAAAGATACCCGTGTGCAGTGTCAAAATGCCAGGAATGCCATGAGCTGTGATTTTCTTATCTTCTGTGCTGCTACTGTTTTTTCTGCAGTAATAAAGACAAGGAGAATGGGGAGACTGTTACATTTACTTTATACCAAACCCCACAGGTAGTTTGCCATTCTGAGCATAGGTGCTGTTAGTTGGCTGTGGATTGGGCAGGTGCTGTAAGTCTGCTCTGCTGGTGTTTTAGGAATGGCAGAGGACAAGGTTTCTCTGAATGCTGTATCTCAGGACAGCATGGACTGTGAGCTCTTTCTAGGATCATTTCAAAGTACGAGTGCTTGACCTGAAAAGATTAGGATGGAGCTCCCTTAGACAATACTCCTCTCTGTGTTGCATTGTAGCAACATTTAAGATTGACCAAGCCAATGATGGGTCAAATCATGCCTGTAAGGGTCCTCAAATCTCACCCTTCGTGAAGACAGCTGACAGCATTTAGTGGAAGAAAGGTGTTTTCTGCACAAGGAGAAAGAAGAAGGCACAAGCAGCAGTTCTGTCTCTCTCCCTCTCTTGACAGGCAAAAATGTGTGGAGAGCTCAGATCACCTGAGGTCTTCAACACAAGCCTGTTCTCAATTAGAGTGAGAGGCCAATATAAAAAAAAACCCTGAATATATACCAGAATACTCCCCAGCTGTCTCCTATGAGTGCCGTGCTCTTGTCTCCACTCCAGGTCTGCTTTATTATTACTGGTATTATGAATTTCATTCCTTTGCCAAAGTGACTGACTACCTTCCTGGGCTGAAGTGCTGGTCTTTGCTCTTACATTGGAAAGGATGTGGTATGGCTGTATGGCAGCCAAACTACTCATGAATCTACTACAGCATTGCTTGGAGGCTTCCAGACGCTGTATAGCAGTGTCACAGTCATATTATCCTTGCATAAGATGCGTCACACTATACTTACTTCCTAAATGAGCCTGGCTAATCAGCAAAGAGAGACCATGGCAGAGCCTTACCCCCTTCTCCCTCCCTATTCGCGTCCACCTTTTCATAGATCTGAAAGGAAATGGGAGCTTCTCATTCGGGGCTTTAATCAGACTCCACCAGGGAGATAGAGTGGCAGGAGCTATTCTGCCCTCTTTGCAGTTCTTTTTCAAAACAGCACCTGACCAGATTCAACCCAAAGTGTCTGTGCTGATTTTCTAACAGTGATTCACAGACCACCTGAAAGGGGGACCTGAGGCAACAGAGACAAGAACTCACCTTGAATCTTTTAACACTAAGCGGATGCGCCTTCTCATAGGTGTGCACAGTCACTTCTTCATTTATGTTAAGATCTGTTGTATCTCTAAAAGTTTTGCTGGCAGAATTATGTAAACATGCCAGAATGAAGAAAATCTGCGTGCATGTGCATGTGCATGTGCACACACATGCATGTGCACAGACACATAAATAACCACTCAAGCATTCACATGCATCTTTTTAAATACTTGCCTATTGTTTCCTTTGATATATTTTTAATATTTTTAATGAAGGCCATTTGTTTTTCTCTATGTCTCTATAGCTGCCCCTCAGTGCGACTTTGTAGAGTGTAGTGGAGCACAGTCCCATGAGCTGGTGGAGTCCTGAGCAGATAAATCCTCACTGTTCTGTGCAGTTCTGCTGGACTCCTTGTTTAATGCTGGCAGCAGTCTTGGCATGTTCACATAGTGCTAGTTGGCTTGGCTGAACCATCCCAGCAGGGTAATTAGCTTGGGTACAGCCTTGTACAAGCATGGCTTTCCTGCATCCATAGAATAGGATAGGACCTCTGGAGGTCATCTAGTACAGCTATCTGCTCCAAGCAGGTCTGACTTGAGTGGGTTGCTCAGGGGCTTGTCCAATTGAGTTCTGAGTATCTTCAAGATATTCTACAGTCTTCCTGGGCACCTGCTCAAGTGTTTGGCTGCCCTCATAATGATTTATTTTTCCTTATATTGAGCCAGAATTTACCATATTCCAGCTCATATGTGTCTGACCTGTTTTCTTGGTATCCTCCCATTAGGTAGTTGTACGTAGAAACAAGATGTGAGAGACAAAACAGACAGCTAATTAACGCAAACTTTTAATTACTGATTTTGGTACTGAGAAAAAAGAAGATATAACCAATTAAACAAACACTTAGGGATAAACATTTCCTTCCCCTTCCTCAGTCTCAACTTGAGTCAAACACCGCTCCTCCAGCCTTCCTAGTCTTAACTCCACTTGTTTTTCACAGGGTGTTACACTCAGTTATTCCCAGTCCCTTTGGTGAGACGATGGATGGCATAGGAAGCTAGGGTCAGTGCGTAATGGTTTTCTGCTGCAACTCCTTGCTTCTTACCCCTTCTCCTCACCTGCCTTTTGCTTCTCACTGCTGCTGTGTTCTGGTCTGGGTCCTCTGCAGACAACAGACCCTTCGGTGATGGCATGCTGCTGTCACGTATTTGGCTTGTTGTCCATCAAATCTCACAGGTCTTTTTCTGTAGAGTTGCTGCCATAGTCGCTGTCCCAGACAAAGATCCCACTGTACCAGTTACAGATCAATATGGTAATTCTCTGTATACAAGACTTTGCATTTGCCTTTTTGAACATCATGAGGTCCCTGTCAAGCCATTTTTCCAGTTTGTCTAGTTCCCTTTGAATAGCAGCCTTGCACTTCAGTGTATCAACTACCTCTCTGCATTTGGTATCATTCTCTTTGTGCTAAGAGTATTCTTTGTCCCAGTGTCCAGGTTGTTAATGAAGATATTGAACAGTATTGGGCCTAATATCAATCCAAGAGGGCTGGCACTGGTTACTGGCCCCTAGCTTGATTTTGTATTTCTGTCCATCGTGCTTTGAGCCTGACAGTTCTGCCCATTTTTCACCAACCTTATCATCCAGTTATTCAGTTCACATCATATTTATTTGGCTATAAGGATAACATGGGAGACCAAATCAAAGGCCTTGCTAAAATTCAAGGTATACAACGTTCACCAGCCTCCCGTTACCCACACAGTCAGTTGTCTCATTGTAGAAAGCAATCAGGTTGGTCAGGCGTGATTTACTCTTGATAAGTTGAGAATGCCTCCTCCCAACCCCCTTACTCCATCCCTGCATGCTCAGGCAGTGCCTCTGTATTCCTCCTAGTTAGCCCATCACTGCTAGTGTCACCTTTAGGCTTGTTTTTTGTGTTTGAGCTGAGGTAAATGTTCCTTGTTTACTCATGCTGGCCTTCTGCCACATGTTTGCTTGAGTATCCACACAACTGCATGTACTGTTGTTGTGCTTTGAGGAGGTAGTCCTTGAAAATTCCTTGAAGCCCCTTTGGGCCTTTTCCCCTACCACAAGATGGTCCCTGAACAAGCCAAAAGTTTCTCTTCTGAAGTCCAGGGCTGTGATTCTGCTGTTTGACATGCTAACTTCTGTCAGGATTTTAAACTCCACCATTTTATGATGACTGCAGCCAAGGTTTCCCTTGATCTTCACATCCTCAACCACTTCTTTTTTCATGAGTAGTGAGTCCTGCAGAGCATCTTCCCTAGTCATGTTATGAATCACCTGCATCATGTAGTAGCCTTCAGCACACTCCAGAAGTCACCTGGACTACTTGCATCCAGCCCTTTTGCAATTTCAACAGATATTAGTATGGTTGATGTCCCCAGTGAGTATCAGAGCCCATGACTGCAAGACTTTTCCTACCTGCCTGAAGAGGGTTTCACCTACTTCCTCTTCTCAAGCAGGTGGTCTGTAGCAGATGCCTGCTAAAACATCACCTTCATTAGTCTGCGCTCTGATCCTTACCCACAGATTCTTGATCAGTTTATCAACAGTTTCAAGGCAAGGTTCATTGGACACCTGAGCTGACTTACATATTTCTGCTCTGGGCTTCTCCAGCTTCCAATTCTGGGTTTAGAGCAGTTGGAGTCACCTCAAGTTTATTTGCATGTACTGGTGTAAAAACATCCTTTGTGGCTCCTGCAGAAAGAAATGTTTCAGTCCATCTGTTGAAAGCAAAATTGAAACTCCAGGCTGGATTTTTTTTTTTAAAAAATGTGTATTTGTAAGCATTTATACTCTTGTGAG
>VYXH01006976.1:214193-276013 GCA_013397275.1 Burhinus bistriatus | reverse complement strand
GACGGGAGGTGGGGGGGGGTGGGGGAGAAAGAGAAAAAAAAATATTGTATTTGGCTGTGAATAAAGTGTTATGATCACTTTCTTCCTTCTTTTTATCTGCTGGCCAGGTCAATAGCTTTAAGTTATCCCAGGGAAAGCTAATTTTCTGTGACCACAAGTCTTCTGCTTACCAAATTAGAATGTTATAGCTGTGTGAGGTCTTCACTGTGGAAGAAATTAGCCTAGCAGTTAGTGACAGCCACAGCCAGGCATATCTCTGAGAACTGGACAAGCGGCTTTGAACCAGGCTTGATGCTTGATAGGTCAGTGGAAGGAGCGGTGAATGGGGATAATATATTCCCACTCATTTGTGTTTCTGAAGAGGGAAGAGGTGGGTCCTGTACTCAAAAGCAGCTGCAGGTTACTTCAGAGGGGAAATCTGTTTCCTGGAACTCCAGTAAAACCTAGGCAAGAGGTTATAAATACAAAGGCCAAGCCCATGTCCCATAGAGTAAGGCAAGATTGCAAGTCAGGTGCAGATGGCAGTGAGTGTTACTCCCACTAGGGCTGTGAAGTGATCTAACAGTCTGAAAGCAGATGCTTTGATGAAGACAGTTTTGGGCATGAGCCCAAAATGAGCATCAGAAAAGATTTTGTCCTTCTGGCCACTGTCACCTCCGTCCTGCCAGGCTTCAGACTCATCTCAGGGTGACTCACCCAGGCTAAGTCCCCATTCAGTACTCTAGACTATACAGAGAGGGGATTAGTAAGACTATCTTTTAGCAAGATATAATTTTCATGACTCTCTGTTCTGGGGGCACTGATGCCTGTTGTCCCATTAGCTCTATCAATGGCCATTAATGAGAACAAAGGGTTTTTTGCTCCCACCAAAGCTCATTAACTAGGCAACCAGGTTGCCATTTGATAACCCCATCTTCTGCTTTTGTTAGTCTCTCCAAACCTGTGCTCAAGCATGTTCCCAAAGCTAATCATACACATTGAGCTCACCCTGTCAGCCTATTAATTTCCTAATTCCTTCTTTTGTCATCATCAGAGTGCCCTGGTGTCAGTCATTATACCCTATGCCACATATGCCAGGTCTGGTTTTGGATGATTTGGTAAAATTTGAATATGCCAGTCTAAGGGGAATCAGATAATTTCTTAATAGGAAAGTGTTTTAGATGACCTATGAGGTAATATGGTGATGTGTGTGTTTGGGAGAGGCAGGGAGAAGAGGTAAACTTCTGGCAAATTAGTCTATTGAAATTTTAAAATAGGTATACACATACATATGAAATCGTGTATGAAATTGCTTATGCAGACTTAACTCGGGAAGTCAGTATCAAAATCAATTTAAAATTAATAAATCAGCTCACAGGTAAGACTGGAATAACTTGTAATACAGGGAATTGGTAGAAATAAATAATGCATGTGCCATGTGATTCTTGTTGGTTTGTCTTTCTTACATCCTTTCCCCAGTAGAGAGCAGCAACTCACCAAGTGTTTCTTTTGCATGTTACTCCTCACAGAAGCTGTAAAAATGAGTCTTGATTCATTTCATATTTGAGTTCATTCACCACAGCTTGAGTTAAACTGAAAACTTTGTAGGTATTAGTTATGGCATTAAAGGTAGTTTTGAAAGTCCCTAAGAAAAGGCAGTGAGGTCTGACGTTCCCTAGCACTGTCATACAGCTCACTGGATGGCAGAATGAACAGGTACACTACATTGTATTCTTTCTTTGGTAGTTTTTGCTTCCTTTCTATAAACAGAATTTGTAGCAGCCGTGTGTTAGACTGAAACTTTGTTTGGCTACTCATATCACAAAATCATTAGTTCTACTCCATCTTACACCTACTGGTTTTACTTGAGCCTGGGTGATGTTTGCAATGTTCTCCAATTTCATCTATGATCTCTTTTCGTAAATGCCAGGTCAGGAAGAAGACCAGAATGAATCAAAGCATGACTTCTCATTCTCTTGAAGATATGCATCAAACCTTTACCCCCAAAGAAAGGAACTCTCCTTAATGTTTTAGAAAGCTGTTTGTAAAGGGTCTTTGAAAATCTTGGACCTTTGTGCATGTCTTTGCTTCTTTATGAAGTACAAAGACACTCATTGGAGGAGGCTAGGTGTGATGGCATGGAATTCTTTTCTGTTTTTCCCCTTTCTATTTCAGTCTAAAACCTCAAGAATGCCATGTCAAATTTTATTTTCCTTTCTGGGCATCTTTAGAGATATGTATTTTGTGATCTCATGCTTTGACTAAAGGGGACAAATTCTGCTAGAAGTTGAACTAGATTTCATTCTCTCAGATTCATTGATAGTTTAAATTAAGCAATGAATAACAAACACAAAAAGTCCAACTGCTAATAGCTCTTTTTCCCTGCAGTGCTCATCTTCTTTCTCTGTCCACTTGTGTCATCACCAGTCCACATGTTCTCTAGTTATAATCTCTAGAGCAGAAAAAGTCTCCCAGTTCTTTTGATGGAGCTTCATACCTCAGCATCCTGGGTGGAGTCAGGGAGTGTGTTTCTCTCAGTTTTATGCAGGCAGGAAGCTGAAAGGCAAAGATAAGATGGGAGCAGGGTGTCAGAGCGTTCACACGTACCAGTTAACACATCAGAGCTGCCGTAATGGAGGAAGCGAATCAGTCTTAGCAAAGGCAGGAGCTCCATAGATCACTGGGAGAAGTAGAAACTCAGCAGCCAAAAAAGGTCCTATTTTGTTTTTAAGGGCATGTTTTACGTCTGACTCAGACAAGAAGATATGGTTGAAAGGTTTGCAGAATAACAGTGAATCTGCCTCCTTTTCCCATAGCAGCATCAGATGGATGGAAGATGGCCATGAGTTGTCAGACTGTGGCAGGGCACATGTAGTGGGAAGAAACAGGGGTTCCCCAGAGGCCAAGAGACCTAAGTCGGTGCTGAGCTATTGCCACAAGGACCATGGCAGTGGTGATGCTGCACTGTTCTTGTGAGGGACGTGCTGTAGGTGGAGATGGCCTGTTAAGCTCCCAGATGGGGTAGCTGCAGTGACATTTGCAGAGGAAGCAGCAGACACACGTGCAGTCTGGGGCACAATACGGGCTGAAAGAGAAGACACGCAAGTGATGGCAGTGCTAAAAAATGCTGAAAGCATGGTAGCATGAGGAGTTGCTGTGAAGAGGAGAACAAGCTCATTTACTGCTGGGTCAGGAGCTGTGCTGAACGTGTGTGCTGCCATGGGTCGACGAGTTGTGTGCGTGAGACAGGGCCACAGTGAGCTGACAGACAGGGAATGGCAGTGTTTTGCTGAGCTGCTCTGCAGAGGTTTGCAGTGATGTTAAGCAGAGCAGCTTTGAAGTGGGAGCTGTAATAAAAAAGAGCCCCTGCAATGACTTTATACCGTCTGTTTACGTAAATGTGCTCAATCTCGACTGGGATACGAGGTGAACTAACTGCTTAGGCCATACCCTGAGTATCTTCAACCTTGACTGTGGCTCCCCTTAGGATTTCTGCTCTGTCGAGCCATTGCCATCCTTTTCATATTATTAAAGCCTTAGAGTCTTCTGCATGCTGGAACATTTCCCTATAATATGGGTCTCTAACAAACTGCTGTCATCACAGATGTCTCACAAACAGCTCTTGCCCCAGGATACTGCATGTTTCTGAAGAACTACTTTCCTAACATCATTCCAGTGAAATGCAGGAATCTTCTCTTGTTGTCTCACAATACCTCGTCTTTATCCATTTTTCTTTTAAAATGGTCAAATTGTACATTGTTATCTCTGTTATTAAACCTCTCTTTCATTATATTTTCCCCTGAAAGATAAAATATTATTTATCTTATTTGCATAAGGAAAAATGTTTATTTGAATGGAGAAAACACGACCACAATCTTTTTACAGCAGTGTCTTGGGCACATATTTGATTTTATAATAGTGTAAAACTCTGTAAGACTTCCAAACCAGTTTTTGCAACACAGTCTGAGCATTGCTTTTATAAACCCAGGTCTTGGTTTGTTTTTACTATCTTTATGTTGGTAAGAGATAAGGGTATGAAATTCATCAAATGATTGGTACACTGTTACAGCTTTCAGATGCTGCCCTATTCAGCAATACCCTGTGATCCTATTAGTAAGCGATAGTAAAAGTTTGTCTGTTCTGAAAAGTGAGCATTGAGGTTTCAATCCTTCCCCTTAGCTCAATGCTGCTGTACCATGTACACGGTCAGTCAGATGTGCTTTCTTTAAGAAAAAAAGTAAGCCTTTATCCCTTTTAGCACTGCCAAAAGAGAGTGGGATCTCCCTCCTGTACATACAAATGTGTGTACAAACTCCCCTTTGCAGCACATTAAGCAACTGCTCTGTGAAACTGCTTATTACAGCTCTTCCGAAAAGCCTGTGTGGGTACCAACATTACACAGATGTCCCCGAGGACCCATGTTAAAGGTAGCAGTTTGCAGAAGAAATTGTTTTTCAAAAAATTAATCCTCTTGGTTCTAAGTCAATGAGCTGGAACTCATTTAAGCTAGGTTTACTTTTGGGCAAGATTCTCATAAATACACTTGTGTGTAGAGATACTTGAAAAAGTAAATCTTAAAGGCTATATATAGAAAACAGGTTTGGGGTGGTATTCAGCTGTCCAAACATCAGCATCTAACATCATCTGAGCTGTTCTTTGATATCCTGTTTGTCTGAAGCTGCTGCTTCAGAAGGGTTAGGCTTTCCATGAGTCCTGTGTCATTTCTGTCTAGCTCACGTAAATGTCTTAGATATCCTCAAGTTTCTCAAATTACACCAGATACTTGTGTGTACACAACTGAAATGCAGCTTTTCTTTGAAAAGAATCAAAAGTATTGGTAGAGTTCAGACAGTTCTCAGAGATATTTTCATTTATTCATCTTCTATAACGTCTAAATAAATCTACAGAGTTTGAGTTTTACATGTCAGATTTTGGTAGTGAATTGTCTATAAATCATCTAATGGCCAGAAGCTAATTGCAGACCTTGTCTAGACTGTTTGGGAGCAGACTCTTTGGGGGAGTTATTTTCCTGATGAAAAAGCTCTGGTTTTAAACAATTTAGATCCTGTATGGGAAAATTACAATTTTACTGCAATATTGCAGTTTTCTCTTCAGAAAATCAAAACAGTGTCTTTCCAGCAGCTTACCCTGAAAACTCTGGTCCATTTCTCTCATTTTCACTGAAGAAAAGCAAAGACTTCAAGGCTACATGTAGAGGAGCTGAGCGCAAGCTTGCAGGTAGAAAAAAAGCTGAGGATCAAGAAGAGAAAGTTCATAGACAATGGAACCTGAAAAGCTGCTTTTTCTTTTTTTTTTTTTTAATTTAAATTATTGCTGCTTTCTTCAAAAAAAACCCAACAAATCACCACCACCACCACCAACAACAACAACAAAAAAACCCAAAATAAATAAAAAAAACAAACAAGAAAGAAATGAAGGCAGAAAAGATAATGCTTTCAAGCTGGGCAGCAAGCAAGCCACCAGACTCCCAAAATGGAATATTTTAGAATTCCTATCCCATGAACAATGCCTGGATTTTTCTGTTTTGTTTTGTTTATTGTGAATCAATATGAACTTGTTTTCCAGTCTCTCAACATTTTCCATGGGATGTTGATTTGGTTTCTCTGGGCCAAATCTATTATTAAGCTTCTGGGGAATAATTTCCAATGGCAAATAAATATGAAAAATAAATTAACGACTACAAAATCAATGTAATTTCTGTGAGTTATGCACTCAGCTGGAGTTTGGAATGACCTCTCTTAAGATGTGGATACAGATCTCAAGAATCTTGACATGTCTTATGGCACATCTTTCCCACCTTTGGAAAGCAGCCTAGTTTACCCATGCTGCTTTTAGTGTGCACTGTCAGCACTGCATAACCATGAAACAGGATGAAGCCTTGCATCTGGGGACTTTTCTAAAAAAATAAATTTTGAAAATACCAAATGAGGTCCTTGGCCTTGCTACATTTCTGTTACATTAGGAAAAAGGCTGGGGAAGCATAAAAGGTCTTGAAAAGCTCTTCATTAGGTTGCAGAAAGCTTTTTCCAGATCCTGCAGATGGCAGGGGTATTCTTTCTCCATTTTTCATAACGGCCAGCTATCAGGCTGGCTGCCTTTCTGACATGTGGCATCTCCTGGCTCCCACTGAGGACTGGCTAACATGCTCAGCCTCTAATTTTGTAAAATAAAATACAATCCAGCATAGCACCCTTGAAAAGCCATCATCACCCTTGCTTATCTGAGAGTGAAACCGCATGGATGAGAACCAAACCAGTGTTGTTTTGGTCCATTTGTGAGACTGTCAGAGTGTGTCTATGCATCTTACTCTTTCTCCTTCAGTGTCTGCCAGATGTGAGTGCTCAGGATCATGAAGAATCTATGCCTGGAGGTTTATGTGCCTATGTTTCATAATTAGGACAAGAGGAAATGGCCTCAAGTTACACCAGGGGAGGTTTAGATTGGATATTAGGAAAAATTTCTTCACTGAAAGGGTTATCAAGCATTGGACCAGGCTGCCCAGGGAAGTGGTGGAATCGCCATCCCTGGAGGTATTTAAAAGATGGGTAGACGTGATGCTTAGGGTCATGGTTTAGTGGTGGTTTTGGCAGTGTTAGGTTGATGGTTGGACTTAATGATCTTAAAGTTCCCTTCCAACCTAGGCGATTCTATGATTCTGTTATTCTATGAATTATCACCTATTTCCAGCTATAGTGTTATACTTGCTAGTCTAAAGTGAGGACTAGAGGACCCTGTTACTAATGCTTTATTCTCCTACTTACTGTAACCATTTTGAATTTCAGCCAGTGCATATAAACAATATGCTTGTGCCTTTACAATTCTGCATTGCCATTTTAGCACTCTGGATATTAGCCAGGGACTATAAAGTGTGTGACGTTAATTTAATTTCAGCTGGTTTCCTAGACATTTACTTTTGATAAATGGATCCAAGTTGGACATGTCTATCTAGAATAGGAATTTAATTCTCTATCGGACATAAACTATATTTGGTTACATTCTGTGTTGGTGGCACAATTATCAGCATTGCTTTTAGCTTTCATCTTATTTTGGTAATGCCAGGTGAAAGATGTTTTAAAGAAGAGGATGGCAATGGAAAGAAATGTTTCCAGTGGGGCTGTAAGCTTGATGTTTTATATTTTATGCCCATGTGGACATTCAGGCTATGATCAAAATGACTTACTGTGATTTACCTCATTCCCATAATGCACTTCAGCATTACAGTATTAGACATGAATTCTCATGTAATCAAAGGGTCTTGCTTTCATAAGTTCAAAGTGCCATTACTGATTAATTAGAAGCAGAAACAATCACAGAGATATCCCGACAAGGTGGCTAAGGAGTGGCGTGATTCTAAATTATCTCCTGAAACCTCTTTGTTTCATGGACAATTTGGAAGGAATAAATCAGAAACTAGAAAACCAGCTGTACAACCTGCATTTTTTTCAGAAGAAAAATTTCCACTTGTTCATTTCATGTTCCAGAGAAGTACTGAACTGATAATACATTTGAACAATCATAATGATATTTACATTAACAGTAGGAATAACTCTCAAGTCAGGATTAAAATTGGTAAATAAGCAGCAAAATGACTTTATGAATTGCATCTTCCTCTGTTTTCAAAGAGGTATGGACCTACCACCACTGCTGCTATATTTCTGGTACCTTGAGTAAAGTCTGCACTAGGTAGTACCTCTAGAGTTGCTGGAGATTAACTTACACAGGGGTCAGGGAAGATATAGTAGGAAGTAGAAGATTATCTGAACATATGGCGGCTGTCCTTCAGGCTGTGAAGGCACTGTGTCTGCTCAAAATGCTTACTGTGCCCCAAGACGGAGCAAAGGTCTCCCTTAAGCGCTTGATAAGGAGGTACCCTGCATCAGAGGCTACAAGTTCACCAGACAGTACTCTGTAAGACATGTGTGTTCCTGTCTGGTCAAATTCAGTCAACTGTATTTTAAGAAAATGAACTATTATGGAGGACTTTTCTTTATAGCAGTGAAGATTTAATCAAATTCTTATGGGGACTGATAACAGCAAAGGTTAGAAATGGGAGCAGGCCCTGACTGCAAAACCCAGACCCTGGTCAGAGTCTGAGGAGTGCTGTTTTCAAGGGTATTTTAGCTGAGAGCAGGAGTGCGTGTGTGGAGAGGTGGGCTCTTGGGGTGGTGGTATTTTTTCAGCCCACTGTTGTAGCAGCAGCCCAATAAAAAATTTAGAGAGAGCTTCTTGTTTTGTCTTCTCTTAAAAAATCACAACTGCTTTTTCATCTTCTTTACTACTTGCAACAAGATCAAGACCTCTAGTGCATGGGAATCAGCTGCTAATTTTCTTAAAACTTTACTGATGCTGTCCTGTAATGATGCAAAGCTGTAAATTAATATTATTTGTAAATTATACAAACTCTGTAGAAAAAAGAGGGAAAGAGAATGAAAGTTTGTGTAAATAGTTTGTATATTATTGCAAGACACAAATCACAGAATCACAGAATCACAGGGGTTGGAAGAGACCTCTGGAGATCATCTAGTCCAACCCCCCTGCCAGAGCAGGGTCACCTAGAGCAGGTTGCACAGGATGGCGTCCAGGCGGGTTTTGAATGTCTCCAGAGTTGGAGACTCCACCACCTCTCTGGGCAGCCTCTTCTAGTGCTCTACCACCCTCAAAGGAAAGAAGTTCCTCCTCATGTTTAGATGGAACTTCCTATATTCAAGTTTGTGCCCCTTACCTCTTGTCCTATCACTGGGCACCACTGAAAAGAGACTGGTGCCATCCTCCTGGCACCCTCACTTTAAGTATCTATAAGCATTGATGAGTTCAGTCTTGTCTTGTCTTCTCCAGACTAAAAAGACCCAAGTCCCTCAGCCTTTCCTCATAAGAAAGATGTTCCAGGCCCCTAAGCATGTTTGTAGCCCTCCATGTTTAACAGGGCAGGAGATTGAGTTCTTATAATGTTAATTTATCTGCATTTCAAATATGCTGTATTTTTTTCCTGCTCCTGTCCTCAAACATCAGCCTCATCAGTCTTCCTGTAGTTTATTTATGATGTTCTGATTCCAAAATGGGTGAGATTTCTATGAACCTTTCCAGATTGCTATGTAATGAAGAAGAGAAAACACAGGAAAAGTGACACACCCTGGCCATTTGGGTTGGAATTTCTTTTAATTGTGGATTTTCCCTCATTCTCTGTCTTTCCAACATAGATGTGGTTTTGATTGGCAAATATGTGTGCTGTTGTAATAGCTACACTTACAAAATCAATACCACTGAATGTAGTGTATCTCTAATATTAAGTTTATTTACCAATGCCATTTAAGAATCTAATTGCTTGCACTATTCAAATGCACAATGGTACAGCAAATTGTGAAATTTGAACAAGCTCCTAAAATCACATTATCTCCTGTCTATCCTTTGTGCCTACTTTTAAGGTTATTATGCTTATTGTATTAACACCAGGTCTCAAGCAGTATTATCTTGGTGTCTATTTGTACCTAACATACATGGAGAGACAAAAATTTAAGTTTTGCTATGTAATTAAAAGCTCTAGCAGAGAGAGGATTGGAAGGGTTACCAGAAAAGCAGAGATCATCATTTTGACTGATTTAGGGCAGGCAGAAAGTAGACCAGGCTGGAAGTCACCAGTAGGTGAAGGCAAGCATGTTTTTATCTAGGCAGAAAATCTGGGCAGATGTTAATTCACAGATTCAAATTCTAGCTAAATTTTATTTAATGTTTTCCAGCCTTAGTAAAAAAGGCAGAGCAGAAGAGGAAACAAAACAAACTCGGGTAACTCCATAGATACTGTCTTGCACAACAAAGGGTCCAAAGAATGGAGTGCTGATATGTACTTTTAAAGAGCTGTCCAATTCATCCCTAGATGTTGTGTAATGATTCCTATATGCATTACAAGGGGCTATGATTTTTAACCAACATTTGGCAACCATCTTATAATGAACATAGTAGAGCTGTGCATAGCACTGTTTAAGTTTTACTATATGTATGTGTCCCAAATTTCTTTTATGTCCATTTAGGCACATGTGGATTTTACTATTCCTATCACTAGTTTTAGTTCAATGTAATGTATGCTTCCACTAAGTGGATCTGTTCCTCAGGCTTAAAATGCTCTCTTGAGCTCTGTCATTGTGTTCTATAAAGAAAATATTTTAAGCCATCGTACCTTGAGGAGACTAAAGCTACAAAACAATAACAACTTGCATCAACCCACTTTTGAGGTAGGAGCCACATGACCAGCAGACATCCACTAGGTTGCATAGTTAATGTGAAACACTGCCTGATATTCTACTAAAACAATGCAAAAAATCATCAGAGAATTATGGCAAATATTCTGTCACTTAAATAATTAATAACTTCTGCAGTATGTTGTTCACAAACCTGTATTTGCTACCTCTCTGTCCTGAAATGACTCTTCGAAGTGAACAGTGCTACTCAAATTCAGAGCTTGTACATATAAGCGTCAGCTGAAAATTATGGGTCAGTTTCTTTGCTGTAACCAGTACGTGGAAAAGCTACAAAGTGAGTAACTGGTGTATTGCTTTCTTAATTTCAGTCCTGCTGCTGGTGTGGTGTGGTCTGGGAGATGCAGATAGCAATATATTAATCCCCAAGCAATGCCCCAGTCCCGAAATCCCAGGACAGAGCTTGCTTGTGTTGAAGTAATTTTTTCATTGCTGTTCTGTGAACACATTGGGCAAGAAGACATTGGGGAAGGAGGAAAGGAAGACATCCAAGAGAACTTCTCTAGCCTTTTGATAGTCTTCAGTTGCTGAAAACCAGCAACTCTTTAGTTGGATTAAGAATCTGCGATTGTAGATGCCACCTCAGTGCTCATAGCACTCAAAACAGGACATAGTGCATGAGGAAAGATTTCATCACAATAGCCTCAACGTGTTCTTTCTTTTCTTTGTGAAGCCAGATCTCCTTGAACGTGACCCGTTCTCTACATTATGTCCTTTCTTTAGCATAGTCAGTGCAAATTTTTCTTTAAAGACAGTGACAGTGTGACAGACGTGAGACCTATCAAGCTAAATCATTGTGTCATGACAGACCAAAGTCCTGATGACCACCATGTCAGCTCTACAAATTATTGCTCAGAGAAACTGCCTATTTTCTTACATAGAGTTTACCAATATGGGTCCACAATATTGTTATGAATAAATGCCTTCAAGTATTGCACTTTATTGACTGTCAACGTGATGCCAACCCAAATATGATACAAATACAATTGTGGAATGTAATATAAAATATTAATGAAAATGGGAATTTTGATGGTAGGCTATGATCCAGATTATGTTAATTTTATGCCTCAAAGTTGAAGAAAAAGTTTATTTTAATGTTCAAGACTTATAATTGTTACTTATCTGTAAAAAGATAATTGATATGATGGTCTATAAGAAAGATTGTTCTGACTAGTTGGAGATAGCTGTCACCCAAACTGGGTGTAAATTAATCAGAAAGTTTCAAAGAGAGGGCAATAGTCATTTATGCTTCATTTTATCAACAAATACTCTGTATTTACTTGGATATTTAACAGCAAAATGTGGTTTAGAAATGTTGTAGAGTTTTAAATGCATCCACACATATTAATGTAATTGAATTTCTTACATTATAATTGCTTCTTTAGTTGCATGACTACCCTTATAAATCTAAGGTTTTATAGGGTTTATAAACTTCTTTAACTTTTATGAAGTCAACTATCTGGAGTTCAGTAAGAGCCAAAAAGGAAAAAAAAAAAAAAAATAGAGATCTAAACATATTTCAGTTTTAAGAACTAACTTCTTGGACATGCCCAGGACTGGAAGCAAATGACAAATATCATTCTCTCCTCTTCTTTATTAAAATTGTTCTTGTTTTGAGCTCTGTCAGATCAATTTTTTGTACCAGTCATTGACATGTAGTGAATACCCATTGCTGCATTTGGGGGAGTTTTACCCTGAGAGGCAGAGGGAGAGAACATTTTAGCAGGAAGTGATTTCTTTTTTTTTCAAGTACGGCAGCTGCGGAAAACTCCCCAGAGGTCTGGCATGCTGAGAGCAGCCTGAGGGAGATGGATTAGTGAGCAGGGGGCAGGTAAGTTCATCTGAGACACATGAGAAATTGCAGAACTATGTGATAAACACTTTTTTATCATAGGGCTATCTTAAGAAACCTACCCTGTTTTCTAGGGACAGACCCCCTAGCTCACAAGGGAGAGCTGCTCCACAGAAAGCATGCTAGAGGGTACGCAAAGCAGGTAGTGAAAGAAGAAAACATCTGATGAGCAATGATGACTTAGACTGCTGAATGTCGAAACTCTGCACTGAGGGAGGGCATGATGTTCCCAGCAGAGGTGCGTGTAACCAGTGTCACTTTGCCCCTCCCAAGAGCGAATCATGTGCCCTACCCACAAACCCTGTTGCTTCTGCAAGGATTAAGAATAAAGCTGGCACCTGTGACAGCTTTGTGCCCGCTTGCAGTAATTCAGAATGAAAACTGAATTCCAATATTCAGCAAATAGCAGGGAAGAATTGAGAGGTGACTTCCTTCCCCTGCCTCTCTTCCATGTCCATCCATACTAGATGAAGGTCTGAGAGAGCATGGATTGTCTATCACCCTCACAAATCCAAACATGAATAGGAGCACCTATTCCTCAACTGTCTTTATTCTTCCTGTTCTTCCACTGATTGCTAAGCATTTGAGTGTGTCACACTCCTTTGTGCATTTTTGCTTAAACATCTATTGGAATATATCAGGGAATCTGGGAAACAGCTGTGTAAAGTATTCACTTAACAGAAAAAAGCTGAAGCACCTGCATATCCAAAAGCATACAAATAAATAAATTGGACAACCAACTCCCTTACCACCTGTAAGTGCCTAGGTCTAAAACTTCAGCCATTATGACCCTGGTTCATCTTCTGCTGCTTTTTAAAGATGCCTAAATTTTCACCTACGTTTTGATCACTGAAGATCCAACTCCAGCTTCCCATTTGGAAATATTAGAATTTAAGGCACTCACCAAGGATGTGGGAGACTCAACTCCAATGCCCTTCTGGGAGAGTCTCGCATACCCTGGTGTGTATCGTAACTGCCACTTACTGTTGCATGGGCTTCATCGCTGAAGCTGCCCTTTTGATAATCTTGCTAAATGTTCTTCAGAAGAGGGAGAGAAAATGTGTAAATATGACCTCCTATGCTAGTGATAAGTGTACTCAGTTAGGAGAGGGAGGCTCTGAATTTCTGCCCTGTTTTCATTGAACATTTACACATTTGTAGGAACTGGGACCTGGGGCTAGGTAAGTGTTTGTCTTTGGCAAGAGGGAGATGATGACGTTTCACGGGGAAGAGAAGACATCAGAGCTGATTCTTAAAAGCCCTCTTTAGTCCATAACATGACTAAGGGAGAAGTAACACTTCGGATAACAGAATTTCAGGGCTTATCTGGTTTCTATTCTGCTCCATAGAAAGCCTCCTTTCAGCACAGGTGTTTCATTTTTAGCATGTTCGTAGTGTTAAATTAGTTCTGTTCTTCAGTTGAACCAAATACAGTTTGGCTCTGGCATACTCACTCTCTCCCGTGGGCCAACATGCACAGAATATGCTCATCCAGCTGCTCCTCAGACCTCCTATGATTTCATCCTTTTACTTTCAGACAAGTACCCAACCTGTAATTTAGGGTCTGTAGAACTGACTCTTTGGGCAGACTATCTCAGGAAATCACACTCTGGTCTTACTATGTCCTCCATTTGGGAATACCTATCATACCCACATCCCCACATGGCTCTCAAAGTTAAAATGTGACAAGATTCATGAGTAATGAGCGTAAAAAAAGTGGTTTCTTTGGTGCGGCTGCTGGGCACAAGATATTTTCTCCGGCTTTTGCATTCCAAGCTTGTGCTGCCACACTGTCTCTTTTCCTGAGGAGAAATTTCTGGTTCAGGAAACTTGGAACCTCTATAAAACAAGCTTGAAATAATCAAGACTAATCACTGAGGACAGACCGTACAGGCTGAATATACTAGATATATCAGAGTTGAATACAGTGCCTTGAGGTTAGGTGACTTCTGTTCAGGAAAAAGCGTGTTGTCTCCAACTGTAAATTGCCACTTGCAAAACACAATTAAGTAACCAACTGCACCAAGATGAATGGAAAATTTAAACAAAGCTGTATTTGAGTGAGTGCCATACAAACAATGTTCTCTGTCAAGAAGACTCTAGCCGTGGGCAGTGACTGCCTAGCCAACAGCTAATCGTGCCTCTTTGTGGATTGTGAGGAGAAAAAACTCACAGTCAAACCCCCAAACCTCATTTCTCCAATGAACTTCACAAGATTTCAGGCATGATGAAGAAGGTCCAAAGCACAGTTCCCTGACTGCTGTCTCTCATTTTGCTTCTCCAATCAAAAGCTTGTGGACTCCAGGGGAGTCAGGTCAGTGACTTGCCTGTCCCAAGGGCAGCACCCACAGGAATTGTTCACCAGGCACGAAAGCGTATTTGGCATATGGTACTTTGAGCCATTTAATGGCTAACCTCTGATTTGGGTGCAAATAATTTCTTTTTATTCTATATTCTATGCTGTAGCGTAAAGAGCAACAACAGTGCGGCTGGAAGCTCAACAGACCTTGCCTGACCCTAATCCCTGAGAATACAGGGATTTGCTCTAATAAAGGAAGATTAGGGAAAATAGTGATAAAACCTTATGTTCCTATTCCCTTCATACTATCACATGGCTGGCATATATAGAGAATGGGATAAATGCAAAGAGGAACCCACTGTTTTGTTGCCAAAGGTGGTGTAACTGCCAGTACCAACACACCACTTTTCTACCCATGATCCCCAGAAGAATTGTTTTGTACAACTCTGGGTTGTCTCCGTCTTTGCCTAAAGAAGGCCTGAGAGGGACAAGGCAACAAGGTAGCCCTTAGCTAAGAGAAATGCTATATGTCATTGAAAATAGCCTTCTCTCTTTTTTTTCCTCCTGATGAGTAAAGGTGTATGCCAAAGATACGCTCCCATGCTCATGCATTATGTTATGCCAAGTGTCTTGACAGATTATTTTCTGTTTGTCTGTCTTCTGGTTGGATCCCAAACTCTGGGAATTTGGCTCTTGGAATTTACACCTCTTTCTTTGGGAGAGGATAGGAACTGTCTCCTAGAAACAGAAATAGCATGCTGGACTCACTAACACCAGGATTTAGACCTCAGGCACTAGGAAGCATCCAGGTCTTTGCATTTAGAAGTTGTTCTGTTTCTTGCCACATTTCTGAACCTTAGTCTTCATTCATCTTTCAATGTGAGATAAAGTAAAACGTAGGTAAACTTTTATGTTAAGAGAGGATAGGAGCCTACAGACCATGTAAGTCAAAATTTCTAAGAGACCACCTTTTTGGGGACTTCAGTTTTTGCGTGCCCAGTAAGATATGTGTGCGATCTTGAACTGTACACACTAAACATGAGGCTCCTGGGGTGAGAATCTCCTTTTGAAAACATCTACCACTGATTCAGAGGAAGACCATCTCATCTCAGAGGCTTAGTCTGAGGAGCCTATATTTGGAAAACTGTGTACAGAGCCAGAGTAAGCTTAAGAAGTATGTGAGACACTAGGCAGGAGAAACCCACATCTACGGCCTGAACCTGAGACCTCAGTAGAGCCCCAGCAACATGACAGGAACTAGAAGCCACAACTGTGCTGCCACAAAACCTCCATCCCCCTCATCTTGGAGGACCTGCTGTACTCAGAGTAAAGCACTGCTTGCGTGAGCAGGTGTGGAGATTTCAGTCTGCAGTATTTTATACGATGGAGACATTTGATTGTGTGTTTATTTGTTTTAGAAACTGAACAACATCCACGTGCAGTGGCATATTTTTGTGCTGACTTGATGGGAGTCTTTGAGTGAAAATTTGGCAGGTGGAAGATGTGATTTAGTCTCCTTGTTGATGCCCCTTCAACTCAGGTGGTGATTCTGTTGCCAGAGGAAAGATTTAACATGTTTTAACTAATCTCTGAAGAAATCTTTCCCAGATCCCAGATCTAACACCTAATTCTTCATTAACTTGCCACTCTGTTACCAATTCTCTCACCCAGGGGTGAATAACTGATGGCTATCAGTCATGTCAATTCCCCTCATCATGCTGAAGACACAGAAATATCTTCTACTTTGTAGGAAGATTAATACTAGTTTCATAATGGAGGGATGGCAGTTAAACACACCTTAATTAATATGTGTAGGGGGAAAAATGCGACAGCACAACTGTTGGCTTTATTCCTGAGTTAGTGTTAAAACTAGAGCTGTTCCAAAATAACAGACTTCTAAATTTTAAACTATTCTGAATAAGACTGAATAATTACTCAGTTTTCATCTGGGGTAACCTACTAAGATTTCTTTGGGCCCAATGGTGATATTTTCCCCATTTTCTGCTAGCGTTCTGTTCAGAATTCAGGAGCAGGGAGGTGGGGTGTACTTCTCAAAATTTGCTTCTTGCCAGAGAGTTAAAGTATCAAGCATTTGAAAGCAATTTAAAACTAATATTGCTACCTAAAAAAGAAATTGAAAGAAAAAAACACTCATACATCTTTCAGAGGAAGGTTTTCCAACTATTCCAGTTGAAGCTCTGGATCCTACAAAACCAGAATTGTGGCGGTTTTATTAAAGGCTCTCTAGACCAGAACTGTATTGCCTGAGAAGCTTGTAAACATAAACACATCCTTCATGCAAAGATATTGTTTCAGCTATTTATTGATAACCTAACATTACATATTGTGTGATTTGAAATTTTTTTGATCAGCAATTTGGTTAGATTTGTCAATAAAATATATCAAGTTCTTGCTGCTTGATTTGGTATTTAAATACTGAATCCTTACTTTCTAGAATTTGCAGTCTAGTAATGACAAAAGAGTGGATATCCCTATCGTGTTAGGAATTAAGGGAAAAGTTTAGATATATGTGTTTTGAAAAGAAACTATGAAATTATAAACTTTCAAAATCATTTCACCTACATACTCAGATTGATATGTAAGACTGATAAATGGGTCATATTTTAAGATTATAATTTCAGCTGCCTTTGAATAATTCTAGAAAAATTCAATTTGAAAGCTTAGTAACTTAAAAGGTAATTTAAGCTTACCGTTCAATACTGGACCCAAAGTAATTTTCATAAACATCCCAAAGAAAATTAAAACACAAATTCTAGATTGTGACAAACTGCAAGCAACTGGTTTGAGGAAGTACTTATTTTTATTACAATACTGTCAATTATTATGAATGGGAGAAGGTAAAACTAGGAGGTGTGCTTCAAACTAACCTGTAAAAAATTTGCCCATCTGTAAGGAACTAAGTTTTTTGACATACCACCAGTCCATTAGGCAGCAGACAAAGTAGATAAAGACTGCATTTTTGGTAACACATCAAAGATAGGAAAAGAGAGTTTCAAAATGAGGTAATAACAGTGGGTTTAAGAATTAAATTAAATTCCTATGAAGAAATGTTGGTAATTCGGGATTTTTTTTTAGCATAGCTATTTTAAAAACTCTGCAGTTCCATTTTAAACTTTTTTTCTAACCTTAAGACAAGCTTCCAAACTTCTTAAAGTTGGTAGTCATCCTCCTGTTGGTTTCAGGATCTTTTCCAGTGCTGTTTTCAGTGATGATATCTTGTCTGTGATATGGTGATTAGTGCTGCTTGCTGCATTTCAAGTATGCTTAATTAGTAAAAATACAACATCCTTTTGCTTTATATTCATTCTCCCTGTAAAGATAGCCACGTGCCTTGAGTTTCCTTTAGCTGTGTAGTATGTTGATTTTTCTCCATGATAACTCCTAGGTTCACTTCCAGTTCAGTGAACTGTCTGGTCTTTTTTTTCCCCACACATACTTCATGCAGTGTCTTTTCTCCCAGATCTTATACTGCATTTTTCAGTGATCTGTATTCTAATAGTAGATGTCTGTAGCTCTTACAACCACAGATATTACCCTCAGACTTCTATTATCCAGGAATAATACGAAAGAAAAATACTAAGAAAAGCAAGTTAGTTTATTTGTCACATCTTCCCTGTGATATAGCATCACTACCCTTGCTATTATATAACTGAAGGGTTGCAACGGCACCTCTGCTAAGTGACAGACACTCAGAGAACATTCTCCTTCTGTTCTGCTTCTGGCTTCTCTCATTCTTCTTTTCTCTACCTGTATTTCTCTCATTTCTAAGGTACAGGCCTTCAATTACTTTGTCGTTGGACCTCAGCCTCAGTCTAATTTCCTATCCTGTTACACAATTAAACAGGACCAATTTTTCTCACCCATAGATATAACATTTGTTCCATTTATTTCATAAGAGAGTTTTTTTAATATATACATATGTCTGTATGCATGCATGTATGTGTGTGTATGTTTGTGAATTATTTTTGTGATTAGAGAAAACGGACTATAAGTATTTGATCTTTTTCACTGTCTTCCGCCCTGTAAACTCTGTGGTCTTAGAAGAGAAGAAACATAGCAGATAATTTAACCTTCAATGGTTTCTAAGCACGGTTTTCCAAACACCTGCTATTCTGTACCAGTAGAGTGTCATATAAGTAACACCTTCAGGAGTAAGACATTTTTGGAGGCAATGAGAGCTTATTGTTTACTGCAAGAAAACTTGAATGATTTAACTGCAAAATAAGATTTTTAACACGGGAAATAAAATGTAAATACATGAATATTTTCAAGGACCTTTCCAAACCATCCCAAACCATCCTCTATCCCTCATTCCCTCAGAATTTTTCGTTTTCTTCTGCTGCATTCTAGGGATAAATGCATCATATTCCTTACTATCGTAGCAGGTCATTGTGCAGCAGACTGCAAGAAAGGAAAAGGACTGAATTCCTGGACTCATCTAGGAGGGACAGAAAATGAGGCGAATAAGTCTGATCTCTCCTGCTGTTCAGATTCACCTCCTTGTCCTACATGTTCATAATGAGAGTGTATTTAAATGCTTGGCTTTCTGAGGCAAGAGAGTTGGGAGAGATCTGTCCATCATCCTAATAAAAATAGTTTTGATCATCCATTCATAAATACATTTTTCTTCTTGTTGCTGTTATTATTTTTCATTTAATGACAAACTTTCTCCAGCATGCTAAGCTTGAAACTGGGAACCAAAACCAGAAACGTTTCGCTATGCACAAATCATTACAGTCTGTAAATCTGAGAACCTCTTTTTCCAGTATTCTCAAGTCCTTCTAGTTCTCTCACAGAAGTATCAACGACTCTATAGAAGCCTTGTGGCTTGGAAACAAAGAGCAAATCTCTCTGTATTTATGTGTATGGAGAGTTAAGAGCTTAGGGGAGGAACAGAAAAGGCAGCAAGTCCAATGTGCATGTGTTACAGCACGTCCCAAGAAGGTGAAAGAACTGGTTTCCTCAATGGAGAAAATAGACATTTGACTCTCACAGCAATTGGTCATACATCGGTGATAGCTGGTTCTTCTCCTCACTGTGTTTTTGACAAGGTCTGGTTTCATACAGAGATTATGATGATGCATTTTGGAGCGGCTAGTATAGTCGGATGAAGGGAGAAATCACCAAATTTGAGGATCCCTCCACAATTTAGGTTGTTCTGAGCAGTAATAGTGGTGTTGAGACTTTTTCCCTATCCAGAACGGCTTATTAAGCCAGGACATCCAGCCCATCTAAACTATTGCCAAATGTAAGAAAAAAATTTAAAACTGTGCACATTAAAACACTCTTCCTTGCTGTGCTAATTATTTTTGCTGCACTTAATTAAAGAGATTCAACAGATTCCTACTATTTGGCATATTTGAAAATTGAAATTTGGACTTTTCTGTATATTAGAACGGATTTTTATTTATTTATTTATTTAAATGGTGAGTGGCATGGCCCAAATGAGCAATATCAAGGCTAGAACATCATCTCGGTATTGAGCTGTAGTAAATGCAGGGTGTAAAGAAAACAGTTTGCAGTGGTTTCACATACAACTGGGTATGGTACGTAAACCCTGATACCAACCAGATTCCTGCTGAATTCCCAATACAAGCAGCAGGGTAAACAGCTAATCTTGTAAGAGGTTCCTGCTCCCTTGGGGAAGGGATTGAGAACAGTCAGAAAGGCTGCAGCCTTGGAAGCAAAGCTGGAGTGCTCTGAAGACTTTCACAGGGAAACAGCTCTGGAACCAAGATGTATTGCCATCAGCGTCTCAGTCCCAAAATTGGGGCATTGTAGGTCCTGAGGGGGGCCAAGTTTGGCAATGTGGAGAAGGCAAGGGAAGGCAAGAAGAACGACGTGAAAACAAGCCAAACAAAAATCCTATAGAGTATGCAAAATCAGTGGGGCCTTCGTGGGGTCTTTCCAACAGGGCATATGGAAGCAATAGAGTGATTTGTTTCCTTCTCCAGGCTTGTTAAAGCAAACAAAATTCTGATTAAAGGACCACCTTGCAAAGGTGGTCCAACACTGGAACAGGTTCCCAGACTTGTTGTGAAGTCTCCATCCCTGGAGCTATTCAAAATTTGACTGTATACAGCCCTGAGCAACCTGCTCTAATTCAATATTTACTCATGGGCTGATCAGGGGGCTGGGCCACCGGACTTCCAGAGGTCTTTCTTATCTAAATTATTTTGTGATTCTGTACTAGATTCTGAAGGACTTTGTGTTGTGAGCTAAGTGCAGGTGCATTTATAGGAAAAGTTTTAAAAGGATCCCTCCTTCACCTTTATTGCACCTGTTAATTTCCAGGTTCAGGGAAGGAGTGGAAAGGGACAAGCTATATGTGACTGGCATTACCAGTAATCTGAAGTTATTTTTTGAGGGGGGGTGGGAAGAGAAAAACAGATCAAAGTCACAGTAGGAGCAGTGTGGGAGTGTTACATACAGGTACAACAAGAAATGTTTTTTTCCACAAACCATTTGAACCCTCTTTCAGTACAGTATGTTTTGAAGCCATCAAAATTGCAAGCACATATGATCCCTTCCCTGCACTATACCATGGCAGGCCTCACGTGTATAACAGCCTTAACTGATCCTTAATTTGCTATTTCCTACTGAATCTGAAAAGCCCATGAAATACAGTGGTTATTGGCAACCTCTGAGCTCTTGACTCAGTGAATCATTCTAGTTATGTTACTACAAGGGAGTGGACTCTGGCAGAGGCACTGTTTGAAATGATTTAATGGAGTAATTCCTTTAAAAGGGATTTTTTTGGCTTTTGGTTTGGGTTTGGTTTGGGTTTTTTGTGGGTTTTTTTTTTTTTTTTTTTTTTTTTTTTGAGGATGAAAGACCTTTTGTTTTCCCTTAGTTTTAGTCCTTCCAGCCTTGTCTTGACAACAACATAACAACTAACTGAAGAATTCCCTCCCCCTCAGATTTCAACATGAGATAGCTCAGCATACGTTTTGAAAGGAGTTGAACATCTGGAGATTGGGAACTGTTGTCTTCTGAAGCACTTCTTGCAACACAACATCTTCCCTGGAAAGTTGAAGATCCAGGGATTTCAAGGTGCTATTATAGCTTTTGCAGTCAGGGACTTTGTTTTAGTCTGAGCACCCTCTGAAAACAGGCCCGTTAGCAGCACTCCAGCAGTATATTTGGTATAGTTCAGTAGTAGAAACACAAAAGATAAGAAAACTCACAATTTATTCTCTTGGAACTATAAGGTCCCTACTACCTCTTCCTCTAGTCAGTATCCTTTCACATATGAACAAATGCCCTCCCCAAGGACATATCTTCATAACCTTTAAATGAAGAAGGACATCTGGCAGCACTGACTGAGGAAGGACGTTGGACATATTCTGGTACGCATAGATGTAGTTCAGCCATCATCACTTGAGATCAGACTATTTATACCAGTTTGTAATCTAATCTGCTGATTTTTCCCCCCCTCACTTTCCTAATGCACAGTAGTAGAAGCATATACTGATGACATGCAGGGAAAAAGAGTGCTAAGTGGTCACATTATCTTGTAAGATCACTCAGCTTCAAAGAAAACAGGAACTGGCATACTGGGTGGGAACTAGTGGCCATGAAAGCAGGCTCTGAGAAAGACCTATTAGGCAGATGTGAGTGTAAAGAGCTCTTCTCTTCTTTCAACACCAATTGAAATCTTGATCTGTATTATGTGACACATTTTTGTTGTTATCAAATGGTTATGGATATGCATATGAATATTCAATCTTATTCTGAATCTGATTAAATTTTTGGCTTCTCTGACTCTTTGTTTCCCACTGTACTTAAGCCTTGTATGATTTTTTTTTTTAAATCTTGTATCACTTTGAAACTTCCTGCATTTAAATGTCATTAGATACACATCATTATTGTGTTATGGACTATCATGAACAGAAGCTTGCAATGTAATTCCCTCACACAATTTATTATTTTTCAAATCCTTATGATATCTTCTTATATTTGCCCCTCTTCTCAGTTAAACATTTCCAGCCATTTCAATTTCTTTTCAGGGTATGTCTTTTCTAACTTGGGGTATGTTCTCATATGTCTTACATGAGATAAAGATACTGTTGAAAAGGTTGTTTCACTGAGCAATCTTTTCCAGATATTTTACTGCCCAAATGCAAGGAAGACCTCTCATTAGAACCAGCAGCAAGATCAAGTGGTGACCAAAGCAGACCCACAGAAAAGTCTCAGCAAGTGAAAGACAATATAAGCTAGCTGTAAATGCAATGAACAGGGCCTTACACAGATCTTGGTGAAGACATAGAGTTGATATTTTAATGTGAGGGTTTTTTCCATCAGTTCCATACTAAATTCACTGATAGTCCTTAAATATCATGCTTCTGTGCAGCACCGTATGGCTCATTCTCAGAACTGATAAAACGTGGAAAGATGGAGCAGAGAAAAAGAAACTCTAGAAACTAGAAAAGAGGAGAAGAGTCAGGGGATGGGGGAATGAGCAAGCAGAGCTAGGAAAAAAATACTTCCAAATGGAAAAACTTGTGTAAGTTAATGAAAGATAGATGGATTCCCATGTTGCACACAAATTTTGAGGCAAAATATTTTCTCTTTCTAATACTTAATAAAGCCTCTTCTTATCCAGAATCATATTGTTTTCCTTGAGGGTTTTGTTGTTGTTGTTGTTTGGTTGTTTGTTTTGTTTTGTTTTGTTTTTTAACATGATCCACCTGTCTTGAAGGTCGTGGTATGGAATTGATTTCAAGAAACCAGAAGAAATTAAGTTAATGATCTTGATCTGTTTCCTTAAAGTGATAAAACCCTCGGTGGAAGGTCAGGGCTGTTCCAACTCCAGCCAGACCTTGGGAATGCCTTGGCAGGGGCCAATAAATTCAGTTTGACATTTTCTTTCCCTGGATCCCAGTATCAAGGCTACGCCCAGTAAAAATCAGCTGACTTTTAAGCAGGCTTTCCTTTGTTATAGCTGGGAATCTGCTCTCGCTTTTATCTGTTCCTGGAAACTTTTCTCTCTCTGCTGAGGTGGCATTGGTGGAAATTAAATTACTATGGCTGAGGAAGAAAAAAGAGGTATACTGAGAGTACCGTGTGGCTCATATGTTTGCTTTCTTTTTGCCAACATTCTGCTGAAGAGGAAGAAGATAAACTTCTAAGGTTATTGTGATCCAGTTTGTTACAGAAAGTTTCTATGGAAGAAGTCTTAAAGTCATTTGTAACTTACTACTCTGTCAAATAATAACACTGTCCAGCAAGGTATAACATTGTTCTGCTTGTTTTCTTAGCAGTTCTTCTGAAAGCAGTGTGTGAGCTCTATGTATTATGAGCCTTGCCCGTGGCAGGAGGGTGTCTTATGTTTCTTATTACAGTGCAAACTTTGTTGATTAGAAACAAATGCAAACCTTTGGGACTTACCCTGTTCAACAGCTACCCTAGAGCCAAGAGAATAATTTCCTATGTACATTCACATGGTTCCCACTCACACAGACAGAGCCATCACCTCACACTTAAAAACACAAAAATAGAGAGTACTGTAGCAACCGCCTTTAGGGAACAGCTCTGTGGTATTGGCAGTAAGCAGCAACATTACTCCAGAGAAAAGTCCACGTGGCATTGTGCCTGCAGCTGGCACAGTGTCTCTCAGAGCTCTGCAGCATGCAGTTACTACGGTATGCTTGATGGGAGGTGTGTGTGTCTTCTCTGTGCCCTCTTAAGCAATGCAGAGAGGAGGACTACAACAAGGACTTCTTACTTCAAAGAAATGCAGGACCCAATACCTAGTGCTTGTACAAGGGTCAGTTAGGCTACCTTTGCCCTTCTGCCCTTTTGGTCCATGCAAAAGCAATCACAGCCTAAACGTGTTCAGTCTGGCAGAGAATATCTGGTGAGAATTGGCTCTGCAAGTGGTCCTGCATTAAAAAAAGGGGGGAAAAAAGAAAAAAAAAAGAAAAAGAGATTAAAAGTCTGCCTGGGTACAGAGTAAAAACAATACATAGAATTAAACAGAAGACTGTATATAACTTGTATTTATATTAAGGATAACAACATTTATTTGTCAAAGTAGCTCAACAAAGAACTTACAGATTTTAGCAAATGTTTTGAGGAAAAAAAAGAGACTTGGAAGAGGAAACAGATTCACTGATTTTGGAGGGGTTGGAATTGGTGCTGACACAAAAATATCTTACAGATCTACTGTTACTGCTACCAATTATTTCTGAAATGCCATAGAGAATGTACTGAAATACATGGAGAAAAATAAATAGAGAACATATTTTTCCCTACGAGAAGAAAACGAAAGATTGAAAATGAAGCATAAGTCCTCACCTACTTCAGTCCATAAGCTGTGGCATGAATTAGCTTAAACAATATCACTCTCATTTTCTAGTAAACTTTTCATTAAGGGGTTTAGTGCAGAGGATTTAGGCAATTACCATTACCTCAGGAAAAGAAATGCTCCTTAGGCCAAAACTACTCAATTGTGAGATGGACAGTGGGCTTAAAAGGAAACAAGTAGGCAGAGTCCTTTGACTCAAACATTTTTCTGTCTGTATTGCTGGCTTATCTTGACAGTGACTTGCTCCCAAAGTACAGGCACTGTGCATAAGATGAGTGAAGACTGTGATAGATCCCATTGATCTGGGCTGAAGTATGCTCAGCTGCTGCTCTGTCTAACCCCTGTGGTGGATTGAGCTTGGACTGCAGTAGACACCCACCCAGCTGCTCTCTTACTGCCCCTCCTCAACAGGACAGCAAGAGAAAAGAAGACGAAAAAACTCATGGGTCGAGATCACACATGAATTACTGTCACAGACAAAACAGAATTGACTTGGGGAAAATTAGTTTAATTTTTTGCCAATTTAAATAGATCTGGATAGTGAGAAACAAAGACAAATTAAAACAACACCTTTTCTCCATGACCTCTCCGCTTTTTCCCAGGCTCAACTTCGCTCCTTCACTCCCAACTGCTCTACCTCATGCCACCTCAAGCAGTGCAGAGGGATGGGGAACAGGAGGTTATGAGGTCTGTTCATAACAGTTCCTCTCTGCCTCTCCTTCCTCCTCACACTGTTCTCCTACTCCAGCCATGGACTGCAGTCCTTCAGGATAAATGTGCTCCAGCATGGAGTCTCCAGGTGCTTCAGGGGAATCTCTGCTTGGGCACCTGGAGCACCTCCTCCCCCTCACCTTGGTGTCTGCAGGGCTGTTTCTCATGCTTTTTTTCCTCACTTCTCTCTGCATATGTGGCATTTTTGCCCTTCCTAAAATATGTTTTCCAAGACACGCCACCATCTTGGCTGTGGGGTTCAGCCATGCCCTGCAGTGGCTCGGTTGGATCTGGCTTCAACCTCACAGGGGCTACCCCTGCAGCCACCGCTGCCAGTGCCTGGGAACCTGCACCCACTACACACTCATGAAGCAAAATGTTGGAAGACATGGTGCGTAAACAGATTAAAAAGGTGGGAGAGTCCCTCAGGACTCAGATGTGTTCAAACCTGCTGCCCACCAGCTATGTTTCCTCTGAGACAGAGGGTCAGAGGAGGCAGGCGGGAAGTCACATCAAGTCACACCAAGTTTATATGAGCTCTGGGAACATCTTGTCTGACAACTGACTTTTCCTTGTAGAGGCGTGATGCATTGACTTAGCACTGGGTCAGGGACATATCTAGCAGCAAAAATATAGAAGCAAAGAGAAACCAGTGTTCATGAAGCCAGAAAAAGTGGCGACTGCATTTAAAGAGAAGTGTGTTGGACAAAAAGAGTTTTCTTATTCCTACCACCAAGAGATTAACCTCATATCAGCTTCTCCTCAGACACTGAGGAAGATGGTTACTAAAGAGGCTGCTACATTTAGGTCATCCATAATCAGAAATATCTTTCTCTTCCATTGCTCCATTCTCTTCCATCAGCTCTGTCCATCCATTCTTTCCTTAGAGGCTGAAGGTTGTACTTTGAACCAGGTGATGACGTCTCACATACCCAGAAGGAAGCTTGTTTCCAACTTTTCTTGCATGTATTTGCATGAGAGAAACAAGAATAGTTTGTTGGACATACAGTTTATTATAATAATATTCCAAGTAATAGCATAAAGCAATAACTAGGACACTGATTGTTAGGACTTCTATTTGACTTTGAAGTCTTTTTTATGATCAGTATATCTACCTACAGGAGCATTACTGTTTTGTCTCATTCTGGACTGAATCCCTTGACTTTAATTGAATCATTGAAGCCCTTTAAAAGGAAGCAGGGCCTGGTTATGTTTGCTATCTAAAAAAATGCAGACCATGAGAAATGCCCACATTTCCCTGGAAAACCAAGTACATTTCCAAGAAGCATTTTGAACTTGTAGCCTATTCAGTTTCCTTTTTCTACCAGCTGTAAAACCCCAGGGAAGTTTGTACTGTAGAAGATTTTTGTTGCTGGCTTGCTTTTCTCTGAAGCATTAACAGTTCCAGTGCTATATCATTAACTAAGTTCAAAAAAGGAAAGCCTAAGCACCTTCTCTTGGCCTTGAACCCTCATCTTTCCATCCATGTTCAGTTCTCTCACCTCACCTGTCCCTTGTGTGTTTTCACACCCCTCAACCCTGCTGCTGGATGTCCTCTATCCTTTTTTCCACTTCTCAAGGAATCTTCTTTTCCTAGTGAATTTTTGTTTCCTCAGTATATCTTCTCTACTTCTTATCCAAGCCTCTGGATTTATTTTCTCTCCCGTATGTCACACACACACAGCCAGACCTGCTTCTTACTCTCAGCTTTGTTATTCTTCAGTCAGTGTACAATAACCTTTTAATAAGGACTTTGAACAATAATAAGGATTATGAACGGTCTTATACAAGAGTAAATAATGTTATCCTTACTAAGGATTTCCAACTGGATTGTGAAATTAGCCATTTCACAAACGCTACTGAAGCCTGATTCCTACTGTGTTTGTGCCATGAGGCTGAACTGGGCAGAATCTCTGATGTCTAATAAAAAGGAAACATCATCTTAGTTTTTCCGTCAAAGGGAAACTTAAAGGATCTCTTGTCTTTCCCCAGATGCCATTGAATTGTAATGTATTATGTCCCAGTGACTGTTACCCCTTAGGATAGTTGTCGGTCCCCATTTGTGCAGACCAACTGAGCAAAGAGTCTTTTTTTTGTGTTTTAATCCTTGGCTCCCTAGTGGGATGCCACAGGGGGATGTACTCAGATGCGTGCCCTCGGCACAAGCCTGCCACATGAGGCCAAAGCTTGCAGCTCTGTGCTTCCAGCTGGACCATTACCACAACTTTGGAAAGGAAACCTTTAAAAACTCCGCATTCCATTTCAACATGAGTATGTTAGTTAGTCTGGCTCTGGACAAGAAAATGAGATTACGGCTGAGGAAACCTATACAACCTATGTTGCTTTCAAATGAGCAAACACAAGATTATGAAGTCCAACCTATAAATTACTGGTTTCTTTATTTGTCAGAGCTGATACATGGACAGCTGTGCAATAATTACTGCAGAGCAGTGTGCCTGTGGTACAGGGCTTACTGAATCATTCTGGCCCCTAGCAAGAGCAGAAGAAACAAAAAAACTGACCATTACCTTTTAATAAATCTCATTCTTCATAGGAACCCTGATATGGGGAAAGCAGAAATTAGTCAGAGACCTCAAATTAATTACAAAGTATTGACTTAACTAGTTTTTGCAGGACAGCAAAGTGAAATGAATGGACTAACATGTAACAACAAAACTGTGACTCTGAGGATTACTGAAATGAAGCAACCTTGCTTTGAATTATGTGGTGGGGAATCTGAAAATGGGATGGTGATTTGGATCAGCACTGCAGTAACTAATGGTTATCACACCAGTATGCCACTACCAAACCTTAGAAGCAATGCTTCATCACAGAGCAAAATCCAGGTAAAGATCTATTACCTTTTACTATCAATTACTATTTCTTGACATTGGGTTGTGGTTTTTTTTTCCCTTTTTTTATTTATTCTGGTTTTAGGCAAAAAAGAACGTGCATTATGTGGAATTCAAGAAAGCACATGCCACAGGAATGTCATCCTGCCCTTAGGCAAATAGCTTAGCAAACCCCAAACACCAGACTTTCAAAAGCAAATTCATAAGCTGCTTTCTGCAACCTACTGTATATTAGCAGGCGTGAATTAAACATGCTTATCCCTCCCATTGCTTTGCTGAGGCAACTGTTGTTGTATAAGAACAAAACTACCTAGAGGGATATGATCTCAAATGTCAGGTAATAAACCTTTCCTGTTCTCAGTAAATTTTTATGTTTATATATTTAATAATACCCAAACCTAGGATACTTTCCTTCCTCCAGAGTTTTTTAACCCTGCAGGATATATTGCTGATGAAAACTAACCATGAAAAGTTTTTTAATATTTGGCTGCATTATTTCATACAATTAGAGGTAATTCTGCGTTAATAGCTGAGACTATATAAGAATAGAAAATGGAGGAAAAGAAAAAGAAAAAGAAAGTGGCTTTGCTGCGGTTATTGCTGGAGTATGTTGTGTTGAACTAGTTAGCAATAAAGGGGACCCTTCATGCCATTAAGTACACGAATTTATGTTGTTAGCACTCATTTTTCTGGTCAAGTCTTTCTCTTTGATTCTTGAGATGCCAGTCTGTTATAAAGGACACTGCCTGGTGCCTGGTCCACAAGAGTTTAAGTCAGGTTCAATAACTACTTCGTTGTCCCTTATGAGCCTCCATTCTGATATGCTTCTCCTAGAATGAGTGATGTATATTCCTGCCACTAGAGGGTATAATGTCTCCATCATTTATAGCTGGTCAGGCCTCATTGAGTTGTATGTACGCTTGGCTTTTTCAGGAGTTTTAAAAGTGACACAAAGCTCATCAGCAAAGCCCAAGGGAATTAAAGTTATTTTGAATATAAGCACCTAACTTCTTCAGTCCATTTTGATGATCTCAGCCTGAGACTACTTTTCAAAAAGCTTCAAAGAACTGACCAATGGATCTAACAGGAAAACATAATTCTCAGGATTTGTGGGAAAACAATTAAAAAATCAATAACCAGAGCTTTTTGGTGGACAGCGAATATGAGAGAGAAATCCTAGCCTGTCAACCCAGGCTGAACGTGGAGGGCTGATGTAACATAAAGCATAAGCCAAACATCCATTAATCATGTCTCCATGTACTTGGGCGGTAGGATCTCTCAGCAGACAAAACAAAGGTCCCGAGGCTGAGCAGCAGCCCTGGATAAAAATACAACTGAAGAGATGTCTGACTGTTAATTCTGAGGAGGGAAGAACTCATTCTTACTCTGCTGTGGTAACAAGCTCTGTGCCTGTGCAACAGTCCCATGATGAGGTCCTCAATCAGAACAGAAGATACCACAGCCCCAACTAGAGACAAGGGTTCTGCCGTAGCAGCTCTTCTTCCAGAGGACATGGGATTCTTCAGGAAGAAAACCTATATGTTCAGCTCTAGAATTTGTTCTGCCAGGTGACAAATGCATTTTTCTGCTTCAATCTAACAGGAAAACATATTTTTTAAGAGAAAAGTAACTTGCGAACTGTTAGAAGGACCCATGCAATTTATTGTCCTAATCTCTAGCATTTGTCTGTCTTACAGTAGTACCTTGCTGTACTGCAGTTTGAGTATCTTGCTGTTCTACATACTGTATAAGCCCAGTGAAGAAAACTTGCAGCCTAAATTATGCAGAAGTTCCTTCTTAACCTCTTAGAAAAAGGGGAAAGATATTAGATTCTTAGTCCAACTCTTCTCTGTTTTACAATTTCTTACAGAGAGGTGTAAAACTAAGAGGGTGCTACCTTACCTTTGAAAGGAGCAAGACTCATACTGACACATGGTCAGGCACTTCATTTAGGTAACCAGAAGGGCTTTCTTCGGCTAATAGTGCTGGAGCCCCTCTCCGACACTGTCTGCATCCTGCTCCCCTTGGAGCGCAGACGCTTCCCTGCACCACAGTGCTTGGGAGCCAGGGCATTTAAATGGCACCTGAGTGTTAACATAAAAACGCCTGCACTGAGTTCCAGATTTGCCACAGTTCAGTCTTTTATTGCGAAGGCATCAAGTAGTCTCAGAAGTATTTGCTCTGCTAATCTGGACTACATTTAATGGCTATCAGATAACCCTGCCATGGTGATTGTTAAGGGTCTTTTGTCCCCGGCCGGTGGAAGTGCAGATGGTCTAGCAGCAAGACTGCCTTTCTTGAGAGGGCAGTGCCTGAGGAAAGCAGGAACACAGAAATTCTGTGTTAAAAAGGGCTATGGATGGGTCAGGGCTGGAAGGCATCCATGAGCAAACTCTTCCCCCTCCATTGTGCATACGGAGGGCTGGAACTGGTAGAACAAATCCCTGATGAGAAGTCAAGTTGACGGGCACTGTGTCTGTGGCTTGCTATAATGCCCCGACCTGTGAAAACTCCCAGTACCTCAGCTCAGTGGCAGTGCTGGGAAGGAGGCTCACAGGATTATGTGTATCGTGTGCATCCATCAGCCATAATACAGAGAGGCTCTGCTGCTGTTCTTGTGTGAGCAAATAGAGCCAAAACCCTTGTGAACTTTACTGGAGCTAAACTTGGCCCTCTGAGCAAATATGTTATACTATGAAGTTCCCTTCAGGAATGGGGCAGTTAGAGGCTCTAAGTAAGACCCAGAAAAGAGGTAGGAGCAGGACTAGAAATGCCAGACCAGAGAAACTTTGAGCTCTGGAAATAAGGGCTAGACTCAAATCTAGGTAAGATATGATCGTTGTCTACAAATTTAAGTGAGATTTATAGCAGGCCCGGTTTCTGTTTACTAGCATAACCAAGAACCTTGCCTGTCTTTCCAGTTTGTAACCTGTCAGAATAGTATCCCTTGGTTGCTTTTTTTCCCCCAATTCATTCCTTAAAGAAGTAATTTTAAAAAAGAAAAGCAGTGTCTCTTACTTTCTGAAGATGTGGTTATTTATTTGTTTATTTAGTATTAAATATTCAAAGCCTTGTGTTACTACTTTTCCCCAAAACACCTGTACACAGGCAAAATAGGGGGATTCTCTGCATAAACCTCCTCACAGATTCCAAAGGAAGGAATCAGATGCTGAAAACCAGGAAGATTATTGCAACAATAAAACATGTACAATCCATTTTTAAAAAAATCAGTTGCAAAGTTTTTTTGTTTTTTGTTTTTTTTTTAAAAGGGGTTTTAAGAGGATTATCCTGACAATGAAGGACATAAAGAGACAGGTTTGTATATTCTGCCAAAAATACAGGGACTTGTCGTAAAACTACACTGCAATTGAAGCAGGAATTATGTGGATTATGTGTGAGTCTGCAAAAGGCCTGGAAATTAGTGCAACTACTTGTATTTTATCAGTTTTCATTATACTGTTTGATACTTAAATCCTACTGCATCCATTTCAGCTCCTGGAGGGTAACCTGACTTTAAATGCAAGTAGCACACACATGTCACAGGATAGGTTTATAACTTATATTAGCAAACATGTGGAAACTTCCAATTGAAGACAAAGCCATTTGCAGTTCTCATGCATGTTAGCAGGTCTTGAGGTTGTCTTCTGCTCCTGAAGCTACACTTACTTGGCCCTATCTAGGATTTTACATCCTGTGGATTACCACTTATTAGCTGTTCAGGCTAGATGGATTCCTGTGGAAGACAGAGTTAAGTGTTGGTTGACTCATGGATTCAGATAGAGCAAATTCATCCCCTTTGTTCATTTGTAAAAGTCCACTGAACCTGAAGAGGTCAACGGGATGTAAATAAGGGCATGTTTCCTTTGGCTTAAAACTAAACTCACTTAAGTGGATCGCTCCACAAACACTAAACATAGTCTTCTCTAGAAATCAAGAGATTTGTAATTTTAGTGCATTCTTGGAAAGAAAAACAAAATACCAAAATTACTCTGAGTAGCCACTTGCATACTTCTTAATGTTTTCCAAATGTATTGCTATTTTCAAGAGTTATGATACAATACTGATTATTATAGGATTGTATTACAGCACAATTCTTTCCTGTCCTTGTAATCCACGAAGCATAACTGAAGTGTGCATTCTGAAAGCTAGAAATACATAACAGAAGACCCAGAATAATTTTTGTAGTTCAAAAATGCAGAGCACCTGACACGATCCTTTTTCACAGATACGCCACCCTGAGGAGATCAAACAGACTATAGTGGTCATGACTTCTTCTTGCGTCTTGCTAAACTGTGATGCTTTCAGTCCTCCAGTCTGTAGTGCTGAACAGCTCCAGCACTTGGCTAAATGTAAAAGTTTCGATACGTGTATGTTCTTAAGGCTGAAAATTACAGTCCCATCATTTAGGTCTTCTTACAGATGTGTGAAACATTCACTATGAAGAAAACAAAGCCATGAAGTTATTCTGTCTTTCACCTCAGAGGGAATTTGTCTCTTCCTCAGGAAGTATCTTGAAGGATCATTTTCTTTCCCTTTGCTCCCTGTGGAGGAAGGAGTGGGGTGTAAGTTCCTACCCCCTTCTCCACTAATCGTGGTAGCATGACTATCTCAGGCACTGGCTGCCTTGTATAGAGATTAATATATTGCTACCTGTATGAATTTATATCTTGTACTCAGGATATGTCTTTGCTGTCCACAAGTGCTATTGCAACTTCTGTAGGCATACTTGAATTTGCTGTAGACGAGATAGCTTAAAATCCTACCATTATGGTTACCTTTATGAGTACTAAGCTATTATGTGCTTACCCAGAGTATCAGGAGGTCTTATTCAGCTCATCTAGAACCAGGAAATTCTATGGCTGCATTGCTTTCTATGTCAGAGCTTAAAAACTTTAGGGAAGCTGTGATATATCTAAATGGCTGTGTCCACACCTCTGAATTACACTGCGGACGTAGTTAGTTTTGTGTGCTATACTTTAGTTTTCCAATTTATTTCACTGTCACTTATGCCATCATGTGTACTTTCATTTGCACACTAAAATATGCACATGCACTTTAACTCTTGCTCTGGATATTGCAAATGCAAATACATGTATTTGCTCTCAAGAATTTGTGCAAACATAGGTGTTGGCATCTCCACACTGAATATATAATTGGTGTACACATACTTTTTCATCTGGAGAGATGTGCACAGGGAAAGATATCAAAACCTTAAGATTAGTCATGTTTAGAATCACAGAATCACAGGGGTTGGAAGGGACCTATGGACATCATCAAGTCCAACCCCCCTGCCAGAGCAGGGTCACCTAGAGCAGGTTGCACAGGATGGCATCCAGGCAGGTTTTGAATGTCTCCAGAGTCAGAGACTCCACCACCTCTCTGGGCAGCCTCTTCTAGTGCTCTACCACCCTCAAAGAAAAGAAGTTCCTCCTCATGTTTAGATGGAACTTCCTATATTCAAGTTTGTGCCCCTTACCTCTTGTCCTATCACTGGGCATCACTGAAAAGAGACTGGTGCCATCCTCCTGACACCCTCCCTTTAAATATTTATAAGCATTGATGAGATCCCCCCTCAGCCTTCTCTTCTCCAGACTAAAAAGACTCAGCCTTTCCTCATAAGAAAGACGTTCCAGTCCCTTGATCATCTTTGTAGCCCTCTGCTGTACCCTCTCCAGCAGTTCCCTGTCCTTCTTGAACCAGGGAGCCCAGAACTGGACACAGTACTCCAGATACGGCCTCACCAGGGCAGAGTAGAGGGGGAGGATAACCTCCCTCGACCTGCTTGCCCCACACCTCTTGATGCATCACAGGATGCCATTGGCCGCCTTGGCCACAAGGGCACATTGCTGGCTCATGGTCATCCTGTTGTCCACCAGGATTCCCAAGTCCCTTTCCACAGAGCTGCTTTCCAACAGATCAGCCCCTAACCTGTACTGGTGCATAGGGTTATTCCTTTCCAGGTGCAGGACCCTACATTTGCCTTTGTTGAACTTCATTAGGCTTTTGAATTGTCTATTTCTTTCCATTAATTACAAATGAGTCTAAAGTGGACAAATCTAAATGTACACTTATATAGGGACATAAAAATCCCACGTGATGCATCTCTGTGTTAAAAAAATAAAAATCTTACAAACTACACCAGGCTGCTTATAGAAAATAATCATCCCCATGCACACTTTCAATTTTCTCAGTTTACATCGTTGAAACTTGTTAGCGTTAAGTTAAAATTAACCTATGTTTCTAGATAGAAAGTCTTCCTTTCCATGGAAAGCATGAGAATAAAAATGTCCACGAGCATTTATTTTTATGAAGGCTGGGAGTGTCAGTCACCAGTAGGTCTAGATGTACAATGCACATTAATGGAAAAAAGGAGTTGACGTATGTTAGGCAGTGTTGAAAACCCCATCTTTACACTACAAGCTAGCATTAGAAGCCTAAAGAAGATGTGAAATTAAAGGAAAACTTAATATAAAGGGATTTTTTCAGTGACATATTCTTACAGGGAAAGCCTGGCATGCTGAAAATTTTCCTCTTATTAGTTACAGTTCTAATGAGGCTTCTTAGAACCTTTTTATAATTCTTTGTTAAACCAAAAAGAGCAGTTGTTAATGTGTTTTCTTTGTGTATCCCTGTAAAGTATACTTTTCCAAGTTCCCAAGATGGATTCTCTAACACTAAAAGGAAACAAAGCTTAAAGGCATTGTTTTTCTTCCAGCCTTCGTCTTGTTGAGTTTGTGGTTAATTTTCTATTTTTCTTGTGATTCTTAAATTCCTTCAACTTTTCCTTTAACTTCTCTGTTACTTCTTGAGACTATAATCTAATATACCCAAAATTGCCCTGCAAAAGATTGAGCTACTAACTGTTCTGTAAAGGAGACAGAATGACTATAATAACTATTCTGTTCATTGTTCTGGCAAATAAATCTGGCAATAAAAGAAATTTAATAAAATGAAATTTAGAAATACATAAAAATAAACCCTAATATCACTGTGGGGATTACACAAGACTCTAGGCATACAGAGGCAATGTGTGGGGTGGCCTGTTTGTGTTGTACAGAATTATAACCCTGGGTGAATTTGCAGCTGTTCAGTCTGAAAGGGCATTTTTGGCTTTTTAATATCCCAGGTGGCACCAAACTACGTCTCCAAACAACCCCTTTTATATGTGATGAAGGTAACTGAATACAGTCAGGGTGTGAAACTCGGGCATCAAAGTTATGCTGTGGCAAAAGCCAAAAAAAGGTTTTAAGTTGGGATCTGCCTTCTAAGGCTACCATATAACAGATCTTAAACTCCTGTCCACAGCCACACCCCATGGCTGTCAGTGATGTTTGCAACAAGGATGGCTTCCCAACATGAGGCAGAAACAAAAGTGGAGAGGCTTTGAATCCCTGTATACATCTACATGCCCTAGCAGTGTCAGGGGGGCAGTGGGGAGCACGATGGCACTCAGTCACAGTGGAGCATTCCTTTTCAATTGAAAGTGTAGGTGGCTGCTACCACGCCGTCTCTCCTTGTTTATGTTAATGAAGAGGTGCACTAGCACAGTAAAGGCATGCCTCCTCTTAACCAGGAATAAGAGGACAAGCAAAGCAGACATTTTTGACCAAATATTAAAAACTGATGTACCTAGGTTCACCTCTGCACTCAGATTCTCAGAGGTATCAAGGTTTCTGAAGGGCCCCCATTGCAAAGCCAAAGCATCCCCACAGGTTTCTGTCATAGAAGCCTAGGGAACATTTAATATCCATTGTGGGCTCCATATGATGTTTTAGTCAGCATAGGAGGACCATTCAGGAGAAGGTGCTGCAAGATAAGCAAGAGCTCATGTAGTTCGAAAGTCCTTAAAGCAACACTATATTGCCCTGATGCACAGCCTCATGCAGAGCAAGTGACTGGGAGCAGAACAGGACTCTGTCCCTAGCCACCAAGTGCCATAGGACTTGCAAGTACTGTGCAACCAGCGGGAGGTCTGGCATGGATAGCAACAGCCCCTAAAGGTGCTCTAACCAGAGCCGGGATTGTGAGATTTTCAGCTCCTGATGAGATGAGCTTTGAAAAGGCACATTTCCACCCTTTGTTTGACTCCTTGCAAAGCATCCGGACCAAAACAATTTTCAAATCTATCCACTATTCCATCCTGCATGTGTGTGTGCACTGCATTAATCCGGAGGTGCAAAGCCAAAATGTTGTTGGTCGTGGCATTGTCCCATGGCAATTGAGGTTTGCTTCTCTCCCAGCAAAGAGATTAACATTATCAAAACAATGAAGGCAGTTTACATCTATTACTGTCTTCCATCCCAGAAGACGGTAATTTCTGTACCCACACTGTCACCCTAAAAGGTTCAGTAATCATGGGATAATCATGGCAAAGGAACAGCATCACACATTAGATCACCAGTCCAGCCATCCCTATATGCTTTCTTTTGTAGTGCCTTGCACTAGGCAGCTCATTTGCAAGAAGCCGTTAATTGAACATTGTTGACCAAAGGGGGAGTTCTTCCCTTGTGTTTCACTTGGAGGAGAGATTATACTCTTAATCATGAAGTTTTGTTTTGCCTTCCAGTAACTCCTGGCCGTATTTTTCTTTCCCCCATTTCTTCCTGGTGTAACTGTAGATGGTACTCTTCATTATATAAGTGTCCAGTCCCTTTTTTAATCTTACTAAATGCTTGACTTCAATGCTGTCTTGTGACTAATTAATCCCATACTAAATAGTACTGATACCACATGTAGGCTACAGTAATAGCTATGCAGGGTGTACATTTGCATCAGTGTCAGGTGAGTTCTCTCTCCCCTACTAGCCTGAGGTAAACATTAACACAGTACAAAGTTCCTCCATCTGTCAACGTGCTCTATTCATGTTAAGTGACCAGAATCCTTGACACTGTATTATATCATTGCTAATCATGGAAATAAAGGATATTTTGAAATCCAGAGTGTTTTCTAGTTCTCTGCTTCCTTCCTTCAGAGTTGAGCAATACCAACACGCACTCTGCAACAGATGATGTTAACTTCTTGAGGTGTCATTTTGATATGCCTAGATCTGCTTGTTTTTATAATACTTAAAATTTACTCCAGCTCAAAAAATTACAATTTTCTCTCTATTACTTGCCATACAGGGTAATAAATAATAATAAAAAAGATTGTGGTGACCGTCTTTGGGAAAGTTGAGGAAAGGCACCAAGACAACAGGCACAGAAAGTTTTAGACATCCCCAGGAACAAAAGTTCTTCTTTTTGCACTGAGTGCGAAATACTGAAAAATAATATTGGGTGTGAAGAGTGAGCTGGATGTGATTCCAAACACATGAGTTCCAGGTGAACGCTTTCCCCTGCATAGCACCTTCTCCTTTATGGGACCCAGAAGTGTTATTGCAGCCTCATTTGCACTGCTGTTGTTACGGCTGTGTCAGTATTTCAATTAGAAAGCCCTATTTTCAGGGGTTTAGAAGCTGGCTATAAAAAGTCTCAAAGGGCAAAAATCTTGGCAACCCTGGTCACAGTATGGGAGAAAGTCATAGGGTTTTAAGAGGGTTTATTTTCCTCTAAGTTGTAACTCAAATTACTTCATGGACTTTTCTTAAAGGAAAGTTTTCAGGCTATCTGTGTCCTCTTGTGGCCTGGAAAAAGGAAGCCTCCCTGTTGCAGAACAAGAGTAACACCTGTTGCCCAGTAAGCAAGCTTCATGGATGAGTCTTTGGGGACAATTTTGCCCAGACCTCCCAGCTGTAATATAGTCCCGGCAATTCTTAACCAAGAAGGGGAGAGCAGACAAAATTCAGGGATAATTCAGCACCCTTTCCCCATCTTGACCCCAATATACTCCTCGTGCCAAATCCAGAGATTTCATATCCTGACCAATTCCTGTCCATCTGTGGAGGTCATAAACCAGGGAGAGATCTTTCCCTTTTCCCTGTTCTGAGTTTAATTTCACACTTTGGACCTTCTTATTGATACTGCAGCCATTTTACCCTTCTCTGAACATAAAAAGGAGAGATTAAGACTGCATAAAGGTTATTGACACTTACTTTAAGGGCCCTTTCAACTGCTCAAGTGATATAAAAGGAACACAAAGTGCTAAGAAACAGAAGCACCAATATGTTAGTAATAAAAAGAATGGGAAAAAAATCGCATAGACTGTGGGGGCATTCTAAATGGTTTGCTTAATTCTTACTCCACCAACCCTGACCGGGTCTATTTGCAGTGGTCAGATGCCCCTTGCCTGCTACCCATGGGCTACCCAAAGAGGAAATAGCTCCTGATCTCAACAGAAGCCTCAGAGCAACTTGCACGTATTTCATACCATGCCATGGCAGCACTAGACCTGGGAAAATTTTGTGGACATACTCCTGCTGCAAGCAGAAAGAGTTACTTCGTATTTGCCTGTGATGTCATTTTGGTCCATGGAATTGCAGTTGTGGGTGGTTTGCAGTGAACCTTCGCCTCATTGTATAACACGCTACAAACAGGGTTGAATAGTCAGTACTTATGTTCATGGTGATGCACAAACAGGACCCTCCCATTTATTTTCATTTCTTACCAACATGACTCTGGATGTCTTGAGAAATCATGTGAAAAAACAGAAGTAGGAGAGCTTCTACAACCCCTTCTGTGGCCACATCTTATTTTGAAGAAAATAAAACACCTCTCACCCCCTTTTTAAACTTGTATATAACCTGTATCTTTGCTGAAAAGTAAGAGGGATTCAATCTTTGTCTTTCTGCTAATAGAAGAAGAGACTAAGTGATTGGTCTTACATGAAGTGATTCACTTTGCCCTTGTGCCTTCACTCTTCTGTATTAAAAGTGAGTAGCCTTTCAGGCTTTTCCATGTCTGATCACTTTCCTGTTCCTTTGTTTTTCCAGGAAGGCTACACCTTTGTTGAACTGTAGCCCCGAAGATGACACACAGTGCACCTGCTGAGACCTTGGCATCGCAGGGTTGCTGAAGTGGTGTCATACCCATGAAGGACCTCTGAACACATCATGCAATGGATTTACCTTTTCCTTGTTGCTGTTACAGCTTCATGTTATTGATGCTCTGTCACTCACAGCAATCCTTTTTTTTGTGGTACTTCTGCCTAGCAATTATTTCTTGCTTTATAGGTATTTGTTTGATTGTTCCTTCTTAATTATATCGCGTCGTGCTTGGCTTTACTGAGCTTCTTTTTGTTTGTTTTGGACCAGTTTCCCAACTTTTCAAGATCTTTTGGATTCTGGTCCAGTCCTCCAAAGCACTTGGAACTTCCTTTTTCTCTATGTGATATTTAGTTCTTTATGAATCCTTTTAAGCTCTTAGCTTCAGTTAATACTTTGTGCAAATAATGAATTTTTCAGTTCTTAGTCCAAACAAACAAAGCATTTAGCCTTGAACCTAAATGATTTTTTTTGTTTTTTTCTTAGAGAAACAAAACAAAAAAATCATTATGAGTCAAAGGAAATATTTTTGTTTTCATTGCAGACAGTTCTAACAAAAGCAAAGTACTGGAAATTAAAAGCTTCATTAAGTAACACTGAAAAATAACAAGAAGTGTCACTCTTTCTGCCTAACCCAGTGCTTAAGCCACTTACCCAGAGTATCAGAGATTTAGATTCACTGCCCTCTCCCACTGAGAAGTTTCAAATCCTCAGCTCCCAGAAGAATGCCCTGGCCTCCACACTCCATGCCAGAGCTGGACAGCTTTTCAGTCTCTCCTTTGAAGTAACTCTAATTTTTACAGTACGCTTAAGTGATCACTGGCACGGGGACAGGAACCAAGGTATTCCACTTCTCAGGTAAGCATCCTAACCACAACAGTGAAAGCACTAACCTACAGTTACTGTTTCGTATGTCTGTTGACCTGGTCAGTTCTTATGCAGTGATACCCATTTTTGAACAGCGGCCAGCCAGACTAAGGAACCTCCTTCCATCAGTCTAAACCAGAATACCCTTAATGTGGTAATACCCTTAGATGTGGAACAGGAGAAGGGTAAAAGGTCCTTCACATCCAAAATGGGTGCATCAGTATTCACGTAGAGGATAGAGGTCCTTACTGCACTTGAGTTAGTATATCTACGCAAACAGTTTCTTTTGATTAAAATTTTCAGACAAGTTCCACCAAAATCTCTGCATCATTTCAGGTCAACCCAAAACTCATTCCTCAGTAAGCAAAACTGTTGAGGCATAGGACATAGTACAAGTATCCAGACTTTGCTGTAGTATCTGGACCTGTCCACAAGCTTCTTCCTTGTCAAACCTAAGGCAGTTGTCTTTGACCCAAGCTGTGGTGTTAGGCCTCTCTTGTACTACCACACACCTAGTCTGGAGATTGAGGCACAGTGACAGTGTAGCTCTGAGCTGTGATATGCCTGGGGTGATAGAAGCATGATACAAACTTATTGTGCTACTGTTCATCTCTGCACTGAAATCCAGAGATTAGTAGGGGGTGAAATCAACAAAGGTTCCTGGACTGTATTACTGGCACATCCCTGCCCATGACCTCCTACAGACACTTGATAACTACAGAGAACTTGTGACAGCCAGCAAGAAAAGCTACTACAGGCTGTAGTGTGCAAGCTACACAACTATCTCCTTGATTTCTCAGTTGCCTGTCACTAGACGTGATGAGGCTGAGACAACTACTGGTGCCATATTATAGACTGGTCTAAAGACTTAGACCCTCTAGAGCAGCTGTCCTTTGCAAGACTGGTTCCCCAATGCTTCCGTCGTTTCTCAACTCTCTCATTCTCTGGCATCAGTCTCCGTTCAGGAGGATCCAAGACTGACTCCTTCCAAAACTGATAGGAGGGACCTCAATCAGCTTCTACTAACAACAGCCAAAGGACAAATTTAGTGGCTTTGAGAAGCCCAGCATGATGTTATTGTGTCACAAGCCTAATAATAAATACATTTTAACTGTTTCCTCTTTAGGTAATGTTACTCTGAGCTTCCAGATGTTGTCAACCAGAACACTATGTGCTGCTCTGTTCTCAGCTGCCATGTGGAACTGTTTCCAAAGTCTAAACCACACTATGATTGAGATGTTTAGAGAACATAATACAGAAACAGACATGGTTCGGTTGGAAATTCATCAGTAACAAATGTTGTACAAGATCTTTGCTGCTAAACTACTTATCAAATAATTCAGCTCGAGGAAGCCAGTCCTACATGCTAGTGACTGGCTGGGGCGGTGAAGAAAGTGTTGAATCCATCAGCTTGCTGAGTTTTGTATTATCAATAGAATAGAAGGCTTTGTGCATATTGAGATTGTGGTCAAAGAAACCCTAGACCTCTAGCAAAAATCAGTGTCTGTTAGGACCTTTCTCAGTGCTCTGTTTGGGCTGGAATTACAAGGCTTATTTTCAATTCTTATGATTGAAGCATATCCCCTGAAGAATATGTTGTTGAAGATGTTCTGATGCCTGTAGTAAATCTCTTTGTCAGATGACAAGGCTCCATAAAGGACTGCAGAAGACTCAGAAATAAATGCAGAAGACTCAGAAATAAAGCAGCATAGTGTGATGAAATTCATAGCACACCACTACAGCAAACCAATGGCTCATCACGTCGCCTTGAACACCAGGATTTCACCATGATATTAAGGTAATAGCAGTCTAAGCAGAAGTCTAAAACATGCCTGGAGTTTTCTCTACCTGCATTTTTTTTTGCTATATGACACACTGCATATAGTGAATTTTTTGTCTATACCCATCATAGACTTGACTTATGAAAGACTGTCATTTCAGGCCGTCTTTCCAGAGTTTTAAGAAAGGTTTCCCATAGTTAAATTTGATCTATGTCTACCAATCAGTAGACTATATCTACCAACCAGGTGTCTATAAACATAAAGTCTTCAATCAATGTTCATCATTATTTGCTCTTGCAAAGCTGCAGGAGCAGCCCTGAAGTGTAAAATGGTAGAGACAATGAAAAAAGCATTCCTACTTGGCACTGAATTCTAATTCAGCTTTCTCTGTGGGATTTTATGTGTCTCTTTCTGTAGATTTGGCACTGGACAGCAGTAGAAAGAGAGCTGATCTGGCTGGCCAAAAGATGCAGTCTTGAACTGTATTTTTCATGCAACATTATTATGGAACCATTTATGATAATGTTGAACTCATACACATAAATTTAACCTAAAAACCTGTCATGATTTAGGCTGGGCTGGCCACTAAATGGACGACACATATTTTCTATTAATAGAATAAGGCAGAGGGACTTAGGGGTTGGAAAAAACCTAAAACAGCTCTAATGAAATATTAACAATAAAAAGATAATAATATTAATAAGAAAAGTATTGAAATACATACAAATATATACAAAATCAATATTGAGCTCCCAAGATGACGATCACATCACTGGCCAGCACTGGGACTGGACTCAGCAGCAGATGGGAACTGGATTCGGGAACTGGATTCAAGAACTGGATTCAGGAACACATGGGTCAGGATCAAAGGCAGAAGAAGGGACAGAGTCCTTTTCCGACACAGGCCATTGAAGAAAAAGAGCTGACCCTTTGATCCCTCAGCTTTTATACTAAGCATGATGCAGATAGGGTAGAATACCCTGTTGGTCAGTTTTGAGTCACCTGTCCTGTTTACTCCTCCCCACAGGTGCAACCCCTCTACACTCTTCTGCTTCTGACCGTCCAACGTGGCACATACAAAGTTAGCTGACCTTGGTTGTTAAAGGAATAAGTATAAGCAAGAGCCTCTCTGCATGCCATTCCTTAATATTAACTATAAACTTCAGACATTATCACTGCTCGAAGCAGACACTGTCTGCAAAACATACCGATAATTTTGGAGAGCGTGGTCAGTTAGAAGAGATTTAACTGAAAAGTAGAATTACTGAAAAGAAAATTGGTTTTGTTCTGTCTCAGACCAGGACAAAACCTCAGGAGATTTTCAAGACTACAACAAAAGCTAGCCTCATCAGGAACATCAAGCACAGAAAAACAGTACTTGAGTTTAGAAGTATAAGCATATCTGAAGAAGAATGTGGTCAGGACTATATATATCAAATACTTAAACCAGTATTTTTATGTTCTTATATTCTTAAATGTTCATGTTTTCAGACTATGAAATCTGAGATTTTTGCAGTTGTGATGTATATCATACAGCATTCAATGCTACAAAGTTGTCAGCATCCTTGGTGAGATACATCTAAGAAATGCTTTCCAAACCTTGTGTCAGTTTTCTTAAAATATTTTAGCCTTTCACGAAATTTCATAAAACATTTATGGTTCTGTAGCTGTTCTATAATTCTAACTTTCTTACGTTCCCCGGACCAAATCATAACTCGTGAGAACAGGATTATAATATGTGTTAGCAGGACAATAGAGTATCAATAAAGAAATGTACATATGCCCAGTGTCTAGCAAGGCTGCAAAAAATCTTAACCTTCTTGACAAACAAGAACACAAGGCAGTTCAGGAAATGAACGGTTCATTCAGATGAGTCCTCACTTCTCTACCTCTCCTCACATCTTTTTCCCACCTCTTCTCATCTCTCACATGTAATAACTCTCATTTCACTTCCTTACTCTGTTCTGTGGAGCAGAGCTAAAGCAATTATGTTCCCAGGAGGTCTTAAGACACTTTCACTAACTCAAGTGAAGAATTTCTCTGCAGCTTGCTAGGCTTTGGTCTGCACTGCTGACAGCAGGTTTTGAAATGTACAAATGAGAGGTCTCACTATGCTGTGTTATCTGATCTCAGTAGTTGCTACTCAGCCAGGAAGCGCAAGTGGAGAACTGCAACCCAGAAACTAGATGGATCACCATGGAGTCCCACTGTGAGTTCCAGTTTGCACAAACGTGCCATATATCACTGTTAGCAGAAAGAGCAGAACGGTGGAGGTGGGGAGATGGAGTGAGGGAACCTGAAAAACGTGTGGTGTCCTGCAGCTGCGTGATTTCTTTTTCTGCTGAGGACTATTTGCTTGGGCAATCTTAGATTAAGCGCTCTGCCCCAGGAGAGAAAGGGCCCAGGGTCTGGACTCAAGATTTTTATTAGAACTGATGCTTTTGTAAACAACTTTGAAAACATTCTGGGCAGAATTTTATCCTTGTCACACGCACAGAAGCAGACTTTTCTTCCCCATTTTTCTTTCATTTTTATATCTTCTCTTCTGCTCTACTGCTGTATCCTCCATCTTTCCTCCTTTTCTCTGTTCCAGGAAGAGAATGTGGGTGCCTCAGATGAACAATAGCTGCTTAGGAACTCATGGAGCATTTCCTGGATATACCGTTTGAACTGGTTTAAACTACATGAAACTGGGGTATACCTCTTTTCTTCAGCATACTGAATGTCTAATCATCTTGTGCACTGCTGCCAGTTAGAAGGCTAAATTAACATATCTAAAATTGGACTGTGAAAAAGTTTCTTCCTTTCTCCCCTCTGATCAAAGAGACTTCAAAGTGATTGTTTGTTTCTTCTTAATAAAGGTAGTGAGACAGGAGCATCTCAGAACCATAATGACTGGGAGAAAAGTCGATTGTGACAACTGTGTGCTGCTCTGAATTACCATGGCCACAACTCAGCGAAAGACTCTCCAGTTTTTAAAATAGCTTTCTTAAAGTCTAATTATAGTGACTAAATCTTATTTTTCTTAAAAATAAAAGATATACAAGCCCTTATGAGCATAAACTTTGGCAGATTGGTATGAATGGAAAAATTCTTTAGTAATATATATAAGTGGATATGCAGGTAATTGAAGTTTATATCCGTATTTTAACGGATTTCAGTGAGACTGCACTAGGCTTGGGGAAAAGAAGTCATAAACAAATTGAGGACATTATTCTGAAAGCCACACACGTGGAATTTTCACTGACACAAGTGAGAGCTTTCTATGCTCAGAGCAAGGATTCTGTAGTCTGATACATTGACATCATGGTGGGCAATACACGGGTATAAACCAAAGGGAAATATAGGAGCTTTTTTGTCTCTGTATGACTCTCCTCTTGGGTCATTTGCTTTGTGTCTTGAAAGTAGAAGAAAAGTCCACTATAGAGAAGTTTAAATTTAGCCAGTCTCCCTTTTGTGTGGAACAACACCATTTTGGCATTTACACAGGTGGCAAATTCTTTGGAGTTGGTTTTGTAGCCACTGAAATCGAAGTCAAACATCCCACTGATTTTAGGTAGCAAAGTAAAGGTCCTTTACTCTTGCAAAGAGTTTGTTGTCCTTTAGGTCTTCTAAATACTTCAGAAATACTTTTGGTTGCTAAAATAAAAGGCATCATGACATTTGTTTACAAGTCTGCACCCTTAAGGATGATCTGGTTTGATTTCTTGACTCAGTGGGGGCAACAGAATTTCACCAAATGGAAATACTTCAGGCAGGCTTTTAACTTAAAATGCTAATGCTTTTGTTTTACATTTTAATGATACACTAACACTGGATTAAAATGGAGTCCCAATGGTAATGTGCAATATCTAAATCAATACCACATGATTAGTGTCATGAAAATAAATATTAAATGATATAATAGCAATGGGACTCACAAAACAAGGAGGGATTTTTGAGGGAATAAAGCCTTTGGTGTCCATTAACTTATGTCTGACTAATGCTAAATTATGATCAAATATCTGGAAAATACTTGTGAGAGCTTCACTAACGCCCACAAAATGTATTCTCATTAATTCTATTATGATAAATGTTGAAAGAATTCTTTATGGTTCAGGACTTCTAATAGATAGTTACCCATAAACTTCATGTCAACAAACTGACGTTATCACAACCACAGTGATGACTATTACTTCCACAAAGATGCAGTCTAAAAGCTCATGTTAACTGTGACCAAACTCTTTAGTTAAAGTCTACCAATGACTGATTTTTCTGTTTGACATGTTTCTACTGGAGCTTTCTACCATAACTTGGAATCAACATCTTGCCTTGTTTTGAGCAACAAAACCTCAGTTGCGCAGCATGAATTACGCAACACACTTAATGGTCAGTGCAATCTCGAAGTCTATGTGGTCTCATCAATGAATACATGCTTATGTGCTCAGGGCAACTGGGGGAGCACAAAGATGAATATGATTTCAGTCTGTCCAGCCTCATAGTAAACAAAACTTCTACTTTATTTGCTAGAGAAGAAAATGGCTTTGTTTCAGATTCTGCTATCAGATACCAGATATATGGCTTTTTTAAGGTTGTTCCCTACTCACTTGGAGTCTTCCACATATATTCCACTGTAGCTAATAGGGGGGACCTGGACCAATGCCTTCAATATATCAAGAATCTGGTTTGTATTCTCTGAATGCAAAATAACACGTTTGCTATCAAAATAATTGCTATTAAAAATACTTCCTAGCAAAATTAAATCCCTAAATAAGTTAAATATTATTTAATATCTAAAACATGAGAACCACTTACAATTTATCCCAGTAAATGATTAAAGACATACTCAAGCATGGGCTAATTTACAAGGTACGGGAACTATACATATTTACATTGAACCGTTGTAACTTTGTGAAAATTACAGATACTCTTTGAGGTTCCCCTGTTACCTTTCTTTGAACTGACTCTGCTCTCTGAACTTTAATATATATACTCCTGATTTACAGAAAGTAAGTGGAAGGAAAAATAGGTCAGCAGGGAAGTATGCTTTGGTTTGATCAGTGACCATCTTAACCACAGCATGATGATGTTCCTATGACTGCTGAAACAAAGTCATTCGGTGACAAACTACCATTGAAGCCAAGATCTTATACTGGGAATCAACATGCCTGCATGTGATATCTTTCAGAGATGTAAAGGCATGAACTACTTTGTTACTGATAAACCTTTAGTCCACAAGATTCACCTATAAAAAAGTTGGGTTGTTGTGGTTTAATCCCAGCTGATAACTAAGTGGTACGGGAGAGAGAATTGGAAGGGTAGAAATGCAAAAACTTGTGGGTTGAGATAAAGGCAGTTCAATAGGCAAAGCAAAAGCTGCACATGCAAGCAAAGGAAATAAGAAATTCATGCACCACTTCCCACTGGCAGGCAAGTGTTCAGCCATCCCCAGGAAAGCAGGGCTCCATCACGCGTAATGGTTACTTGGGAAGACAAATGCCGTAACTCCAAATGTCGCCACTTCCTCCTTTTTTCCCCCCAGCATTTATTATTGAGCATGACGTGATACGGTATGAGATATCCCTTTGGGCAGTTGGGGTCAGCTGTCCCAGCTGTATCTCCTCCCAAATTCTTGTGCATCCCCAGCCTACTTGCTGGTGGGGCAGGGTGAGAAGCAGAAAAGACCTTGATGTTGTGTAAGCACTGCTTAGCAATAACTAAAACATCCCTGTGTTTTCAACACTCTTCATCACAAATTCAAAACACAGCCCCATATAAGTTACTATGAAGAAAATTAATTCTGTCTCAGCCAAAACCAGTACAGGATTCAGGAGTTTGTTTGGTTGCAATGCACAGGGAACTGTAGCTGAGATTAAGGAACTGGTCCTGTGAGATGCAATGTGTCTGTGTTCAAACCCTTGTAAGAATAGTTGCTTTCACCCAAAACTCATGTCCAGCCAGGACAAGGTTTTTAGAGCATATGCTGTTCTGGACTTAGGAGTATTCTTCCAAACAGGACTGCATTCATACATACTTACATGTTTTCTTAAATCAAGGACTTTAAACATACAATGGTGTTTTCCTCTCCATTTAGCCTTCATATTTATTAATAAATAAAATTAATAAAAAAATATTTACCAAAGTAACAAGTATCGTCTGCAAGTCAGGACAGAGTTTTAGCAAGATTATTTTCTGTGTTGCCAGTAGACTGTTCACAGTTTGTATGTCTGTTACTTTACAAATTTTTTAATAGCTTGTGGTCCTCGTTTGTCTATACATTGCTTATGTCACTTATAAATTAATTTAATATCATAAAAAAATGTACTGATTTGCTCAGCTTTTCCAGAACTGAATAAAAAATGGATGCTACCTTTTGATTTGCTGGGAAAAAAGTTTGTGATGGGTCAGATTCATCCCTAGTGTATGTCAGAGGTTAATTTGGTCTCATGCAATAGATTTAGAAGGTAATAAAATGTGTTTCTACTCTGAAAACGTTATGTAAAATGGCAGCTTCTTACAGAGATCAGTCACCCGTTCTGAATAATCAGAATCAAAACTGTTGACTTCAATGGCAAAGTCATTTTTTTTACTGCTTTTTTTCCAAAGTACAAATCTGAGATTGTAACTGAAGAATGTGCTTCTGCATATGGTTGAATTCAACATATTTAGACAGCAATGCAAGCTTGAACTAAGTATGTGCTAAGGTGCTGATCCTGAAAAAGGTATTTGTCTGCAGAGGGTTGGGAGAGAGAGCTAACTTCTGTTCCATCCAATAATTTAAGCAGGTCAGGAAGTAGATCTTTTTTCCCGAAGGAAAAAAAGAGCCCTTCATACAAGACACTACCACCACCACCACTTTTTTTTACAGCTTTCTTTTTTCTTATTTTTTTAACTGCTCAAGGTATCACATTAATTAAGTGGAAATGAAAATTTACTTGCAAATAGACGTGATTTTCAGGGAATGAAAAGGATACGTTCTTATCTGAAAAACATAAAAAGGCATTTAAATTTTCATATCTGCTACAAATGGGTATCCATGGTTCAAATCAAATATGGATTCTTTATCCTGCAATGCAGCCTATGTGTTGCAATACTGTTGCAGCACTGCAACAAATCTCAATGCAAGAACTTAAAGGAAATGAAGGTGAATTTATTGTGAAAGAAAGTGGAAACAAAAACAATTTCACCCATTCACACTCAGACCATCAGACCAACATGCTCTCAAACACTACGGCATCTGTATCTAAGTAGTTTGTCCTGTAGTCAGGCACCAAGACACTTATATGCAGGTGAACTGTCCAGTGGTCTTTGCAGTGACACAGAGGACAAAGAATGACTGCTGATGAGTTCTCTCCATATCTCCGAGGTATTTCTTAGCTTGGATGCCATGTGCCACTTTGGGGTCTCCCTTTTTTGTAGTCTCTAGGGCCTGACAGTGATTGTCATCTTCTGCCTCTGCATCCTGTCCCACCTCTGTGAGATCATATGATTTATTCATTGTTTTGTGGTTTTCCTGAGACCCTTAATCAGCTCTTCCCTCTCCTTCTCTGATCTTGCAGTGCTTCTACAACCATACACTTCCACCTTTCTCATCACCTTAAAATCTTCTCATCTTAAGATGACGAGAAGGATTCTTAAGATCCTCTACATCTAAACTTTCCTTAAATCTTTCAGGGAACCTTAATCAATTAATTTGTTTTATACATATATCTTTTTAGTTAATTTTTCTTCACTTTTTATTAATAGTTCAATCTAGGAATTGTACTTTTCTTTCAAGCAGAGATATCAAAAGGCCATGATTTTCACAAAGGTAAACCCTTTCTGTCTTTTTACCTCAATATATGCTTGCTTGATCTTTTGTGTGTATCTATAGGTACACATGTGTGCAAGCACTCACATGAAAATGAGCAAACCAAATTGGTGCTTCAAGAGAGCAATCAGACCTGCAGCCTGCAGATTTAATTGTCAGGCTTCAGTTGGTCCAGACTAATAAGTGACATCTCCAGCTGCATTCACTACAAGCCTGACTCACTTTTGATATTAGGCAGTAATCTGCTGGAGTCAAAAGACGGCTCTTCACAGCTGGGTTGTGACTGTCAGGAAGCATTCTTTGCCACATCCCATTTTAATGTGCATCCACATGGATTATACTTTAACGTTTGCATGTCTGGATGCTGCAGTCAGGTCAGCAGTGCTCTTACCTGTGAAATTGCTGACAGCCTCACTGCAAATTTGGCCATGTGTTGTCAAAGTTTATCTGAATCTGGAAATTATCATCAAATGAAATACAGGTACTCCAGAAGAAGACAAACTTTGGTACAGAATTCCTTCTACTTCACACCTTTGCATGCAGAGGGTAACTACAAACTCAAGGTAGCTTTCATTGGGTCAGCTCTTCAGAGCTACTTCAGCACATGCCAAAGCACAGAGAGGAATTTAGTTAGCCTGTGCTGAAATTCATGTTGCAAAAGCTACGCTGTTTACAGATGGCAAGTTAGTGACATTTCAATTAGCCAAATTATGTCTACATGAATTCCAGCCATCCCTGATGCTCTTCCCCTCATGGTATTGTAGATGTATGCTACAACAAAGGCTTTATTCCTGCCAAGCTTGATTTTGACAAGATCAAAATCATTTAGGCAGTCAAAAAATGAACAACTCTGAGTTACCACCTCTGTTTCGGTAGTCCTCAAGCTGATTACTAGAGACTGGGAGAGTATATTGGGACAGTATCACTTGATGTTTACTTGATCTCACCTGTTTTCCATGGAATGTGCTATTGACTTTCCCCAGGGACAGGATACTGAGCTAGATGGGCTCTGTCCTGGACTTCTAGGGTTCTTGCATCCAAATTTAACTTACAGCCAAACCATCCATATTCAAGACCTGAAGTTACGAATAAACAGCATAATAATTCACATAAACTGGTATTTATCTCCTTGTTAGTATTAAACAAGCAAATCATTCAATTCTTCAAAATCTTCTGGTCAAGCTGGGAACTGAAGCTCCACGGGGCTGACTATCCTTCAGAGCTGTCAATTCCAGCTCCTCTGCTGGAAGAGAAGAGGCAGGAACTGGGGCAGGATTAGTCTCACTGAGTTTTAGCTATCTGAAAATTAGATGCGTGGCTCAAGCTAATCATGTGGGGGCTCTCCTCAGTCAATGTATAATCACCTCTAGGTGGTGATTCATCTCTCTCATCTGAGAGATTAAATTAAGTGAGGACAGCTAAATGTAGGTGAAATCAATCTTGTTCTCAGTTTTACCCTCTCTTATTTTTCTCCCCTTAAGTTTTTTTCCTCTGCTGATTATATTCTGAACAACTAGATAATGTTGTATAACAAGTTTAATAAAACTTACCAAATAAATCAACTGTTTTTTTAAAAAAACCTGAGTCTGCCATGGTATAGCAAAAAATGTTTACCATATCTCCATTTCCCAGAGTCTGAAGGAGACAAAACCAGAAATTTGGAGACAAAATCTTTTGGAGTCAATGGAGACTTTTTTGTTCCCATGAGAAAAAGCCCAGCAATATTCATTTGCTCTGTTTTGTTCAGGTTCCAGCCCAATCTTTTGCACTTTCTGGAAAGGAATATTTCATTTTCTGTTACAAAATTATTTATACAATTACAAACCAATAACAAATGTTAAGAAGATGAAGCATCAAGAGTTTTCAGAAGGAAAATGGCCTTATGGGTCTGAGATTCCATTTTTTTCTGGACCTGGAAATTCTGAATTGTTTGTTTGCTTTCATTTCACTCTAGAAAGAAAGAAATCTTGACATTCAAAAAAAAAAAAAAAAAGTTCCTCCACAACTTGTTGCTTTCAGTTTCTTCCAGAGGACTCTGACCAGTTGTGAATGAGGAAGAACTGTTTCCAGAGCTGTCCATGAGTGATGTCTACTAATTTCCTAGAACCAAAACCAGGCTATGTCTCCAGGCAATGACTTCTGAATCAGATTTAATTATTTTAGAAAAAAATGTCCCCTAATGCTGCCAGCACCACCCGTAAGAAAGGATGCATGTCTGCATAGGATGCTTCCTGAATCAAGGCCTTCATCTCCATCTGGGTTATAATTTCATTCATCTGTAAATGAGGATAATATTTACACTGACCTCACAGAGGTGTTGCAAGGTTCACTTCATTAATATTTGTCAAATGGAAGGTCCTTGGAAGCAAGATGGGATGGAATTATAAAGAATTTATTTTTAGTATTCAAAAATTCATCTCTTAACTTGCCAAAACAGATGCACTGCGCATTTCTCTGTGCCCTCCAGGCTGCTGAACTCTGGTGAATCATGAGCAGAAATTAGCTCCAGACTTTGCCTGCAAACATGGTAAGGATTGCATCAAACCTCGTGGAAAAAACAATGTGTTCTCAAGACCTGTTGTAGTCCTTTTGAATTTGAAGACTGTGTTGAACAACTTCATATCTGATTCTGCAGCTTTTCAAAAAAATGTGCTGTTTGAAAGTCTTCCATTGGAATTGACAGCTGTTTAGTACACTGAAATTTTGCATTGTTTTCTGAATTCTGCTGATTTTTCTATCATTTTCCCATGTTGGGAATCAGACATTTTCAAAACTGCAATTGCAGAGTTTTCAAATGAAAGAAGTAAAACTATACAACTACCATAAAAAAGTAGTTAGAATCAACAACAAAATTAAAAACCAAAAAATAAAAACCAGCCATGTCCTGCAAAGTAAAACTAAAACCAAAAAGGAGAAAGTACTAAGGCTTTAGAGTATCTGGAATGGAAAAATGCGTAAAGGGAAAATAGGGGAAGATGATTTATTTAAGCTTCAGTTCTTTTTCTTAATTGTATTTTAAGAATGCTTCATTTTAATTATGAACATGAATGGTTCAGTGACTCAGCTTAGACCTCAACAATTACAGTTCAACAACATGCAAAAGTTGTTCCTTCCACTATCTTTTTCTCTGATACTTTACCACTGCTGCTGCCATCTTTCAACTCTGCCTGTGTTACCAAAAATGGGAATGTTATGGAGAAAAATGCCTGCAAACACTAACATTTCCTTTACTGCATTATGCAGGCCTGCTATGAAAAACGCCACACAACCAATCGCTTACTGTACTGCCCACACTGCAGAGAGTAGCTCCATATAGAAATCTTGTGGACCTCATTGCTTCAAGCTGTGAGTACTTCTAGCTCAGGAAGACCCTGTGCTGGAGGTTACCATGATGACATGATCTGAAATAAGATCACTGTATTTTTGTCCATTTCTTATACTCTTTGCCTGAGCATCCACTGGCCTCTGCCAGAGACATGCCACTCACGACTGCGTAGCATCAGAAGTGGAAACACTGTGGTAGGGATGAATGAAGTTAAAACGTGGGACATGACGGTCACACTACCAGGATCACTTTGTTCTTCAATGCAGGTTAGTGCATCTGTGTGGTATTGTGCTGCACCAGACAGACACAGCAGCTTGCTCAGAGCTAACTTGGCGATTCTGACTATAGAGCTGCACAGTATTGAAGGTGCGCATGGGTCCATGAAAGCACCGTTACGCTGACACTACCGACTGCTGATGTGACATGCAACTGTAGAGTTATCATGGAACATAACCAGTCAGGCATTTCAGGTAAAAAGAGATGATGGAGACATGGTTCAGAGAAGTGAATCATCTCATACGTGCTGCTAAAATGTTGCTAATAAAATGTGATGACAGTTTCAGTGTTAATACTGTGTGCGCTATCTCTGTGATCAGCAGAATGTTTATTTTAAAGAACGGTATTTATTCCTTCCATTGCCTGTCCTAGTCATTCAAGACTGAACAAAAGATCATTTGTGTAGCACAGAGCTGGGCTTAATCCTACAAAGGGCTAAGCATTCATGCAGCGGTGAACTTAATCACATGCTTAACTTTAAGCATGTCAATAGCCCCAGCGAAATTGGCAAGATTAATTAGGTCCTCATAGTTAAGCATGTGCTTAAGTGCACTTTTGAATCACAGCCAGAATACTCAGCACCTTGCAAGGCTAATATTCCAGTAACCAAATTTTGTTTTGGAAGAATTTATATTCAAAGAAAACAAAACAACAACCAAAAAAAAACCCCTTGCATCTTTCTGTAAGTATTATCAAATTGGATCCAGGCCAAAACTTTACCATTCCCACCATCACATGCAGCTGTTCTCTGAGAAAAGGGTGTAATTCCAACCCCTGGATAAAAGGTTACATTTCAGTGTATTTGCCATAAGCAGAGGTTTGCCGTTTTTCACAGTAAAAGTAACTTTTCCTGGTTAGTGGTAGTTTCCTTGTCTGCAGTGAAAACTGCCTCAATTTCCTATGGAATGTTTACAAGCAGGAACAGGAAACAGTTTCATTTTATTACAAACCCAAAGTGTATTTCCCATTTTGTCAAGCCTGAGAAGCATGCCTTTCAACCTCATAGGCTGATCTGTGGCTAGGATAACACTGGGGACAAGCTTTCAGGTACTGCAAGACTTATGTCAAGACCTCAAAAAGCTTAAAAGAGGTATTCCAAGAAACAACTTGTATCTCCAGGAAAGGCAGCATGATGAGGGCTATGAAGTACAGTGCCACCGACGTACCCTCATGTACTCTGCCTGCAGGAAGAGAACTTACTGAAATAACAGAGTCCTCTTACAAATGCTGTGAAAGATGTTCCTCTGGCTTGGGACTTCTCCTTCCTTGGTTACAGCTCCCAGGTTCTGCAGCACAACATGACCCACCACTGTACTCTTTGTGTCCAGTGCCCATGTAGGTTAAAGATCAACCTTACAGATCTGTAAAGCATTATATTTGCAGACGCAGACCATTTTGCAGTGAAAAATAGAGTAATATAAAGTGAATATAGTTTAAATAAGCTTCAAGCCCATTGACTGCTCTTGTATGAACTTTACTATAGTACCCCAATGCATTTCGCTCCAGCTATGTCCCTTGTGCCTGAACAAACTTCCTAATATGCCACTGTTCAACACTTAGCCACAGCACAGAGCAAAAGTAGTATTTGCTACCATTGACGAGAGCCAGAGTAGAAGTCACTCTATTTCCAGTAACCCACACGCTAAAACACACCACTGGGGAACTGCCATTCCCCACTGCATAGTTTGCTATCTCCTCCAGAATGAATCCAACCTTCAATTACTGCTCTGCTGTCTTTTCTATCACTCGCCTACTCATTTTTTCTCACTGAACACCAAAATTTTTCCTCAGATTACTTAGATTCTCAGTTTTTCTCCTACTACTTGATGCTGCCTGTTCCTGCTCCCTTCCACCTCTGGAAGTGAATGTATCCCAGCAATCAATTTCTCATAGATGATATAAAATAATGGCTCTTGTGGCAAGGAAATGGGAGGGGGGAGGGAAGGAGGAAAGAAGTAAATCCCTTAGCTTTGAGGTCTGTAGCCGCCAGTGCTTTTCTAGCAATGCCCTCCTAACTTGCCAGAACCTGTCAGTCTAGCCTTCCCATTATCACTTCCACTTTGAATTTCTGCTGGAATGTACTCGTTTGTTGATTTCCCATTTGGTGAGGTTAATGAGGAGCAGCTGCGATACCTGTCCTAACTCCTTCATCTCTCCTCCTTCACCCTGCCCCCCTCTTTTGAAACCAGTCACGAATGTACAGCTGCTCTGGCTTGGAGACCCTACACAGAGCTTCCAAGCAATGTTTGCTAAACAGATCTTCAATTAGCTCTAAAATCCCCAGGTTTAGCTCTGGAAACACTCAAGTTAGCAGCTGAGTTTGCAGTTCAGCCACCTATCAACTGTACTTATTTTTAAACCCACATCTTTCTCTAAACTCTCAGCACTGAAGGAGGGTCTTGCTTTCTACATCCACCTTTGCTAAATCACACAAGAGTGCCTGAAGTGACATTTTCTGCTTTCTAAGAGGCCAAAAGACTATTTTTTTAAAATATGTTCAGTCCTGCTTTTAATGCTTGCCAACTTCGGGTTCAAGTGACTTCAGAATCCACCCCTATCCATCATCTATCCAAGTCATTATATTAGGCCCATCACAGTGGTACAGGAGAAATGAGGTCACTTTCCTGGAAGGATAGTAACTGCTGATTTATTTAATGAAAAAGAATAATCTGTAAGCACAGCAAACTGCGTAATGGAGTGGGATAGTGTGAGTGATATTCTGCTTGCTAGATATTCTTCTTCATTTTAAATGTCAGTGATTGCTTTTTTCCTCCAGGAAATCCCTTTTGCTCATTTATTGCTTGTATGTGACAAGACTAAAAGGAAAATCTGAGGCTCATGTTTGTATATGACTGTATTCGAGACTTTGCTGTGTTTTACTCTGTTGCTATGTCCGAGCATAGGTCCTCTCCAGTCCCATGTAAACAGGTCTAATCATTTAAATATGGAGCACAAATTCAAGCAGTCTGGAAAAAACAAGACTTTGGCAGTGTAAAATGTTACAGAAGGCAAAGAAGTAAGGTAGTAAAGGCACATTTGCTGTAAGACAACACTCTCTGAGCTATTTACTTTCACAAATGTACGCTGGCAGGTATTTTATGTTGCTATTTAAAAAATAAAGCCTAAAATAGTTTCTACAGCCTACAAACTTGTTTATCTAAATTGCAGAGGCTTTCTAGACATTCTAACACTGCTAATGCTGTTTCCTGCAAACTCTAAGGTTTTAATGGTTCCTCTGTCCTATTCAGCAGTAGAAGGGTGCATAGTAATCTGCAAATTTTTAAAGGAACAGGAATCTGAAATCATGCTTTGTTGCAATGAATACTTTCTTCGAAGATTTGACATGCTCCCTTTCCCTGCACACATCAGTGACTCCGTCCTCATGCTAAGCAGGGTGAAACACTTGCAGTTCCTGGACAGCAGATCCACACAGCATTTGAATGCCATGAGATATCTGAAACATTCAACGTTTATTAAAAAAAAAATATGGGAGTCATCATGAGAAATGTCTGTTTACTTCCCACTGGAGGAATCTGAGACAGTTCTGAGGAAGTAGCACTTAATAACAGTGCAACATTTTTGCAGTCACTGTGACATGAACTCAGTTTTTCTTGAGAAATTGCATAGTCTGGAAAACTATCAATGCAGTGAGAGACGATATATCTTTTCCTGTTCAGAAAATCATGCTTTTTTTGTATGTCAGAACTGCTATATCACAGGGATATTTAAGAGCAGAAGGGGTCTTTTAACAATTATAGTGAGGAAAATCAATCTAATTCATTATGGAAAGGGCAACAGTAAGTGGAGTTAAACTTTTCAGAACTCTAAACCAAAGTATATTCCATGGGGAAACTTTCTTTCTTTCTTTCTTCCCTTTCTTTATCAGTTAGATATAACCTTGAACACTGTTGTTGTGGTTTGGGCTGAGTTGGTTTATTACAGAAAAAACCCAAATATGCTTGTAACAACGCATTGCCACCTTCACGTCTAGAGAGTAATGCAACATATCCATGCACCTTCATTCAAGATGAACATCTCTGTCAAATTCAAGTAAAATTCTGGTGGCTTGCAGAAAATTTGCAGACAGAAGGAGAGGCCAACCTTGCTGTGTAAACTGCGGTATGAATTGGTTATTAAACTCTATTGAAAAGATTTATCAGTCTTTGTTATTTAGACACTTTTGTTACTGTAGTATCTGAGTGCTTTACATTTTTGTATTTCTTCTCTGGACATCTCTGCACAGTATGTCGATTTGCAAGATGAGCAATTAAACAGAGAGATTGTGGCTTGCCTTTACGGAGAGCTTAGAGGCTACCATGGTCAGCACTGCAGGATCTTATAGACAGGTGCATTAACTCTTGCAAATGGGACCCAGAATAATTTTTTGTTGCCCAGATTCTCTAGACAATACATCTAAAAGTATTTCAGTGCTATGATGTGGGGTCACTTCATTTCAAAGCCATTTACTTGGATGGGAAGCTGTCTAAAGTAGCGCGTAAGGAAAAGCCCTGGAAAGGAATAAGCTGTAAGTCACATCCAAGAACAGTTGACATTAGTGATGGAGAAAGTGGTTTCCTCCACAGCCCTGAGCCTTCTCAAGAAGAATAGGTACAAATATGCAGCTGCTCTGGCTTGAAGACTTTACAAGGAGTCTTTTCATTCAAACCTGATGATGGGCTACTCTTTCCTGTGAAAGAGCAGCTGGAGGATGAATGTGCAGTTACAGTGGTACCTTACGTCTCTTTGCATACAGTAACCCCTACCTGAGCAGTTTCAAACTGTATCTCCTACTTTCTGTGAAAGTGCTTTAATCACCAGTCTATAAACTAACTGTTGGGAAGTGAAAGGGCATCCAAAGCTCTCCTGCAGTGGCTGTTCCACTCTGGTTCATAGCTCTAGAGGAAAGGAGATGAAGCAAAGTTCCCTCTTGCCAATAGGCTATGAGTTGCTTGGGAAAGGAGAACTCTCAGTTCCCATGCTGGCTGATAGGTTTCTCCTTATACATATTATCTAATGTAAAATAGAATCAGTAAACAGACAAAGTAAAAAGTCATACTCTGCATATGCGTGTATCTCTCTGAGCTCAGTGAATCTTGAGTTCTTTGCTGTAGACTGGCATAGCTTTGCAAGAGTGTTTTCCTTATCCTTGAAAATCTATACACAGCTGGGTAATTAAGATACTCTGCTGGGAAGTTGCAGATAAGGGTCAAATGCTGTAGGGCAAATGATGAAATTCAACTTGGGTTTTCCACATCTGGGGGGAAGCTCCAAAGCACTGAGGTCTTGAACTGAAACAATAAACAGCAGAACTAACAAAATGTGTTTTGCTATATAATGCTACAACTACACCTCGTCACTACAGTGATTTCAACTCTTCCCACTCTCTGTTCTGTTGACTTGCAAAGCATTTCTGAACTTTTTTTGAGACGTGTAAATGACCTCCTTTACTTTGAGATATGAACTAGAAAAAGTTTAGTGGGATAAATGGATCAGGACCATCTAAATCAGATCAGAACCTGTACTATTTCTTTTTCTGGTTTAGAAAATGAGTCACCTTTTTCACTGGATGATCAAGATAAGTTGTAAACCCCTGGCTCACGTTAGAGAAATCTGACTTGAGGCCAACCCTTTTCTTCATAAAAATTTGGGCTCAGTTAGCACACAGGAAAATGACTCTTAGAAGTATTTAGCAGCTGGTGAATAAATAAATCAGAAAAACCAGGTCTATGAATATAATATACTAGAAAACTTGGAAAAGGTAACCTCTTCTAAATTACAGACTGTGAAGCATCACATTTTCGTGCTTGTAAATAAAGGTGATGTTTGACCTTGAGTCTGAAGAGATATGGCATCTGCAGAAAACATATTAGATGCCTATTTTTCTTATTTACTTTGCTTCACTTTTGCTATGACTAGTAAACGAGATCTGGTTTATTCTCGTGCTTGGTTTCTGTTCTTTTATTTTTTTACCAAGTTTTCACTGTCTCTGCCAGCCTCTACAAAATTCCTCAGAGACAATTAGGAGTGGCTTGCAATAAACATATAATCTTAGAATTGATATAAATGTGTGTGTATACACATAATGTCTGACTTTCTTATTCTGAATCTCACTTTCATATTTCCTGAGTAAGACCAGGCCATTTGTAGGCACTGCCATAGCAGAGAAGTGAGAATTGTGCAAGCCAGGGGAAGGTTCAGATGCCGTACTTTATTCATGCAGTAAGGCTGTCATTAACCACTGTCAGAAGATTTCATTCCAGGAGCTGTTATTTTTGTGTGTCGGGAAAACTTTGGTGATGGGGAAACCATTATGTTTTTGCACTCAGTTGCTGAAAGGTATTTGGTCTGCTAGTGGCCAAAGTACTAAAAATTAGTATCTCAGGAAATGAATTGGATATGATTACTAATCTGTCAGGCAACAGAAGAAATCCATCTCCCATTGATTCTGGGGCACCTATAAATGCACTTTTGCTATTCTAAGTACTGCTGAACAATAACCATTTGAATGTTCACTATATCGATTGCCAGACTAATATATGATACTGCCAGGCTGGTGAACTGGCAGGATCTCATGCCACAGCTCTGCAATTCAAAAAGGTAAAAGGTATTCCAGAAAGTGGAGGAAGACTCAAGATGAAACCAGAATCCCAGGTGCAGAAAACCAGGAAAAATGGTAAAACAGGTAACCATCAAAGACGTCTTCTGTAACTCAAGAAAAGCAATTGAAAGAAAGTATCGTATCTTATTTTTTAGAAAAAAAAAAAACCTTCACATTGTAATTAGGAACCTAAGAAGTTTGGTTTTGCAGATCAATAACACAGGCACACATCTTCATTCAAAGAAAGATATGACTGAAGGCTTAAATATGAGGTCATAGGAGTGGGAAGACCAGTGGAAGCTAGGGAAGGACAAGAAGGAAGGACTACCTATCTTCCTAGGCATTCTCAGTACTGACAAAATGTCTTTTATTATTTTCCAAACCTCATTAAAAGGGAGAATTTCCCAAAGTACTAACAGGACCACATCTTTCAGGAGGTAGTGCCTTATTTTAAGCTGCATTGCTGTATATTGATTTGTTGACTTTAATTGGAATGTTCTTCTAAGCACTTAAATCTTGTCTGAATATGTAGGAGTTGCTGCTTGCCTCTACTAATCCTTTGATTTCAATCATTATTGACATACAAGATTCAACCACTACTAGACAGAATGTGCCATGACTTTGCATTTTAATGGACACTGTGCATTGTAAGACATATCCACTCCCACACAAACTCGTATCTTCTAGTGTATGCTTCTGCCTTGAATCATGCCCTGGAGGAACTTGTCCTCCACGGACTGCAGAAGGAACCTGCAATGGCTAGTCTCTGATTCTAGCACTCAGTTTGATGTTAGTCATGCTGCTGCTTTTCATCCCTACTCAGATTACCTGGAGCAAGTCCACATGGACAGTGATGAGGTGGAATCTTGTTTCTTTGGCTTCTGCAGCATGGAGGAAATATTACCATTTATGTCTCCAAGGCACCAACCGAACATCAGTACCTTCCCTGGCCAGAGGAAGGGGAGGGAGAAACTGACTCAGACATGCATCTGAGTCACAGTCCTCACAGCAAACATTAGGGTGGTGCCGCTTTCACCATGCTCCTCTCTCAGAGCTGCACTTGTACTCACAGCCTTGCTTGCCCCCTGTCTGAATGAGACTGTTCTCATGAGGGACTGAGGTACCTGCCCTTGTGTACCCGATTTTAAGATTTGGACCACATTCTCTAAGCCATGGAATAAATGTATAATCATTTCTTTGAAAGAAAAAAAAAAACCATGTACCCAATAAATCCTTCTAAAATATCCAAGTCAGCCCTTAAGTTGAGTCTGGCTAGACTTCAGCCACTAAACAAACATTTCTGCATGCCAAATAATCCTCTTTCAAATTGGAAAGAGAATGCCACAGAGGAATTTTATTTAAAACTGACAGAAAATCCAAGAACAACACAGAGCTGGAGGTTTCCCAAATTGTTCTTCCCCTTTCTTACATTGGAAGCAGAGAGTGACATAGTGACATTCTTAGACACCAAATAAAGGCCAAGCAGGTGATCAGTATAAAGGCAGTGGTCATCCTCACAACTTCTGCAATGGCATGTACTACAGCTAACACAGTTTTCGTCTTAACTAAAGACAAGGACTCTTACAATTACCCATAGGACATTATTTTCTTTTCTGAGATTTGAACAGAAAAAGGAAAATAATTCAATACGAGCATCTTTGGCAGCAATTTTCTGTTTTCATTGAAACTTCCTTAGGAATTTACACAAATTTTTCTAGTTAGTCAGTCGTTACCGTATACCCACACTAAAGTTTTTATTCTCTCACATTTTGAAAGAGTTCCTTTTATTCTCTAACATTTTGAAATTATCTTGAACCTATGTAAACAAGAGGGAATAAATGTAAAACAGAAATTCTGCTAAGATACCAGAGGTTATGTATGATATGAGAAAAAATGTTGTGTTGAACTGAAATTGTAAAAGAAATGAGGAAGAGAAAGAGGAAGAGGTAGAGGAAGAGGAGAGGAGGGGAGG
>VYXH01006976.1:168073-214120 GCA_013397275.1 Burhinus bistriatus | reverse complement strand
GAGGAAGGGGAAGGGGAAGGGGAAGGGGAAGGGGAAGGGAGGGAAGAACGAAGAAGAAAGTTCAGGTTTATAAGGATTAGTCTGCTGTATCATCATCTTCAGAGTCATTATGCTTGGTTTTTCATTTATACTGTGCAACCACACTTATGTTTAGGTCATCCCTTAAATGTGTATTTATTCAGCTGTGCCCCTTTTCTTTGGAGCAACATCAGTTTACATATCAGTAAGAACATGTATTCTGAAAAAGAAGTAGGAATAGAATGGATCCATGTTTGGGCCATTTGGACCCAATAGAAAGTGTATCAAAAATAGGACTGCTAACATGCTGGATTTCCAGAGCCATCTGAAGACAATTTTTTAAGCACCTGAGGGATGATGTGGAACATTCATCCTGCTGAAAGCAAATGCAACAGCCTATTAACCACTTTGGAAGTCTTGATGGTGCAGAGGAGATGCACAGAAATACCAGTGTTGGCTCCGAGTGTGCTGCTTCATGAAGATGTCATCACACACCGCTGGGAGGGGAGGTTAGCTCAGTCCTGCAAGCAGTGTACCAGCAACCATGCAGCACAGTGCGATACACATGGCGCTCACCTCATCACAAGATTTATTGCAGCGGGGTGCTACTCTGCTAACACAGCTGACTTGCTCCAGCTCTGCATGCCCATTAGTCAGAGGCGGTTTAGGGGTTTCTGCAGGGCACTCAGCAGGAGGTGGAGACGAGACCCTGGTGCTGCGCAGGATTGTCACTGACATGTGTCACCAGAAACATCAATTTAGACCATATAAGGATTAGGCTTGGGACAACCACTTGAAAAGCAGGACCTTTATCAAGCAACTGGTGAGCCAAGATTCAAGACAAGCCATATGATGGGGGGTTGGCCAGGCCTAGGAAGTCTGTACCAGATCACATTTGTATCCCTCCTAGTTCAATGTCCTATTTCTGACTGCAGGCAGTGCCAGTTATTTCAAAAGAAGTTCAGCTGTACACTATTGCAGTTTATCCCCAGGGAAAGCCTAGTTTTATATTTATGACTTGTGTCTTGAACAGAAGATTTATATCTATTTGAAAAAAAGCGTGATAAACATTTAGGTTTTTGGACAAGACACTCTCCAGTCCCTGGGGAGAAGCATTTTGAAAAGCCCTGGAAGGGGCAATGGGGGCCTCAGACAGACTGTTTAAGACTCAAGCCTCGAGGGTACGGGAGGAGCTTATGCAAGAGCAAAGTCACTTTAGGCTTTGCAGGGTTAGGCTAGAAACAGGATAACTTCCAGGGAGATGTGAAGTTCACATCTTCTGCCATGTTAAAGGAAAGTTTCTTTTTCAGATAGCATTTACTCCACTCTGGAACTGGCGACTGATAACCACCTCAGTTCCCACCAGTGTGAGGTGCTCTGCACTTCCCAGTGAACGCCCAGCAACTTCCAGTAAGTTTGGTTCACCAGTCCATTCCTCTCTGCCCTGCCAAACCCCATCTGCTCCTGTAAAGTGGCAGACCCGTCTAATCCACAGCTGGGTGAATGCCTCAGACGAATCCTCTAAACCTGCTTCCTCCTTCAGAAGCACTCAGTTAACTAAAGATTTACTAGACTGTCAGGGGAAAACAAGGCATTCAGGAGACCCTCCTGATCCCATCCTCAATCTCATTAACTTTCTGCTTTCCCAAGTGCCCTGGTGGCTGTGTGTTAACGAAGAGCTGTAATTGGTAAATGAAATTGATTACACAACTGTTTGAATGAGGCAAATTGTCCATCTCTAGAGAAAAGGTGTAATTTTCTACTGTGCATAAATCAAATGCAGGTCTCTTAAAAGCATTAGGTAAGTAGAGAGCATTTCAAATTGGCTACAAAGTGCTGGACAAAGCACTTGGCAGAAGAAAGGGCATGGGCAAAAATGACCTTAGCAGCTCTTTTCTATCTCCAGTTTCTGTGATTCTATGAATTTTAATTCTATGCTACACAATTTAATTACCACATGCAAAGAGCTGCGGAAAACGGATAGCCATTTTCTGCTGTAGGCAGACCTTTTCTGTCATCTGTTAGCTGTGAAGGTGCTTAATTGTTCCGACAGAAATGTGGACATAAAATTGATTCGTGTCTGTCCGAAGGACAGTACATTAGAGCATCACAGCTAGAAAAAGCTGTCAGAGGTAGTCCTAAAAAAAGCCAAACCTCTCATCAGTAAAACAATCTGAATCCTGCCACATTGCAAGACTACTCAATATCTTGTCATTTAATCATCCTAATATCTTCATATGTCTGGTTTTGAATTGCAGCAGAGTAAAGGAATCAAAAGGGAATCAATTCCTTTACCCACTTACTCCATTTATAGTAGCCGTTCTACTAATGCCTAGTTTTGCCTTTTCCTTCTTAGTTAGAAGAGAAATGTGTTTCTAGGCTGTTTTTGGAAACAGGGAGTAATTCCCTTTCCTTGTGAGATGCCCTTAAAGCAGCATTAATGTCACACCTTCCACTCTCTACTAACCTCAAAGAAGTCCTCCAAGCCTGGTGTCATGTTTGTTCTGAATAGTCTTCATATTATGCAGTTGCTCCTGAAGCTGGAATAGAGAAAAAAAGATCTCAGTGTCTGACCATATAAATTCCTAAATTATTAGCCTGTATATTCATGAGTTCATATAGTTTACAGTGTATTGCCTGTGTATCCCTTAACATTTCTGTTTGCTGCATCATGATTTTCTGATTTTTTTGCAATTTTTACTGGTTTTAGAATTTCAGATATTGCTCTTTGCTGTTGCATATGCGGTCAACATCTGCCTCGTCAATTCCAGTGCTTCAAACTTGGTGTGTTCTAGTGCGCAAGCCTGATGTAGTCCACCAGCAGAGCTTTCATTCCCAGGCCAGCCAACATTTCTGTTATAAGTGACAGCTTTCATGATTTAACATTTCTTTTGCATAAATATGCATCTTATTCTCATGCTACATCTGGGCAGTTTCATCTCACAAATTCTCTGTTGTTGCAGGACCTAAGGAACTGGTGGTATATTTGATCTTCCTATGGTAAGTCATACTTTGGGGGATTGGTCTGTGCATGTTGTAAGGTAACAGTGCTCTGTGATATGTGATGAGTAGCACTTGGTGATGGATGTTTAGGGTGCTACGTTCTTTCATTCCCTCTAAACTAAAAGCTTAACACTTGCAACAGCTGTAAGATAGTTTTTACACCGCAGATGATACCCCCAATTATTATCTTATTTTTTCCTAGTGGAGCTATTACTTTTAAATGATTAACCTGTGCTCAGCAACAGCTTTTTATATTGTGCTTCTGTTGATTTTTTTTTTCTCGTTTGCATTGCATTGATTTGTTTATGTAGTGTTTGATATGTTATAAAACCTAAAATGATCCTAGACATAAAGTCCCTTCATCTTCCAAGATTTCTAAAAATGCCTAAGGATGGCAGGTGTTGGAGATTTTCATCAGTATTGGGAGTTTAACTCCACTTGATAATCCTAATAGAAATGATTAATTCAGCATGGTTCATTAGTCCATAAAGGTAACTACCCCACCATTCATTATAACATGAATTTAGACAAGAGGATTAGGACCTTAAGTAGCTAAGATTGGATCACAGGAAGATGGAGTGAATAGTTTTTTCAATAAGGCGACAAAAAATAATTTGTATTCAAATGCTCTCACTCCTGGTGGCCTGATTTATTCCAACTCTCTGCACCAGAAAGGAAAGCACTATGTTCTGTGAATGTTCTGAATAATGAATTCTCCCTAAAAACCTGGTGTAACAGCCAAATACACACTTTAGCCATGGGAAGGTAGCAGCAGGAAGATGTTGAGACTTGCCTAAAGCCACACAGGGTGTTAGTGTCGGAGATCAGATAAGGATTTTGCAAGTTACTCATCAGCAATCTCACTTGACTTGATATCTGGCAGATACTCACAAAGAAACCTGGCAAGCTTTACCGGTGCTCCTACCACTGGCACTGAGGTAGGATCTGAGGACAAGTATGTGTAGGATAACGATTCTGCCACAGCTTCCTTTCCCTGTAGTGTGTATGCGAAGACAAAAAGGATCTGGCAGAAAGGTGCAAAAACTTTAGGTAGAAGCTGTAGCATACATTCTCTGAGACTGTGAAGTAAATTGTGCTGGGTGGGGACTACAGTTTGCTGAAAAATCACTGTGGGCAAGGAGGTGGCCCTGCAGTATGTTACCTCCACCACCCAGTTGTTTTGTTTCTTTTTTTTTTTTTTTGGTCAGAAAATGGATCTCCGGGATCTATCTGAAAAAGGCAAAGTTTGCCAAGTGTCAGTCATTCTTACTCTTTTTTGGACAGGATCCTGAATCCTGCTGGTCTAGTAAGTTCCCTGGAGCTAACTAATGACCTTTGTATGAAACTCTACCAATACAGCTTCTGTCTTTGATACCACTCCTGTGTTTGGGACTTCTATGCCCTAGTGTCCCTTCAGGAAGACCCACTGACCTGGGCTTGCTGAATTGGTTACTCAGGTAATTCCCTCTAACAGGAGGGAACCAAGCGAATTGACTTGGTTTTTTTCTAGTTACTTTCTTTAAGGATTGCGTGCCAGATAAAATAATGAAGGTAAGGATTTCTCAAACGGAGGATCATATCCACATAGCTTCACACATGTATACGATACTGTTCCTAGAATCTCTGGAGACTTACGAGTAAGGTGTAGGGAGATAAAGGAAAACTTTAAAAGCATTTCTTCCCTCCTTTATAACACTTATAACTCTTAACAACCTGTGGATTTTGATCAGTATCTTCAAGACAAAAGACAAAGCTACCTTTTCTGCCCACTCTGCAGCATTTCGTAACAGTTCAGTACTTGTAGCTGAAGAACACATGCCATTTTTAAAGCATATTGCAATGTCATTTTTCTCCCCACAATGCAATAGTGTCTTTTCCCCAGCTCCTTCTGTGGATAAGTGGGCTAGGACGGACAGCAACAGTGAGCATAACTAGTGGCATTACCCACTGTCACACCAGCATAGCTGCCCATTTCATGCTGGCCGTTTCACACTGCTCAAAAGATGATTGAATTTACAGTAATTGCAACATCTAAAACAATCTTCCCTAACCCAAGTGGAATTCATAATTGGACAGAGACATATTCCCCCAGCTGCACAATTCCTACAAAAGCACTATTTAACACAAATGGGTCAAAGTCATTCTCAGTGTAATTCCACTGAAACTGTTGGTGTGAATCAATCTGAAATTCAGTAAGTGGTGCCTAAACCCTTTCCAGCTCTGGGCATCAAAGGCTATGATGTGGTACAGCAAGTGGGAAACAGAAGCAGCAACGACAATGTAAGAGCAGAAAGTCTAAATGAGGAAAATCTAAGCCTGATCAGCATTTTTCTTCATGGTCCAGGAGGGTTTGTCACACATATATTACACATCTATATTATAATTGCATATGTACTATGCAATTATACAGTTGTGCATAAACATTTGGAGGAATTTTTGCTTTATTTCAAAGGTTTCCAAAATGCAAACCAGGGACGTATTACAGATATGTCAGGTAGATGGGGAGCCACCTTAGTTTTCACAATCATTGCAAATGCCTTTATGAAACAGATACTTTTTTTGGCTAGATTAGATCAAGAGCCATAACAGAGATGGAGAAATATTAGATAATCAGAGACCATTTCAAGTAACAAATGTTTTGTTACCTGTGCTCTAGCACTTATGCTCACCGAGAATATTTAGTTTGTTGGGAACTAAGTGTTTTTTACTCTGATGGCACTGAGTCTGTGCGCTGACATGGTGGGCACATGGAAGAGAAAAATGAAGTTATTTTAACCACTAAAACACCACTTCAGTGAGAAAAACAACCAAAGCTCTAGAGAGTGTTGAGATTTGTGATTCATGCCCAGGGACTGTCACAAGGTAAGCAGCAAATGATCCCAGGAGAGATGGTGGGGACTAAGGGGAGATGGTGGGGACTGAGAGAGTGCTTTTTCTCAGAGTCGTTCCACATGTGAGGCTGAGAAATCTCAGCAGCAATTCTCTGATGAGGTAATAGAGTCATTGATCACTTACGATTGCTAAAAATCTACTGCAAGCTTTTGTAAGACTGGAGCTGGCAAAGAGATTTGGGATTTCAGTGTACTTAATTACACTTTACCTGCTTTTTCAATATTATGGAGTATGATATTTCTGCAAATTGCTGGGTATTAATTTTAGGAACAATAAGGAGAGCTACTCAGTGACAGATGACTATCAGTTGTCACTCATAAATTGCGGCTAATGTTTGTACCTACAGCTGAGCAAATACTGCCCAATAGTTCAAAAATTATATATCAATTAACCATTGTAGGAGCAATTCTCTGTTCTTGGAGAAAAAGAAAGAAACAACCATATAGTTGTTCAGATATATGTCAGGTGAATATTTATATTGTTCTTTTGAAATTTATCTCTTTTCCTGCTTATAAAAGTTTTCATTGTCCAACCAGGCAAATTAAGTGCCCTCTTGCACAACAGAAAAAAAGATAACACAAAACACTTAGACACAGTTTTAAATAGAGAGTTTGCTGGTAAGTAGATGACTAAAAAAACTCTCAACATGTTCATTGAACAATTATGAGCAAAAAAAAGAACCATAAAAAACCAATATGCAAAAAGCTATGTTTGTACAAAACAAAACATAAGAAGATTTGCACACTTGTTTCCAATGGGATCAAAGATATTATGTAAGTCCGAGGATTTGAATTATAACTAAAATTCTAATACTTTTTGTTTCAAGTGCTGCAATGTCTCAATGACAGCACTAAGTAGAAAGTCCACCTCACACGAAGGGCCCTCCCACAACAGTGTTACATAGAAACACAGCATTATTTCTCACCATTATTTTTGCTCTCTGGAAACTTGCCACAGGGAACTGGGTGGACTTGTCATTGGCTTAGCTTTAACCTGAGTAACGAACGTCATTGATATCACATACATGCTCAGTTCTACCAATCAATCAACTGAACTTAGCAGCATGCAAGCTACTGGACCAGTTTGGAGTTCCAAGCCTACACAGCTGCTCCATTGGATTTTTTTCCACGCTGCTCATAAAATGATCATAAAATTCACCTGATTTGGAGCTTTCCTGTGCTGGATACTTAGTTAAGCAGTTTAAGCTAAACCATATCATTAGATTATACTTTGTGTTGAATGAACCAGAGCCTCGGTTCAAACAAACATGAGCAGCTTCCTGTAGTTCTACCTTGAGACTGACCATTCTCTAGAAGGTTTGTGAAGGTAGATGAAGGACTGTGGTTTGAAATATTTTTTTCTTTTTTAGACTTTTGGGTTTTATGTAATCTACAGTGAAGCACCAGGCAAAGCTGAGTCCTGGATGCAATCCCTACAAGCAGAAACTGAAAATAGTGCCTTTGAGCCAAGCACAACTTTGCTCTGGGGCATTCAAAACCTATACATAGGTCAGTGTTTTGCTTGGGACTTCTCTTCTAGAAATGTAAGCAAAGTCCCAAGTCAACACGCTCCAGAGTGTTACCTTTTTCCAACTTCCATTATGTTTTAGCTGTGGCCTATACCTTCAAGTCTGGTATACACAACGTCCTGGACTGTTCCCTATAGGTATTTGCAAGTGGAATAGGTAACTGTGTAGGCAGGTTGGTAGTAGATAGGCAGATAGGTTGACGTAGTAGTTGAGATGTACTTGAGAAAATAGGGAAAGAGAAAAGTAAAAACAGCCCGGGACACTTTCCTAAGAGATATATCATGGCTGTAAACCACTCAGTTTCCAGTGAATGTAGATCTCTGCCAAGCATCTGCTTAGATGTTTGCTCCCATAATCTTGACCTACCTTTAAAAGGCATTGCCTTTAGGAAAAATTTCTATCACCCAACTGTTTTGTTTCTTTCAGTCTTTTCTTTTGCTGCTCCACTTAAAGTAATTTTTCATTTAAATGTGGTAAACATAACAAACCCTTTCCTGAAATGTTAGAGGTCAAGTACTCTCCCCATTTTATTTAGTATATGTTACTTTACTTCATTTAAAAGAACAATAGCAAAACCACAAAGTGAAACCAAATATCATCAGGCACTGAAAACAAAAGGGTGCTTATGGGATTGGAGGGCTGGGAAAAAAAAAAAAAAAAATTCCCGAAGCATTCAGAAAAACACATTTGATCTTCTTATTTCATTCTTTAGTGTTTGATATTTCAACCATCCATTCTGGGTTTAATTCTGTGTGGTCCTATCAGCCAGTCTGGGGTCTGTTCCTGAATGTACTGCTTATCTGCTATGTGACATGGATTAAAGCATATATCCTTGTGGTACCCAAAGATACCTGAATTTAAAATGGCTGAAGAGGTGTATTTAATAATATAGCTTGATGCCAAAAGGCTTATACATAAACAGTCTCCTTCTATTCATAATACCTAAATGGGAGATGGAGTGGATCTATTTTGTCTTAATTGTAAATTTTTGGGTTTGGTGAAGATGCAAGGTATGCTCTGGGATTGTCTAATGCAAGTTACTCTGCATCTACCCTTAGATGTTGGAGCAAGAGCTCCTTGGACTATGAGCACCACTTCCGTGATTTCTTCGTCAGAGGACTCCCCATTCCTACTGCGCGTGGAAGGGAGAAGGCAGCCCCACTGGCACGAAGCTTCTTACAGTATCACAGTTACTCTAAGATATTCTGCTCACTCTTTCTTGCTTCCTCCATCCTCAATGCCTGAGCTCAGACCTGCGCTTTGATTAAAAGTACTGTATCGGGAGTTCTTTTGCCTTAACCTTCCTCATTTCCAGACTGTAAATATCATTTTTAGGTGTCTCCTCAGTATTTTTATCTCCAGACTTATCATCTCACGCTTCCAACCTTTTCTTTTAAAAATAATTTTAAATAAAATAAAAAATACGGACCCCAGGAGGGGAAATAAAGAGAGAGCCAACCTACACCACTGATTTCTGTCCTTTTCTAGTTTCGTGCTTCGTAAGATCTCTCTCATGGACTGTGTTCTGTCTTGTGTTTTGTCCACTCTAAGTCTACATATGGCATATTTATTTGTTTTAATTTTGTCATGTTAATATTTTTAGTAATACTTTTAAATTTAATTTTTATCTTTTTACAGCCCCCAGTTCTGGAATGTCCTTTGGAACTATTTCTGTGGGAAGGACTGCTGGACTGTGCTGTTCTCTCACATTACAAGCCTCTAGCAGATACAGCTACTCCATAAATCAATAAAACAAATAAACAAGATGAAGGAGCTTTTCCTATCACAACAGTTAATTAGCATGATTTACCTTGGTTTATGTTCTATAGTTTTAATTTGTGATGACTTATATACATTCCTATACTTTATATATCCTATACTTTATATATTCCACAGTGATGTTCATGAGTTTCTGCCATTTTGTAATTTTTAATAAAAAGACATCAATTCATAAATGTCCATATTTGAAATGTTAAAATACCTTCATTTAAAACAATACACTTTTATGCTTTTTAGTGGAAGTGTATCTTTAAAAAATAGAAGTATTTTAATTATCCAGTATGTTCCTTTATAATTAGCCCTAGAGTCAATGAGAACGATAAAAGGCAGACATTAAATCTAAGTCAATTTCACTAGTTTGCTGGGTATGTTATATCCACAGAATCAAGAATCATCCAAACTTTTTGAGTTAATGGTGAGGTGGAATTATTCATCGTCATGAGAGCTGTAACTGTGAACCATTTGTACGTCCTTGCTCAGGTGCTGTTTGGTGTCCACCATTGGAGGAAGGGGCTTTAAATTACTCTTGGAGGGGTAAGCTTAAATAACCAGCGAAGATAAACTGCATCTGGATAAGTTGCAGTGGAGAGATACTAGAGACCATCAGGGACAGCAAGCCCTTCAGAGAAGAAATAACAGAGAAGAATATTAGAGAAGGGCTTGTCTGGCCCAGTAAAACAATGACACAGAGGGATTGTAATTACTGGCCAGGAATAAAAAGGAGCTAGAAGGCCTGTAGGGGGAGAAGAGGTATCTGAGCAAAAGGAGAGAAAAAAAAATGAATTTTAAGAGGCACTGAGGACACTGAAGCTACATCATTAAAGTATATTTTTAACCATTCAAGAACTTAATGTTTTAACCCTGTTTCCAGTAAAGAAAAGTACCTATGAAAAGTGAATTATTTTTGAGCTGGACCATGGTCAATTTATGTAGAGTATTACATGTAACAGAGTCGCTTGCAATAGCAGAGGACTGGGCTGTTGGACCAACATTTCTATAGACTCAGTGTCTCCTAAAAGCTTATCAGTAATGAAGAGAAAAGATGGAAAGTTGATTGAAGAAACACCTGAGGAGTGAGATCAGATGCTAACAGCCATCTCCTTCTCTCTTGTAATCAAATGTTTCCCATTTAGGCTTTCCGTAGATGACTGCTGTGAAAAAAAGGAGGAAAAAGATCCATCAATCAGCCTGGTAGTCACAAATTAAGACCAAGAAGACCAAGAGCTGCACCTTAGTGTTCTGCTCTAAAAATACGGTAGTGTGCCACTGCTGTTTTCTAGTAGCTTCAGTGCCACATTCTGCTCTGTATGAACTCTGAGTGTGCATATGGTCAAGCGGAGAAAGACCCTGAGTTTGCGCAGCCAATAGGAAAAGAAAGCCAAAATTATCAAGCAAAGGGGTGCCAACTACTCACCTAGGATACTAGCACATGACAGGAGTTATCCTGTAATAAGTAGTGAGTCTAGAAAGATGCTTTCTCACGCAAAAAGAGTTGCCTGCAAAGAAATGTCAATAGTGGCTGAGGCATCTGTCAAATCATTTCCAAGAAGGAGAAAAGACATGCAAAGATTATATGTCTATTGTTTCCAAGGGAAAATAAAGATGAGGAGAAAAAAATGGACACTAACACATTTTGTTAATGCTCTAAGAAGTTATATTATCATTTTTGATATGAAGGCATGTTATGTGTGACTAACCTGAACTCCTTCTATGACAAGATGACCTGCTTAGTGGATGAGAAAAAGGCTGTGGATGTTGTTAACCTGGACTTTATTAAAGCCTTTGACACTGTGTCTCATGGCATCCTCCTGGAGAAATTGTCTGCTCGTTGCTTGGATGGGTACACTCTTCTCTGGGTGAAAAACTGGCTGGAAGGCCTGGTCCAAAGAGTGGTGGTGAATGCAGTTAAATCCAGTTGGTGGCCAGTCACAGGTGTTGTTCCCCAGGGCTTGGTATTGGGGCCTGTTCTCTTTAATATCGTTATTAATGACCTGAACGAGAGGATCGAGTGCACTCTCAGTAAGTTTGCCGACAACACCAAGCTGGGCTGGAGTGTCCATCTGCTCGAGGATAGGCTGGCCCTACAGAGTGATCTGGAGAGGCTGGATCAATGGGCCGAGGCACTTGGGTCACAACAACCCCATGAAGTGCTACAGGCTTGGGGAAGAATGGCCTGGCAGAAAAGGACCTGGGGGTGTTGGTTGACAGCCGGCTGAATATGAGCCAGCAGTGTGCCCAGGTGGCAAGAAGGCCAACGGCATCCTGGCTTGTATCAGGAATAGTGTGGTGAGCAGGACTAGGTAAGTGATCGTCCCCTGTGCTCAGCACTAGTGAGGCCCCATCTGGAATACTGTGTTCAGTTTTGGTCCCCTCACTACAAGAAACACATTGAGGTGCTGGAGCGTGTCCAGAGGAGAGCAACAAAGCTGGTGATGGGTTTAGAGCACAAGTCTTATGAGGAGTGGCTGAGGGAACTGTGGTTATTTACTGTGGAGAAAAGCAGGCTGAGGGGAGACCTTATCACTCTCTACAACTACCTGAAAGGAGGTTGTAGTAAGATGAGTGTTGGTCTCTTCTCCCAAATAACAAGTGATAGGATGAGAGGAAATGGCCTCAAGTTGTGCCAGGGGAGGTTTAGATTGGATATTAGGAAAAATTTCTTCATCTAAAGGGTTATCAAGCACTGGAACAGGCTGCCCGGGGAAGTGGTTGAGTCACCGTCCCCAGAAGTATTTAAAAGACCTGTAGACATGGTTCCTCTGTGGCCTGCATGTCTGTGACTCTATGTCTCTGTGCATCTGCTTTTCCTTTCTGCCTTTTCCCCTTCCCCTCCAAAGACAAATCTTTTAAACCAAAGTTCAAATCTCAGCCATGTTTTTCAGAGCACCAGAGATCTCAAAAATGCCAAGTCCTGAAACATTTTGTAAAAATGAGCTGTTGGAAGAAGAAAGAGACCCTGTTAATTATTCACTCAGGGGAAGGATGGAGCATGACTTCAGCCTTTGTTAGATACAAGAAAATCCACTCCAGTGATCAAACTTAAGATATAAACCTATGGGAAAGTGGACTGTGTTAAGTTCACTATATATAGAATGAATCTGAGCAACAGTTAGAGGGTCCTTGACAGACTGGAACATTTTGTGCTCTATGTATGAAGGTAGGAGCTCTGCAGCCCATATTGCCATACTAAGAAGCTTTTTTCCTTGCAACTAGAAATAAGAAGCATGAATACAGATAATGTGACAAATAGCACATTGACTGGGAACTTCATTGCTTGGGAAGCCTGTGATTATGGCAAGAAAAGCACAGAAGTTGTAACTGTAAATGGGGTAAAATAAAATTGTGTTTGTGTGCGTAATAATATTAAAGTAAACCTAGATAGATCCAACAAAGATATTGAACACTGAAAAGAGAATTAGTAACTTAGTCTGATAACATGTTGCATGTGGGCTTCAATGCAACCAAATAGCATGTCTTACTTTATTTGAATTCACATAAACCAAGTTTTATTTCTAAAACTTAAATCCTGAAATAGTCAGTCTAATACTTCAAAGTCTCCCTTTCAGTTTGTGTAAGATTATGTCTGTGTGTATCTCTGTATTCATTAGTAAGTATTAAAATGCATTGTTTCAATTTATGTGCCATCTATGCATTTTCTTACTTATACCATTCACGCTGTTTTGAAAGATTGAAGGGAATAGTACAGAATGGTAAGATACTGGGTTCATGTGATGCTATGATTTTCCCTGAAGAAGCAAGATTTGCCACAGCAAGCAGGATTACAGTAACAGAGGCGTTTAGTATTGAATTCAAGAAGGGTGTGTGCAGGTATGCTTTTATGAATTTGATTTCAATGGGACAAGTTCATGTGCAGGATTATATTGGATTCAAAGCAGTACTTGCGTATCCTCATATTTCAGCGTTACAAAACCCACACAGATAATTTCCTACCACACAGCTCTGATAAAAACACCTAAATACGGTTGGAATATAACAGATGAGAAGAGTTGTTTTTAAAGTCTCCTTGCTACAGGTTAAGTGGGAGAACAGCAATGTTTCATTTATTCCTTTGTAGATATGCAGTGAAGAATTCCAGAGAAAGATATAGATTTAGCAACAAACAGATGACGTGGTTGGGATGTCTTGATCTAATGATATTTTGCATAATTTTTTTTAAAAATTGAGGATTTTATTCCAGATCTTTATCCAAACATTTATTTGTTTAAGCAGTTTCCACACTAATTGGCCGTTGCAAACACCCAGAGTCTTATAGACCTGGCATGATGGGCCTGCTCTTAATTTATAAAAATAGATCACAACTTAGATGTGACTTTGCAGTTCAGTAGGGAACTGATAGCCAGCTGGAGAATGTTGGCAATATGGTAGTTTACTTTTTTTTTTTTTTCATACAGTGGCAATTAAATTTGTTTTCAAGGTTGCCCAAAATCCCAAGACAACATAACAACACCAAGACTAGTTAGCACAAACCGGTACTTTGCGTCCTTATTGTTTCCAGAGTGGAAGATGGCTTTTGGTGAACTGTACATCACAGGACTCTTCTAATTCCATACACACATACACAGATGCTGTATAGCTGGATATCTTTCCAATGTAAGGTTATTCCCTGCTATTAATTTCCTGAAGCTGTATGAGCATCTTCCCCAAAACTGGCAACAGGCACCAGCTAGAGCTGCCTGGAAGACAAGAATTTCCATTTTTATTAACATCTTAGAGGCTTCAGCATTTGTTTTGTCCTGCTGTTTTTGGAAGAAAAAGCACACTGGAATAAAAATTGCACTGGAACAAAGTTTTCCCCTCTTAGGAGAAATAAGAAAGACCAAGCCTACCACTGCAATATGTATTGAGGGACAGACAGCACAACTGTGCCGTCGAGGAAGACTAAGATTCAGACCCCTGCTTTATCTCCTTTGGCCACCTGGATGACTGCTGTGGCCTCTGGGCTACAAAATCAGCCTGTTGTCCTCATTAATAGACTTTAAATTATTTATATATTAACAAAACCAATGCCAAGCAGAATAAACAGCCTTTGTTGAAGTGGTAATTTCCAAACCTACTGAAATACCTCCGTAACCACGATAATTAGTAGTGGTTCACAATAGAACCACAGAATCCACGAACCCTATGTCTGCACATGTAAAATAAGACAAATTTTATCCCATGCACTAAAATCTAGTTAAAAAAATGAACAACTCTTTTGCACCAGGATGAACTTTTCAACAACAGACAAAGGGTAGGAACATCCGTTACTGACAGAACATTTTTCACTAAATAATAGTTCTATTTCTGACCTGACAGAGATGATTTTACAGCCTTTACTGACACTTGTTATTCCATTAGATACTAAAACACACTGACCTGATACAGATATTGGTTTTATAGCACATTCAATCTTGTCACCCACATGCTGATCTCGGTGTCACATACATAGCAAAATAACCCTCTCCTCCAAAAACTCTAGCTACCCTTTTTCATCTCAATTATCTGAATTATCAGTCCAAATGGAATAATTTAAGACCTTTTAAACTCCATATTTAGCTTTAAGTCTCATGCTTTGACAGACCCAATTGTATGAATTTTTTTTTTCCATTTGCTTGTTTCTCTTTTCCAGCTACGCCTGCTGGACTAAGAAGGTACTATATTTCCTTATTACACTTGCTTCTGTTTCTACTCAGAGTATTAGCTACAACATTCCTACCATTAAGTTTTATTCAAGTTTCATTTTGATTTCTGATTGTTAGCAACGAAGGTGAAATCTACTGTTCAAAGCAGATTGTGCTAGATCATCCTCCTGAAAGGGTCTTGCAAAGCTTTTCCATCGCTGTTAGTATCTGCTGTCACATTTAAGATGCCACATAACCTGTCTTCTATGTAATTCCTGTGTACTTGGCTAACTAAAATGGTCCAAAAAATCAAATTAAAGCCATCTGCTACTTGCTGCTGCTCCAAGGATGCTGTTCTCAGCTGTCTCTCCTCCTCTCACTGCATGTGACATGCTATTGCTCTAAAGGCACCCAGTGAACACGCTATTTTGACACTTACAGAGACAAAGAGACATCTGCAAGACAGACTGGAAATAATAGGTCTGTGGATTTTAAGGAGATGAATGAGAAGGGATGCACCAGAAAGGACTGGCATAAGGAATGCAAACCATGCAGTCTTGTTTATTTTGACAGGAGCAGAGGGAAAGCAGTAGAACTAAAAGTCAGTAAAATTAAAACTGATAAAATGGAAGGGATATTTCAGCCAAAGTCCAGTTCAGCTACCTTTTATCTTTTTCTATTTTGCACAGCTAAAAACAGTAAAAACCAGTAACAAAATACTACAGTATTTTCATGTTAGAAAGTATAACTGAATATGCCCCAGACATAGCTATCTTGAGTAAAAATGTATCAGAGTTATAAAACTACTTTAAAGCTTATTAAAGCTTTCTAAGCCAGTTATTAATAGAATCTTTTAATTTTTAAAATACTAATGAATACTTATTTAAAAACATATATTACACAGTTTATAGTTACTATAAAAGGAGAACTCTAAACCTAATATAACTTTTAAAGTCACTTGTTTCTGGACACAAAATATTCAGAATAATGAATGGTCAGGATAATAATCAGTCAAGATAATGATGGTTTGCCTGCACTTATGTGCATGTAAGAGGGAATACTGTGTACGAGGAAACAGAGGATTAGGCCCCATTCACTTTAAAAATATTTTAAAATATTAAAAATTATGATTTTAAACAATGGTAAAAAATCACTCACTCTCTAGTGTAATTGAGATAAAAAAGTAGGCTGCCATATACTTTAAGAGGTCATCCAGTGCATTCTCCTAGCAGGGTTACATATAAGCAAACTTCAGTCTCATAACTCACCTGGCAAATGTTTGTCTAAATTACTCTTCAAACCTCCAGTGAAAGACTCCACAGCTTCCTGAAGCAAGCTAATCCAGCACCTCACTATCTTGCCATTAAAAAGCTTTTTTTGCTAATGCCCTTCCTAACTCTGCTGAGGCAATTCAAACACACCACGTCTTGTCCTGTTCATAGTGGCTATTATCATGTCTCTCCACATTCTTCCCTTCCCTAGACTAAACAAAACCAATGCTTTAGATCTTTTCTCATAAGTTGTGTTTTCTGGACCTCTAATAATTCTTCTTGTTCACCTCTGGATTCTTGCCAATTGGTACAGACATTTCTCGACTGTTATGTGCCCTTTGCTGGACACAGTATCCCAGACGGGGGTCTATTCATACTTTATACAGCACACCCCCATTTATACAGCCTGTACGAGCATTACTTTTTTGCAGCAGGATAAATCTGCTGACTCACATTCAAATTCCCTTTTATATATCTGCTGCCTACTCAGTTGCTCCACACATTGTATTTGTCCCCTTGACTGTTCCTACCACGGTACAGCACTTGTTTTTCCTCATGTTTTTCTTCTCACTGGGGCATTTCTTCGAACTAGTGAATTTAAAAGAAAGCAATTTCTGAGTTCAAAAGATGAGATGTTTCAATCCAAAAGAGAAATTGTACGTAGGTTTATAATGATGGAAAGACAGGGAAAAAAATGTTGCCATATAAAATTAGATTCCACAGTTATCATTAACACAGCTCTAATCTCTTACTATAAATTGAGACAGTAAAGTAACTTCTGGTACAAATTACTTCATTCTGGCAATATTTGAATTTTGACTTATTAAAAGGAATCAATAACTTCTTATTTATCATTTGTAAATAAAAAGAAAAAAGTATGTGATCATTAAGCAAATGAATGAATAAACAGACTTCAGAGAAAGGTGAATGAATGTGTGGGACTTCCAGTCTTGTCTAGAGAATTCGGGAAAAGAGCTGCATGTTCTTCACTTTCTGTTAAGTTTTTAGAGTAGCAGTTTTCTTTTCAAATGAGAAAAAGAGGAAAAGTCTTTATCTACAAAGAAATACTTCAGTCAGAAGTCAACTTCTTGCCTAGGAACATGAATTGTTCCAAGATCAGCAGAACTCCTGAAGCCTGATTCCCTGGAGCTCCAGGTTTTGTGGTTGAGCTCTTTTCTGAATAACAAATTCTAGCCACTAGACCACTAACATTGCCTTGCTGCTCTGTTGCCACTCTGGTTTCTGATATTATATTTGAGCTTCTGCTCCAGGTTTTCTCTCAGTGAAGACTGCTTTGGATCTTCTTCTGTCCCAACTATCAATTTATTGAAATTTGCAATTTAGTGCCTCTGAAAACGGAAGTTACCTGTCATACCTAGCTGAAATTAGAAAAGGGTTTCAAGCTTATGAGTAGAGTGGACAATAACAGACATCAAAACTGGTTGTTAACATCAATCTTATTTCCATAGGAAATCGAGCTAGAAAGCCTACTGCTGTCTATGCACTATCACGTGTCTTCCTACAAAATACAAACTGCTTTGTTCAGGCTTTCTAGAAATAAATGGGACCAAAAAGAAGGTCTTGCTACAAAAGAAACTTTTGGAGGATCTGGGTGGGAGACAAAACCAAGGAAAAGGCTCCTGTTGGCCAGAGAGGGTTTGGGTAAAACTCGTACAAACACTGGGATAAGGGGTAAAATGAAAACTGAAATTTAATGCTTAACTGCAGCTGGCATCAGTGAAATCCTCTCTCCTAATTTGCTCTGCAGCAACAGCAAAGACATTATAATGACACTATCATTTAAATACCAGCGATAATAATGCAGAAGAACAGACGCATTACAGTTTGAGCTGGACAAAGCCTTTAGGTTTTCCATTTTAAATAATTTACACATTTCTGTTACTTTCCGCTCTTCGTTTAGAGCTATTGGGAACTCTCAGGTGTCAAAAGCAAACTCCATAAAAACTGTGGAAAAACTGTGAATATTTATGAGATCTCAGCCTAGATGTTTTCTATGGTCATGTATCTGAAAAGTGAAGCAATAGCCTACTTGTCAATTTTCTGTTCTGATGTGTTTTCTGTTTTAAAAAGTAAACAAAACCCATTCCTCCTCTCCTCCCTTCCAAACCAAAGAACCGACAGGCTTATAACTACATATATTTCCACTTAAACATTTATTTCTGAGGAAAAGGATTTTTAAAAAGAGAGAGAGAGGAAATAAACTAGCAAAAGTATCTCTGATCTGTTTTGAACTTGATTATTAAATTGATAATTTTTCCTACCTTCTTGCTTTTCCAACGTCCCCTCTGTCTTTCCTTCGGAAATTCCTTGCATTGTTTCAACAGCAGTTCCTAGTTCATTAATTCAGGCTTAGGCATCCAGTTCTTTTAAAACGGGGTTCCCTCAATCATTTTCTGGTCATGCAAGTAACCTTCTTCTCAAATAGTATTTTTTTTCTCTCAAAAGCAAATCCACCAGTATTATATTTCCCTATCAGAGAACAAATACATGAATTACAAATTCTTCCTTCTTCCCCCCCACAACAGCCCATTGATTTCATGCACACTTTCCCAGAAAATCCAGCAGCTTCACATTCTCCCTGCCCCCAAATCCATTCAGGTTTCCCATTCCCACAGTCTACTCCAGCCCCTCTGAACACACCATGCTTCTTATTCCCAAGGACTCAATAAAAAACCCAGAAGCAAGGTGTCTTCTCTGGCAGTTCTTCCGTATAACAGCACCAGCATGACAGTGGCAGCAGATGGGCTGCCTTGCAAGCCTCTGCTAACAGCTCGACGTGTCAAACCAGCCTTCCTGAGGGGCTCTAATTTTTGGCTGGTTGGCAGGCTAGGAAGTGGGAGAATCCGACCTCCCTCGCTTCTGTACATTAGACAGGAAACAAAAGCCTTCCCCTCCCTCACTGATTTCGGAGAGAGACAGGCTTAAGACCTTCACGTTGTGCAGACAGCATAGGCTGCCCCATCCTCCTTTACTGAGCTGGAGAAGGTAAATGCTTCCCACTACTACATCACCTGCCTTCCCATGACATGCCGGGGAGATGATTCCTGCTATATACACCTGCCTCTTTTACTTCCAAACCACAGAAAAAGGACAGATTGCTGTTCCCTCGCCTCAGTGATGAGCAAAGTATAGTGTGTGTGTGCGTGCGCTAAGGCTCCTCAAGACTTTTGGAGATGCTCTGTTTGAAAATAATAGTAATTTCTATCATGATACCTCAACTGTAAGTAATTAGTGAATTGCCAAGTATTCTATTTAAGTTGTTTGCTTGTTGAATTTATTAGGTTCAGCCCGCTAAACATTTATGAATGTTTTTACGTTACTAATGTTATTATATAGAAATCAGTTCAGGCAAGTTCACACAAGTCAAAGAGAATAGGTGTTAGGAAATTTGAGGGCGAAAATCAAGGTTATTATAATGAAAGTGAAGCTCTTTCATTTACCGGCATGTCAGAAACAAAATGAACATCATCATTTGCAATGTTACTTTGCGGAACAACTCCAAAAAGCTGCCCTTTCCAAGTAAATAATTTACATAGTATTTGATCATCTAAATATAACATATGGGACTCCATAATAAACCCAGGGTGCTATATTCTGTTAATAAATATCACTTAATTAGCATTTAAATCACAGTAGCACCAAATACTTACAACATGAAAAATTATTTTACTTAGAGTAATACCTAAAATAAAAATAACTGATTTCTCACAACAGCTGATCTATTACAAGTACTAACTTGCTCTCTTCTTTCTCTGCTGTGGAAATGCACTCCTGTTCTGATAAACTGACAGACCATAAAATAGTTACCAGCTAATCCTTGTGGACTGAAAGCTCCCAAGATTTCTTGTTCCCCTCCTCCTTGGCAAGAATTAAAGACTTCCTCTTTCACACAGCAAATCTCCTTTTCCACATATTTGCTGTCAGAGGTGTTTCACTAGGCCTTTACCTTACAAATCCAAATTCTTTCTTTTCTTTTTTTTTTGACTGAAATTCATATGTATAGGCAACATAACTAGTAAGAATACACATACTCTTCCTCCTCCTGTTCTCCTCTTTCAAGGCACCCAGCTCTCCAATGTCTGGAGGTAGTTGGTTCCTTTCCTTGCATCCGGTACTGTACAGAAGAGAACTAAAAGCTTATGTTTGTAAGTACATACATACCTTGCATATGTATAGGGAAAACGCTGTGATTCCTGTCAGATTGCTCATCCATGTCACCTCTTCCTCCATGGACCGTTTTAGCTCTATGCCCATTTCAGTTGCTTCCTTGCTGCTATCCCAAGGGAGAACAAACAGAAAAGAGGAGAGTTGTGGAGGCAGCACAGATGTGAAAAAATGTGGGGTGGGGGGTGTTCTGCCTCAATGGAGGAAGTACAGGAAAACCAGCTATATCCCTCATTTTACATTACTTCATAGCTGCTAGAAACCCCCTTAGTTCCTCAGTTGACACCTCCTTGCATCAGTGAGGCTTAAAACTGTAACAGTCCACCCTCCACATGAAATTGATCTGCAAACATTAGTATTTCTGCATGAACATTGCCCAACAGTTTACTTAGAATAGTTCCCATCCTTTTCCCTTGGAAAAATATACTCATGTGTTGCCACTCCCACTGCACATTCATAGTTCTCCAACCTTTAAGAATCTGATTACGTACAGATCTATATAGCTGCATTATATGTGGATTCTAAGTGCCCCTGTAAAATTGTTCATACTGTTTGTAATGGGCTTGCGAAAGTTTCTGTGGAATTAGTTGTAGCCTGACTTGTATCGTGTGAAATGTACAGTAATTTTTTGTTCCATTCTCCATCTCTCTTACCTTTGGTGAGATGAAGCTGGATCGTAGTTGAAAGCTTGCACCTTCTGTAGCTAACACAGAGAGAGAAACAGGAGTCCTTCCAAAGCAGATTTCTGAATGGGAGTCAGTAGACATGTTAAATGGGATCTCAAAGGTGACACCTCAGGTAGGAGATGTTACCCTAGCTGATTCTAAATGCCAAACATCATGTGGAACCAGCCTTGCCTTGAGGCTTTTTTTCCAGGCTGCTACTCACCTCTTCAGTAACACTTTGGAAGAGGCGTGACCTGGTGTTGAGACCATACTGCTTTCAGGATGGGTCATCATTTCTGAGCTGACAATGGATTTTGCTGTAAGAAATTGCCTCATGTCCCACCTTCTGCATTAAGACCTTCACAGCCAGCAGCGTTAGAGCACCTCAAACCTCCATCCGGCTGGTCTTCCACACCAGACCTGCTCTGTGGATGTGTCCTGCTACGTGCAAAACATGCTCTACGAACTGTGAGTGAATTTACTCTCTGTGATGTAAAGAGGTTGGCAGGGAAAATCTTCAGTTACTCTTTCTAAGCGCTATGGCTGTGCCAGAGCAGGAGCCTTAGGATGGACCACAGTTTAATCTGTCTTTGAAATGTTTGCTTTTAGCCCAGTTGTTTCTTATGAGAAAGTACTTTCATTACTTCGTCATTCATCAGCACTTTTGTTTGAACACAGTGTTTAACAGTACATTTTGACCATCAACTTAAGTCATCAGCTTTTTTCTACTAAAAATAAATTCCTCTGTGTTGTAATAAATAGTATGATGTCTGAATCTTTAGGATACATTTTTAAAAGGAGCATTTTGTTTTATGCATTTTTATGTGCTAAAAATGCATGCACCCGGATTTACGATGTATATGTTTATACATTTGTGTAAGTAAACAGACTCGAACACTAGATCACGGACCTCTACAGTGAGTGTTTAATGGTCAGTGTACTCCTGAGCAGGCTTTTGGCCCAGGCCAGCTATCCCTGGTGTGATTCAGGGAAGGTCATAGCCCAAATACTGCATCCAATAGGCAATTCAGATGCAGCCCTCCTGTTTCAGGGAGGAAGAAAGTTTAGGCACATGGACACATGGCCAGGCCATGGCACCTGGCCTGTGAGCCAAGTCTGGGACAACAGTTTGGGGCTGTTTTGTTCAGTAGCACAGATGAAATCTACATCCTATGCAATGTGTTTTCGTATTTCTCCTGTAAAACATAATGTATTGGAAGAGGTGATTTTGATTAAAGGGCCAATTTAAAACACATAAATTATTCATGTTGTCCTGCTCTGTTCTTCTGGCAAATTGTACATTGGAGCAAAGGAGCAAGAAATTATAAAAATATTTTTCCATTTTTAGGTGAACAGCTGGGTGAACGGAAAAGTGGTGTGGTTTTTTTTTTTAATCCTAGTATTAAAAACCAGGAATGGTCAAATAAATGCAATCTAGTTATTCAATTATCATTTAAAAAAAAAATAATAATCCCTTAATAACAGGCTATTGTATGCAAATTGTAATTCAGGACAGATTCCCTTGCTAATTATTCATTATGTTTTCCCCATTACTTTTTTGACTGCAGTTATTCCAATATTGAATGGAATCCAAGACTATGCAGCTAATGTTCAATTGGGTACATTTTTTTCTCTGTTCACTTTCAGAGATTTTTTTTTTTTTTGTAAGAGGCTTTAGCAATGTCATCAATCCACTGCATTTGGGAGAACGTGGGCCAAGTTCTGCACTGATTTACACACTGTAGAACATGCAGTCCATTGGTATCAGTCAAATTACACAAGACTGCATAGAGAAGAACTTAGAACCAGTATATTCTTACTGCATGTTATCTATTAGTCTACTTAATGTCCAGAGAAAGAGGGGTTTTTTTTGGTTTAGAACAGTTTTATCTAACTGGATATGTAAGTTTTACCTTCAGATTTTTTATAATGACATTTATTTCTTGTATACCATATAAGATTGTTAGAAAATCAATGCTAGTATTGAGTAACTTATTTATTTATTTTTTAAAAGCACTTCAGACAAAACCTTTTGAATACAAGGCATGACTGTATGTACAGCATTTTCTGCAAGAAAGAACTTTGGAAAAAGAATACACCAGAGTTAAATTGTTTGGGTGGCAGGAAGGTCCGTTGGAAATGCGGTAATGACAACTTGTTTCTCCAGCTTTGCTGCTTGGTCTAATAAAAATATTATCTGCCCCTGTAAGGTTTGCTTCACCTAAGGTACTGATGTCACTGTAAAAGCAGAGCTGATATACACTGCATACTTTAACGAAAGACTGTCATTGGTGAATTGATATGGTGGCTGAGATGAGAATAATTTAGACTGAAACTATCCAGTATCTATGATTTTGAACCACTAATGGCTTTGAAATAAAAGAGTCAGCTAGTCCTACAAATATGTCAGACAGTGGTCAAAATTTCTATTTCTGGTTTTGATAGGAATAATCAAATCTGGCACCATTCCTGGAGATGCAGAAAGCAGCTTTATCATCAGAAGAAACAGGGTATTCAAGTGCTAACGAAATACCCGTAAACACATCAAGAGTTACTTGTCTATTACTCAGTTTAACTAACACTCCACGTAAAAATGCTTTGTTAAGCGATATACCAATTAGCCAGGACGTTTATTACCTAAAAAAAACCCCAAACAGTGTTAGGACAATGCCAGTAGCTCAGTACTTTTTACCAGATGTCTAGGGCCTGATGAAATAAGTTTGAATTTCAGTAGGCATCCTTCTGGGATAACAGCATTTGGGTGTCCTTCAGATTCCGCTTCTGATTTAGTTTTGGAGCTTCCTCTTTTTTAATGAAAGGCTGAGCATACCTGGGCCTGTTCTTAACCCTCTACTGCATCTCTTTTCCTTCATGGACACACGTTTTGAAGCATAGGAGTTCTCAGATCAGTTATTATATCTACATTCACTGTGGCTTTCTCCTCAATCTGTCTCAGTGCTTCATGTGTAAATCCAAGGGTCATCTTCACATATGACTGCTACCTTCTGCTGACTGGTCCATAGAGAAACAGAACACTGACTTTCACCATTCCCTCTCTCCTTTTCCAATAAAAATTTATGAGGAATAAAGCAAATAGGCCATGTACTCCTAAGACTTACCACTGATTTTTATAACGGCTGGGATCTCCTCTATCACTGCAGGTCAGCATGAAAATCAAGAAGCATTTAGCATGGTGAAAGCAAACTGGTTAGCTGCTGCTGTGTCTCCTCCATCATTTGCCTACCTCCTGCTTCATGCTTGTGGCACAGGTCTTCCATTTACTGCTTTGTTGGGATTATACTTTCTCAACCATGTATCTCAAACATCAGTTTCACACATCAGATCTCTAAAGGTGCTTGATCAGATAATCTATATCCACTTCATGTGTTGCTGTCCCAGCGATATGTATCTTCACAAATTCAGGTCTCAAAAGTGAGCCAAGAATCCTACAGGAATACAGGCCTTACTCCAACTGTTGTCAAATTAGTAACGACTTAGGTGGATGAGGATCAGGTCACTTTTGCAAACTGGTGCGTAGATTGAGAAGATTATAATCTAAAGATATAATTCAGAAAAGATTTAAAGCTGTGCTTCATTTTACATATGTAGGTAGTCTCAAAGAAATCAATGGGATTATTCATGTACAAAAAGTTAAATGCACCCATAAATCTCTGTGCAGCTATGACCCAATGGTCCAGTCTTACATTTATCTTCAATATGGGTTTTAGTAGTAGAGGCAATTTCATTGATGACTTAAATATGCTCATACATAGTAGTATCTCATAGCTGCATATATCTGGTTGATCAGGTCCTTAGATAATATGTGGAGTGGCAGAAAAGAGAATTTTTTTTCAGTCTGCTCACGTTTAGTGTTGTAAACCCAACCAGCTTTAAATACTTCCATTTCCTTGCATTTTAATTCTGAAAAGACAGAAAATATTCCTTAATACTAAATTAATCCATTTCTTCAGTTTTTCATCAGGACTCCTGATTCCACCACCCATGGTTCTTAACTTTAGTTTATAATTAGATTATTAGTGATAAATTGCTCTCCCCCTTACCCATGTTTGGACTAGGTCATATTTGATTCTTTTATTATGGCTGGTTTAGTGTTCCTTTCCTGTAGGAATTTCCTTGCCCTTTACTTTGGCAATTACGATCTACTCTCATGTAACTGTTTTATTTTTGACCCTTTGACACTCATGTATATTCAAGCATCTTCAATTAAATATAACTGGGCTAAACAGAGGGCTGGCCTCATATTTTTACAGCTGTATCACAATTTCTTCTCTCCAAGGATTTCAAATTGTATTTGTTACTATTCATCACTTTTCATTAAAGATACATCAGAAAAATCTTTATACTTATTATGTGTTTCCTGAAGTTTACACTCATCTGCCCTAAAATTCTAAAATTTCCACTGTGTTTATTAATTCTACCTATCTTCAAAGAATTAACTGGATTCTGATCACCCTCCTTTGAAGGACTGTTATCCGAAAATTTTCTGTCTTCAACACACTAATTCTGTAAACCTGAAAGATTATTTTTCATAATGAGCTTCTTCATTAATACTGATTCTTCACCCTGCCATTAAAGTCTTAACACAGTATAGCTCTACACACTTTAGTAAAATTGCACTGATATGGAAATATCGTAAAAGTAGAGGAACTGACCACATCAATTTAAATCTTATGTTTTGGAGCCATGATTCTGGATTTGCTTCATGAGTTCCACAAAAAATGACATATATTAACTAACAGCAGTAGAATTATATTGGTCCAATACCCATTTAAGATCAGAATCAATCCTTACATAATATGGTCAGACAGATGGAAGCTGGAAAAAATGCAATCATTCAAATTTACAATTATCCGCCAATCACTGTATATTGCTCTGAAAAACAGGTAGCAGCTGTAACCTGATTTTAACAGGTTAGCAGACCCCTATACGTGTTTGGGCATATTGTGTCCACAATGCTTTAATACAATGACATATTCTTGTCAGAGTTAGCTAAGTTTGACTTTGGTAACATTACTTACCACTTTTAGCTAATCCTTCCATCCACCAGGTTTACTCTAGCAAGGAGGCTGCTGGCTGTTCTCTCCTGTGAAGGCTGTGCTTGCACTGCATATACTGTGTTGCAACAACTTGGGGTTGTTGCACTTTAAGGTTGATTTAAAATCTCCCTATAGGCTTGAATTTTCCTAATACCTCCTATCCATATGCATGCAGATGAAAACTGAGCTATTGTGAAGAACAGTACTCCTTTCTGCTGAAAAAGGAAAAGGAAAAGGAAAAGGAAAAGGAAAAGGAAAAGGAAAAGGAAAAGGAAAAGGAAAAGGAAAAGGAAAAGGAAAAGGAAAAGGAAAAGGAAAGGAAAAAGAAAAGGAAAAGGAAAGGGAAAGGGAAAGGGAAAGGGAAAGGGAAAGGGAAAAGGAAGAAGAGGAAGAGGAAGAGGAAGAGGAAGAGGAAGAGGAAGAGGAAGAGGAAAGAAGGAGAAGAAGGAAAAGAAAAAGAAAAGAAAAAGAAGAAAAAGCAAAAGAAAAAGGAGAGACAGAAAGAAATTGAACAAACTGATCAGGGACAAAATCCCCAACCCTTTATAAATGCACAATTAAGTCTGTTTGGCAGTTCAAATCACACAGTTCAGCAAAACTCAAGCCCACCAAGCCTAGGAAATTAAGACTGATGGTACATAGCTGCAGTTTTGCTGTTCACAGATAATCTCCTAAGATATTGCAACTGAATGTACTCTCCGTCACTCTTGGTATTGCCCAGACAGCTGGGCATATGACCACAAAGAATGGATCTACTATGCAGCACCTCCACCATGCTAAAGCAAAGCTGGTGTTTGAAAGAAATGCAATGAGCTGCATTTGCTGTACGCTTTGAGCTCATGCTCAGATAAGAGCTCCTTACCTACTCCATTTTAACACCCTTTCATGCAGGTTTCCATCTTTACTTGCTCTTTACATCCTGCTGCCTCACAGCTGACAATTTCCCTGGTAAAATAACCCCGGGCATCATTACTGAAATGGACACCAACATAGCATCAAAATGCAGTAAGCTGAACCTCTTGAAGTACCCATGCACCTGTTTCTTTTCATTCAGTAGCAGTGAAGGGCTGCTAGCCACGACCCCAAATAACCTTCCGTCACAATCCAAGCACTGTCAAGGTTTTGCAACTAATGCCTACCTTCATCTTCACTCCATTTACACTTAGTGAATGCAACTGGATTATGTTAGGCAGTTTTTAGTAGAAATTGATAACTTCTAGGTTGGAAGAACAGAGTTATGGTTCATGGAATGCTTCATGGATATAATATTGCACTTCCCTGTGTTCAGAAACCCTAATTTGAATTACTCGAGCAGTTAAACACCTAAATTAATGCAAAAGGAAGGAGGGAGGGAGTTTATTTACTTCTTAGGAGAAAAAACATCTTAGGAGAAAGAAAGATTGTGGAAGAGACACTAGGATTTAGGAGAAGACACCATGATTTAGGAGAAAGTAGCTTAATGCTTGCTTTTGCTATAGTTTTTTTGTAGCTTGCATCATTTACCTTCATCAACTCACCCAGACCTTCAAGGTCACCACGACCTATCTTCTGCCTGTGTTTTATGCCTGCTGCTGACAAGGAAATATAATTTCTGTCCCTCTTGTTTTAGAAGCTCAGTGAAATGTTAATCTGACCAAAAAAAAACTCTGAAAACTGTGAAGTAAGAAACAGTCGAATGTTTCATGTGGTTAATGCCAAATGTTTGTTTCCGAAAATGATCAGTAGAATCACATTAAGAGCTGAGTTAGTCTCACATAACTTCAGACATATATGTATGGCATTTAGGGCACACTGGTTGCCAAGACTTGTTCTGCGGCTGATGGAGAGGATACCTAAAGAGGCAGTTCATCCCCTTTTCCTGGGATGAATGAATACATTCCTGGACGTGGTGCTTCTTTAGCCACAAGGGGTGCCTAGATATCTAGCATTGACTGGATACCTGTAAGACATCAATGTGAAATAATGTACAATCTACACCAAGACACCTTAAAAACCTCATGAAATGAAACATAACTAGAAAAAGAAACCCCCAAACTTTGATGTTATGTAAAGGAACAGGTAAATTGAGGGGGGTTGTCTAGATTCAAAATGCTATGGATGCACTTAATTTTGAAAAATAAATGGTACTTCTTCTTCAGTAAGGCTGCCAGAAAAGGGTTTGACAACGTTTTTTGGCCAGTTCTAGTTATAGCCATATGTGCTGTCTTGATAAAGGTCTCTGGTCTTTTCATGCTCAGCATTTGAAGAGTGCCTAGTCCCAGCAGGGTTTGTAAGGCACTCTGATCAGCCATACAATGATAACTAATTTATAAGCTATGGACTTACAAATTCTGTAAGTTCCATGAGAACAAGGTTTACAACATGCAGAAGCTTATAAGCACTGAAGAAACCACTTCTTATGCTCATTACGGACTCTATCACATGATTTATTTTTTTTTACTGCTTAAATGTTACATACTGGACTTCTTAAGCACTTAAGGACACATATTATTATATCCATATTATTTTCATCTCCTCTTTCTCTCCAAATGTCTAATAATATTTAGTGTTCCACAGTGGGATGCAAATTTTACGTCTTAGTTTGCCAATAAATTTCAAAAATTGTCTTCCATTTGTCAGAGAAAATTTCTGTAGCTTTAAAATACTTCAGAAGTTTTATGTCATTTCTTCTTTAAGCAATTTTTGGATGCTGTAATGAGCCAGGGAGGCAGATGACTAGAAATTTCAGAAAAAAACCTCACATTGTGCAAACTTTTCTGACTCACTCTCAGATTGTAGCTGAGATTTAATATGGTCTACTGCTCTTTGCGATGCCAGCTGTATTATTATTTTAAACAACTATTTCATAAAACTATATAGCACCAAAGTGCTATGAATCATGAACATTGTTATTTGCAAGATGACTTTCATCTTCCTTATGTGTTGCTGTAGTAAATATCCCCTTTAATACAAGCCACAACTACATCCTTAAGTGGAAATTCGTTACACTTAAGCTGAGTGGAGATATCTTCAAACAGAGCTTAGCTTTTGCACTTGTTAACTATTAACATTTAATAGGTTCTGACACCATGGTCAGCCAAGTGCAATACAGAAAAGACAGACCTTGACTCTTAGTGATTAAAAAAAAGGTGATGGTAGTAGCACGTCAATTCAGACAGCTAGGGACAGAACCTGGCGTTAAACGTACCTGTGGAATTTATTCAGATAACGATTCTGTAAGTGACAGAATCCTGCCAGAAGTATAGACAATAAAAACCCTACAGATCACGACTTTTGTGGATACTTCTTTACAGCCCCAAAATCTGAGCAATAGTGTGACTAAATCTCTTTGATAGCACAGAGGAGGAAAACTGGGATAGGGGCATAACAGGAAAAGAGAAGTCTGTGGCTGTATAGGAAGTGATCCACTGAATAACTGTTTCTGAGGTGGCCACATTTGTGTTTTATAGATGCTTTGACTGCCAGCCATCAGTGAAGGCTATATATGAACCGCATATAAACTAAGATATGACTACGAGCTTTTCAGCTAAAACTTTGTCAGATGGCTGAAGTCACAGCCATCACAGATAGCTGCTGTTGTGTTTTGGCCTGTATTGTTTGTTCTATCTTTTTGCCTGAATGAATGATACCATCCTTTCATTTTATCCTACCAACTAGATTGTAACAAAACACCCATCTTCAACAAGCCCGGTAAAGGCTGAGTGCTCCCATTCTTAAACTCTTAAGAAAGATCCTGAACACTGAAGACAAGAAATGGTGAGAAAAGAAATTAGATATGGCAAATGAGGGAAATTGTTTTGAGGCCACAGCAATTCTATATTTTTAAAATGCTAGCATGTCTTGACAGAGAAGAAAGGATAACATAATAGCAGGTAGCTTAAACTGATGGTGAAGTTTTGCAATAATTTTCCAGGCGTTTCTTCAATTTTTTTTTTTTAAAAAACAAACCACCACTAAATACAAGCAATGCTGTAATTGGTTAGAAATAGTTTCTTCCATTTAGTTTTCTGAACTTAAAAATTCAGTCAAAATTTAGATAATTGGAAACAATTTACCAACCTTCACCAGTACTCTTATCAACGTCCTTATGATTTGTATTGCAGCACTAGATGGGAGTTCGTATTGTGGACCAGACTACACTATGTAAATACAGCCCTATCCTAATCCTATTGTTTCTGTATAACACAAGAGAAAACATAACTCAAGAAAAATAAGGTGCTACAATGAAGCACTGAAGCAATGCTGATTAACGTAGCAGACAGGTCAGCGTGTTAACTACTGGATTCCCTGTAAGCTTCACAGCAAAGGTGAGGCTAAAGGAGGGATGTGAAGAAAAGTGGCAATGTTTTGCTAGAGGGAAGTCCACCAAAAGGAAGGAAAGTTTGAGAGAAGGGTTAGGGATGACTGTCAGCCAAATCTGATCAATGATTTATGGAGATTGGCATAAAGGAGAGCTGGAAGAGTCAACATCTACAAGCAAATAAGAAAACAAATTCTGAATGGGAGCACGGCACAAAAGGCACTGAAAAAAGTAAAATCAGCACCTTATTTAGAAAGACAGGAGATAAAAAAAAAGAAACAACATTCTAAGAACAGCTTCTGGGGATTGAGGAGCTCCACAAAAGAACAAAGTCCAGCTTTCCTACAAAGAAAATTCCCCAAAGAAAACCAAGCAGCTTATTGCTATGAGACACAGGATAAAGAAATGACCCAGCAGAGTATGTGTGCTCAGTGGGTAGTGCCTGTTTTTGCCTTAACCAAATGCATTTAGAGAGAGGTACATTTGTCACCCCTGAGAGAAGTAGGTCTGGGAGGAGTATCTGATAGCAAACATTTCTTTAAGTTGGATAGCATCTTGCAGGTCCTCCTAGCAGAACCAGACATATGATTGTACAGTCTCTCCAAACACAGGTTGTGAGATGTTTTTTCATAATGTCAAGGGGCAAAAGGAGCACCAGGCGACATAACACTGCTGAGCTCTATTTGCTAAGTGGGCCAACAGAGGGATAGGCTGCATCAGGAAAAGCTTTCCACATAAACACACAAACGCATAAACACACAAACACACACCCCGTTACTGTTAACTGAGACCTTCCGGCAGCTGCTGCTCCAGTGAGCCCACATTGTCAAGCCGGGGGAAAATGTGGCACTTCCTCTGACTGGTCTCAGTGTTGGTATCTTGGATGGTGGCTTGATCTCAAAGCATGGTTCCACCTTCACCTTCACCTTCACCTTCACCTTCACCTTCACTACTGTGTCTATTCAGTGTCAGACATCTAGATAATGGTATTCCCCCCTGATCGCTATGACCTAGTATGGCTTGGTAGTGTAGCTGATTTAGAAGAGCCATTAGAGAAACCCCCATACACTTTAGCTTGTCTTCTGAGTAGAGACTCCCTTCTAAACCATGCTAGAGAAGTTGACAGTCTCTCTGATTTTAAGAGTAACTCCACAGTTGCAACATCAGGAACAAATGAACAAACTGACAGGCAACACTTAGAAGAAGCCCTCAAAAAGTAAAAGCTCTGACAAACTCTCTTTAGTAACCCAGAAGGAGGAACACAAAAACTGAAATTTGCAATACAGCAAATCTCAGGGAGAATAAAGATTAATTCTATATGATGGATATAGTGTATGGTACTACTGTATTATCCACAGCCTGTAATCAGTTGGCCTGCTCGCTTTTTACTACTTCACTTTTCCCCTCCGAGTGTCCTTAGCTACACCTCTTTCTGCTCCTGCCTTTTCTGAATAGCTTCCTGTACTCATCCTTTTTGGCTTGACATTTCAACTTTACTTTTCTTTCAAGTCCTGAATGTGTAGAACTATTTTAAATCCCATCATTCAGTGGGATTTGGAGAAATGTGACACTTTAGTATGTTGGATTCAGCAGAAATGAATAGAAAATGTATCAGAAAGGAGGACCTAAACCAAGCATATCTACTTTACTTTAAACAAGATTTTTTAATGGGAACCCAATCCAGTTCTTAAAAACACATTGTTTAATTATTTATGATGTTTTTAAAAAATTTCCCACAGTCACATTTTTTCACTTCAGCTTGAAAAATTTAACATGTCCATCCAAGACTTTCTCTTAATTATTTTAAGCTTGTATAGTTCTGTAAAATTTTGGCTTCTGCATCTTTCTTTGTAGATACTCTTCTTAATTCGGAAATGAAATATGAATATGAATTAAGAACTGTTCCACTTTGCATTCACAGGAAGGACAGAGAGGAAAATAAGGTTATGGTTATTGAAATCATACAGTTTGGGCCCTTTCAGCCACATATTCATACTTTTTATCCTGGATTACCTTCTGTGATTACCAAAGTGAACAGAAAAAGAGATGGGGAAGGAGGGAAATCACTTGCATTCCCTCCAATTTCTGCATTCACTTCACAAGTGTCAGAACAGTGATGTTTCAACTATACTTGGGACTTTTGAGCCGCTATGTCATTCTGAGTGAGATTCACCTTTATGGCATGCATCATTTTTAGGATCTTGTCCTGTGTTTCTTCTGCACTCCAAAGATTCATTCAGTGCAATGGGATGTTTGGATTGGCAAATAATTCTTTTTCAGTTTATAAGTGTTTAGTATCCTACAGCAGAGCAATGACAGGCATTAGTGTGGATTCTGCAGTTACCAGCCAGCCTCAAGCTTCAGAACAGGTAAACCACAAACTGTCTGTCATAACCATGGAATTGGGAACTTTGAGTGAATGACGGCTAGATGGTTTTTGTAGGTTTTAAATCTTTGGAGCTGAAATTCTCAGAATATCTCTTTTAATCAACAGACAAAGTGATTCCAAGTGAAAAAAGATTGGGAAGAAGGAAGGAAGACTTCCTCTCATCTCTGGTCATGACATCAATTAAGATTATTAGAAGAACCTTGGAAATTTCCTGCATCACTAGCAATTTCCATGTGTTTTTCAGAAGAGGGGATTACAGAAAGGATAAAAAATCCTTTTAGTTCCAAAGAATTGTCTGAAACTCTGAAGTGCACTACTACTTTTTATTAAAAAAATCAGTTGAAAAACATTCTTATGATGTGTCTCTTAAATGTTCCATAAATCAGTATATTTCAGGTAAAACCAATACAGATAACTAACATCTTTGATCTGCCTCTTATTCTATGGAACTATTTTGGTGAATATTTATTAATGAAGCATATATTTGCTGATGTAAATACTTCATAAAAACTTCATGAATGGCCATAAAGCAAATCAAGACAGACAGACTTTTTCTACTTATTGAAAAAAAAAAAAAAAAGAAGAGAAACCTTATTTTTCAGCTAAAAGTTTTGGTAAAAAGAAATGCTACTCCTTTACTCTATATTTTAAATCTTTCTGTCTGAAAATCTTTTATCCTTTTATCAGAATTGTCTTGTGAAAGCCTCAACATTTTAATGTGCCTCTCCAAAGTAATAATAATAATAATAAAAAAGACATAAAATTGTAGAATGAAAATTTTGAATTTAAAATCTTTCTAAAAGACTTAAAACTTCTACACAGAAAAGTCTGTGTCTGTCAAAATTTTAGTTTGAGTTGTACTTTTCAGCCAGGCACACTTGTATTCATATAAACCCTGTGTGCCCTATGCTGAGTTGTATATAACCTGAAGGATGGGGTGTCAGATTTAGCTTTAACGTTCATATGGATTCTGTGTAATGGCCTTTTTTCATACTGTTTTCTTGTCTAAGGTTTCTACTCTGTATTTGAATATAGCATGCCCAGGTCCCTTCTTTTAAATATAATCAAGAAAAAGCAATAACTGTAAAAAACTCTGAATTCAGGCAAACTTGTAGGATGGGATGGATTCTTTAACTTATTTTAAGTTTTAGCACTGATCACTCTCTGTAGGCTAAGATAGGCATTGGATAAACTTCAATGGCACTACTTTTAATTTAAAACAGTGGGAAAACAAAGTCAGGTCTCTGTGTGTAGTGACTCACCACAGGTATTATACTGCATTATTCCGCAATCTGCCTGTTAGGTCAGCAGCCTGGCTATTAACTCTAGTAGAACAATAGTCCTTATTGAGTTAAAAGTTGTTGAGTGCTTTTAAGAAAAAAGGCAACAAAACCAAAATAATCTGCAGGTGAAGGCTACTATGTTTATTAGCTAAGTTTAACCTGGAGATTTATATGAAATTTGTCATGAAACATAAATAAGTATTGCTTAACTGCCTTTACAAATCACCAGCTATAGTCAATGAGATTACTGTCCCTTCACATTAACTTGTGGTTTGACTATAATCTGGTTCTACTGTGAATGTCCTGCGGCCTTGCCCTGAAGTAAATTTAGTTCATTGCCATAGACAGTAAATCTGAGACTCCTTGGTTCTTTTTTCCCAAGAAAATTAGAGAAAAATAGAACCTCTTTTTTTTTTCTCAGTAGTTTCTTATGACTTGCAGTCAGATTTGCTGTTGGTATTTAAAAGGGGAAAATTGTACTTTAAAACCTAGTGTTGCAACTTTTGTACATATGAGTAGACTAACGTTTATGCAGAAATGAGCACTGAGCCCTGCTCAGCCTGAATATTTGGTTGGAGGTAGTTAAACAGAGAAAGAGAATGTAATACTGACTCTGCACGCATAGAGAAATCTCTTCGGTCAACCTCATTTACCTGGTGAAGGGCAGGATTACTTGCATGAGTACAGGCTGCAGTATATAGACTATAAATTATTTAGAAAACATAGGAAAGAAAATAAGGAGAACCTGTTAGACAGTAAAACCTGAAAAAATGTTTTTTAAATCTACACAAAGACCAAACTTTGAACTCTTCTGAAACCAATTTCATGTGCACGAAAAGCTCCATGAAGACACATGTGAGGAAAGGAAGCTCTGTTTCTCTGTGAAGACAGATGTATCCAGGACAATGACAAAGTAGGGACTGAGTCAGCTCACTGTGTGGAGCAGCAAGAAAGGGGACAACCTTGCGGAATTTGCGGAAGTATGGACGGACAGTGTACTCAGTTTCCAGGCACCTAGGCTGGTCTCAGTAGATTGCAGTCTACAAATAGGATCCTTGTACTGTTAGCTTGAATGCTTTAACATAATAAATTGAGATTAAAATATTTCCTTGACTACAGAGTGTATGCTTCAATTTGCACAATTGGCCAGATTAAAACTGTTTTGTTACAAACACTTGTTTTCGTGTTTTCACTTCTTCCTGGGGGAAACCTGTTTAGGATTAACTCTTCTTGTGAAGTCTCTATGTGTAGTTTAATCATAAACAATTTTGAGTTCATTGTGTGAAAAGGAAAACTTTGGCTGCAGTATTGTATATAGCCTGACAAATTTTTACTCTGATAACTACAAGAACATTGAATGTGGAAGTATGGAACTGAGCTTGTTTGTAGTTCTCAGAGGGGTGGTTTGTATTCATAACCAAACTGGAAAAAAACACTGGCTAGGGATTGTAGAATTCTGTTTAAGAGCTGTGTACCAGGTAGTTACAGCAGGAACTGTTAAGTCTGTGAATTTGAATTGGAAGGGCCATTAAAAAGAGGCATTTCCATTCAGCTGAGGGAAAGATGTGCGAGTGGTCTGAGTAGGACCTTCTTGGGGTTACATATGTGAGGATCTAGGAGTGGAAAGCAGAATTTGGGGGCCAGAGTGCTTATCCAGAGAATTAAACGGGACATTCATAAAGTGGCACACACAAGCGAGAACCAAGATTTCTTTCCCGTGGTGGAATAATTTGCCCACTCTAATGAGTAATGGGGACAGGGAGTTGAGAGGGAAGGAATCCAGACACTCATGACTAGATCCCAAAGAAGAGCTTTTCAGTATCTTGAAAACCTGTACTGCTCCAGAAATCACCCAAGGCACCAGGAAAGGAAAACTGTTTCTCAATCCACTTTGGGAAGTGAAACTGGGCATTTAACAAAGGACTAAGCCTAAGCCAGAGCTTTGAGATAAAGGACATACTAGTCCGAAGTGTCAAAGCGTAGCTTATGAGCTGGCATACTGCACAACAGGTTGACTGGTCTACTCTTTCTTCTCTAGAAAGGCTGGAAGCCCTTGGTGTTTCCTCTGGCTGCTCCAGTGCTTGTTCACGTTCGGAATGACCCTGAGGACATGCCAAGGTCAGGCAATCTGCTGGAGAGGATGCTTCTGTGAACCAGTACTCTCGTCACTCTGTAAAACTAGCTACAACCTTTGCTCAGTCCTCAAATCCAACCACCAGTGTATGAACAAGTGTGAAACAGCCAATTACACACCGTAAATGTATAAAGTACAGCAGCATCACATCACTTCTGAATTTGGAACTGCTTAGAGCTGCTAGCAGGCCTTTTCCATGTTCCCTAGGCACAGTGATGTTGGAGTTGCTTTTTAAAGTGTTAAGTGAATGCTTTCTTTCTTTTGTTGGTCAAAATAAAAACAGGCCAAGAGTGCAGCCAAAGCTAACAACAAGGTCTTCATGAGCTCAGTTTACATTGTACTTGCGTTTCACAATTGAGACGAGCTGTAGACCTTACCTAGAAAGCTAGCCTAGGAAGAAAGATTTCTAATAACGGTGTTCCTTTGCAACTTACTCAGACAAGGCTGGCTGCAGTTTTCCCTGTAGGATGTAAAATAAGTTTAGGCATGGCCAAATAGGACTAACAGTCCTGTGCATTACATCGTGCGTTGCATTGTGCATTGCATCATGTGTCTCGTATTTCTCTTTTCTAAAGTTCAGAGGCTGGATTTTGATTCAGAAGTCAATGGAAAAATGCCACTGATGTCTGGAAATGCAAGCACATTCTACCTGAAGAGAGAATGAGTTGCTTTAGTTGTATGTGAAAAATTCCAGTCAGCAACAAAATGAATATATTCCAGGGACAATAGCAGCAAATATCAATTCAGTGATTTAAAACAATACAGAAATGTGTGTGTCAATCAAAGCAAATACAATATGCCTGAGGGGAAAAATTGCTTTTATCTGCTGAAAAAGGGCAATTAGATCGGATGACAACAATTTTGCTAGTTGGATGTGACAATGATGCACACGAAGTTTGAAGTAATAATATGCTTTAATCACTTCTTTGATTCTTTATTTTGTCATTTCAGTTTGGAATGGGTGCATAAGTTACGTTTCTAATATTGAGAGCCTTATAAACTCACTTGACATAAATCAGCATAACCTTACTAACTTCCAGGCAGCAAAGCTGATTCACATGAACCAAGATGCTGGCCAAGACTTTTTTAATGCATACACATAACTTTATTCCTGCACATCTACAGTTTTTGTCTGACTGTCCATGTTACATACACAATAGCTGTCAAGTCCCCAAATAAAGGTTTATTGAGAGTACCATGGAAAGGTTTGTTAACTTAGAGCTTGAATTTGAAAATGTTAACCACAGACTATCCAAACAAAATCAGTGGAACTACATCAATTCAGAGCAGTGAAAAATCTGACAAGCAGTGACCTCTTTCTGAAAAATGTTCCAATTGTTTTTTCCATTGAGAGATCTCTTTCATTTCTGTTTCTACTTCTTCCTTTAAATATAAATTTTCTGAGGACTTCACAGTAGAGAATTCTGGCATGTTACAGAGCTTGAACTTCTTTTTCTTTTCTTCTTTTTTTTTTTTTTTATTCAAAGTACAAAGGCTGAAGTGCTAAATTTTATGAGGCTTATAATGGGCCCTTGGCCTGAAAAATAGTAAGGAATAAAAATAATTAATAATCATCTAATACCAAGCACTTATGTTATGCCTTTCATCTGAGGAAGTCAAACCACTTTACAAACAGCAATGAATTAATAGAGGAATGTTTTGCCACAGGCAAAAAAGCAAAACAAGAAACCACCCCTCTACTCCCTGCTGCCTCCTGAACTCCACAAAGGCAGTAATTCTGTGAGTGAAAATTATACCACTTTTTAGTGCTTATTTCTTAGCACTTCTGGAAACTTGCATTGTGCTGTTCCTCTACACAGTCTCTCAGTATGCAAGGAGCCACGTGGCAGGACCGGTTCAAGTAAATATTTGTCCTCTGTAATTTTCTTTTCCTAGTTTTTCTACTGTGCCATTGAATACCAGTGAAGGAGATGCAAATCATTGATGCATTGATTTGTTACTGATTTGCTCCTTTTTGCTCTTAGTTGCACATAGGTGAAAGTAACCATTTTGTGCTCATGAAAGAATAGGGGACAATTGAAGAAAGTCCAGAGCAGAGAAGTAGGAACAACTGGGTGTCTAAAAGACATGACCTGTGAGCAAAGATCAAAAGAGCTGAGAGTGTTCATCCTAGTGAGGAATAAGTGCAATCATGGCAGCAGCCTTCAAGTGTAAAAAAGGTTACTGCAAAGAAGACAGGCATAACCTGTTCTCCCTGGGCATTGTAACTAGGATGAAAAATAATGGACTTCAAATACAGCAAAGGTGGAACACTGTCAAAACAATGATGAGCTGTATGACAGCTAAGCCCTGGAACAGACTGCATTTACTGTGAAGTCTCCATTATGTGAAGTTCTTCAGATTAGACAAATATCTCTTGTGTGGTGTTACTGGCGTTGCCAATCTGACCTTTGAGCAGGGGAATGGCTCGGGTGGCCTCCTGAAGACTCATCCAGGCCCTGATTTCTATGAATCTGCTTTTAGGACAATAGTGAGCTTTGCTTCCAGGGTCAAATTCAACATGAGAACTCTAGAGGCTGTAATCCTCCAATTTCACAGTGCTGGAGTGAAGTGGATGAAAGTTAGATACTAAGTCATTAGACAGAGGTTTAGTGATATCTGCACCTTTCCCTTATGAAAATGCTTAAAAACACCAGAAGCAATTTTTTAAAATGTTGTACGAGGTTATATTTAATTATAAAGCAGAACATTGCCTAAGTTTTTTGAGACAGACAAAGTTTTCAGTGAGTAGTTTAACAGAAAGACTCTGAACATATTGTATCTATGCACCTTCCAAGAAACAGTCAGTCAATAGAGTATTCAGCATGTTTTGTCCATATCCCAGCAAAGACAAAATGAGTTAAACCTTGGGAGATGTTCAAGACTTATGTAATGATGCTTCCAGTTATGAAAACAAATCTACCAGTGTCACAGAAGCGTGACTGAATTGCTCCTAGTTCAGTGAAAAACAAGTGAGTTTTCCTTACTTATGCCCTCCATATCTAGTGAGGCTTTTTTACGGGTAAACAATGATCGTCTTGGTAATGCTAGACAGTGAAACCTTAGGTGTAGATTTTGCTTGAGACAATATATATCTAAAGCATTGCAGGCAGCTAATCACAGTGTTGAGTTTTCTCAGGTGGTTCTCTGGAAAATAAATATCTAAATTATGCCTAATAAGCTGTTTAGACTCTGCTGAAACTGGGCGGGGATGGATATACTGTCTCTTCATTGCATCTGATCTGTGTTAGATACACCACACACTTTAGAAAGGAAGAACAAAGGGAACAGTACAGAGAGGGAAAATAGGTCAAGAGACACTGGACATAGCAAAAAAGCTGTTACTGTTTAGCTAAATGGGAAGGAAGTAGGACATGATATTACCCTATTTGGGTAAATACACAGGATTCAATCTACTGACGGACTCCAGTCCTTTTCCTCCAGTCTGCTTAGAGGAGGGCAATGTGGCAAGAGGTTCAATGAAATTTGTCACTGCAGTTTGTGTGCGCTTAACCTGTCAGGGACCAAGAGAGTCAAATATCTTGTGTACTCTGCATAGAGTGAGGTGTTTATTTAAGTACCTCTCATTTCCCCTGAAGTTCTCTGCCTAACTAGGGGACCAAGTAAAACTTTTCCAAAGAACAGTTTGGAGAACATAAGACAGTTGATCTGGATCATCCTCTGGGGGAGTAATCTTCTTTTCAGTGATTATGGAAGAAAAGAAGTGGCTAACTTCCTATTTTAAACACCTGAATGAGGGAAATGCCCTAAGTATAAAAACTTCATCTTTGTGGCTGTAAAAGTGAAATATCACAAGTAAATTTGCTGCCATATAATTAAAAGAATTAACTAGATGCAAACATGAGTTTTTGCTCTCGGATTTGATGAGAACTTTTTTGCTTCCACAAGCTTGGGAGACTCGCAATGCATGGAATCAGGACTACAATAATGTATGTGTGTTTTAGGGGGTTTCCAGTCCTGAAATCAGGCCTGCTTCTTTTGCAGTCTTTTATCACTTCATAAAAGCAAGAGGAATTTAAAGTTACATTTTCAAAATCTTTTACTCTGTGCTTTCTTATTTGCAACTTTGTCCTATGTTGCTTGCCACACACAGATATTTGGGAAACTCCAGATGCAACCATCAGTGTTACAGAATTTTTTCTGCTCACACGTGAGAAATAAGGCCCTGATCCTCTCACTCAAATACACTAGCTCCTGATATATCAACTAAAGAAGAACCTGTTAAGGCACTGGCAGCCTATAGGCTGTGAAATGCTAATGAAACATTCCCATTCAACAACAGAATGTATACATTTTACCTAAATAATTTCCATCTTACGTAGTTTCTCAGCACATAGTTTCTTCCTTTGAGTGATGTAAGAACTACTTGATTGTGATTTCTAGCACCTTTTATTTCCAATGCATGCATCCCAGCACATCCTACCAGTTCATCATGTTTTCAGAAGTGCGTAAAAGTCCTTCTAATTATGCTGACACATCCACATTTTCAATAGAAACTTCCATTTTTGTTTCCCTCTGCTGTTGTGTGCCTTACATGAGACATGTTTGAGCCCAGCTGTTAAGACTAAGACATGCATTTGAGACTGCCATTAATTTCCACAAGAATAAAGGGTAGAGTTAATAGGGGAGTTGCTCATGGAAATTAACAACATGGGGGTTTTTTCAACATTTAGGGGATTTTCATTTTGTGTAAGAAGTGTATGACAAAAATTTGTCTTGGCAGGCATGGTAAGAACCCCACATAACCTGAGCCTGAAGATGAATTTATGTTTGCCTTTTTCTTTGGGTGGCCATGCTGAAAAGAGTAAGGTGATTTCCAGATCTGAGCTTCAGTGTTATCAGGATACACAACTAGTACAAAGCCATTTTTTGTAATAGAACAGAAAACTCTCTAGAGAAGACAAAATAAAAATTTAGGAGTGAATAAATAAAACTCCCTTGGTCAACTGACCAGTTTTTTGTGAGGCAGATTCTTCCCTTTGGACTTGTTCTCAGACCAGCAGATACTAGGTATTTTCCTGAGTTTCTATAAACTCTTCTCAATTTCCTAGAAAATCTGTGCCTTTTGACCACCCCTGCGGTTAGACTTTCTGCTGGTCCCTGCCTTCCTCGGGTGTTTCCCAGCTTTCTCCTCCTACGTGAAGCTCCTTCCCTCTCTCCTGTGGTACTATAGATGACTCCCAGCCATAGACAGGTCATGCCTGTCATCAAGGTTGCAAATTCCTCTCCTTTGCTCTGATGCCAAGTGCAGTAGCTGAGGTAAGGTAAGCAAAGTCATATTCCTACCTCCTACCATAGACTGTCAACACAGCAGGTCATACAGCAAATGGGTGAACACAGAAATAAAATAGATACCATTTCACAAGAAACAAACCCCAGGTTTTGTGTAATACTGCTTATCATAACCCCCACATTGCTGTTTGCAGGGTAATTGTTGAGCATCTGATTTATTTAGAGTAAACTTCCGACTAGTCCTAGTTAAAAGCACTTAGTTCCCTGTCATTGTGGTACAAAGATGGGAACAGCTGAGGCCTGAGACACAACATGACACATTTTGGAAAAAGTTGGCTGAGTAATGGAAATGGAAATGAAATGGGAATTGAATGTTGTGTTGAATATCACAAAAATAATCATCCAACAGAAGGTCCACATTTGATTAATGCTGGGCAGGGGGAGGTTTAGGTACTTTTTTGAACATAAAAGTCAATCCAATTGTATTTGTTCAAAAGCCAGGACGGAGGATTAGTTTGCTTTATGACTAATATGGGCTATATCCAAAAGATAAAGTGTGCAGAGCTGGATTTTATCTGTTTGTGGTGAGAAAGGATCCTGAGAAGGGCAGTGAAAAAGCCTTCAGACTTACTGGGAGCCCCCCTAAACAAGTTAACATATGACTATAGTCATGTCTCTGAAATGTTACCCGCTACCCGAGGGTCGACACACCTGAACAAGACCTGTCCATCAGTACTGTAACTAGTCTGTATCGGTTTTTTCTGGCACTGTTTTCTTCCAGGTGACCAGAACGATGTTTGTTCTATTCAATGTTCAGCTACATGGGGGAGCATCTTCTATTGACATAAGAACAGTCCTCCACAAAATAGGGGAGCAGACTTCTGTTTTCAATTTGTATTTCTCACAAATGCTTCACAGTCATCAGTTTAAAGGTGCATTCTGACCCATTTTCCATGTCTTTCACCAAATGTGTGTTCTGTGTGGATAGAAACCATCCATTAGCCAGACACACATATGACCAGGAGTCTCTAAAGTCTTTTTCCTTCCTGTAATTGCACATCCCGAAACCTATAAATTTCTGTACAACCACAGAGCTTTAAGAGAACAGGGAGAATGCATTCCTGCCATTGCTTATAGCCTAAATAGTGCCCTTTTCTGACCTTGTGTGGGTTTGAGTCTCTTATGCTGAGGCAGATCTTGGAGACAAGTTTTTGGCTTCCTGGGTCAATGTGCTACTCACCTGTCCATAAAAAGCAAACCTCATACCACTGCCGTTGGCTGACATAACATTTTGAGAAGGGGACATCCACTCCTGTCAATGGTTTGAAATGCTGGGTGTGGGATCCATTGCATGTTAACTGGACCTTAGTGGTGCTCTCTGATGGGGGCTGGGTCCAGGTTGTGGCAACTCCAGCTCCATGCAGACCAGCCACATGTGTTGGGGGTGTTTAGGAGATTCATACAACTTGGTATCTGGACACCAGCACCCTAAGCTTAAGGTAGTTGCGTTTCATCACAGACAGATGAGGTTAGACAAACACACAAAGGTATCCCTGTTGATAGCACCTTTGTAAGCACAGAATATTTCAGTGGTATTTTCTAGCAGTTTTATTCCTCCTTCTGGTGCTGTGCCCCAAAACCACACCTCATGCTATGCAAAGATAATTTTATTCTGTCATCAATAAGATGTGCTTGGTTGGGGTTTTTTTGTCCAAGAGTACCAAAGCCTACTAATCAGGAAGCTTTGTTCATCTATCCCTCAAGCAGTGAACACAGGTCAGATTTGAAGTAGAATATGTTGAGTACAAAATAGCTGTCATTGAAAGATAGCCTTAACATCACCCAGACAGCCAGGATCTCGAACTGACTGAAGATAAAAAGACATTTTACCTCCCCTCCAGATCTTCTTTAAGGCTCTTACTCAGCAAACCACTGAAGCATGCCAGCAAACTTAGAGTTGCACTTGATCCCATTGACTTCACTGGGATTATTCAGATGCTTAACACTATGCACATGGTTGAGTACTTTGCTGGATTTGCACTTAATTCCTCTTAAGCATTTCAAGAGCTTGCAAAATGATGTTCTGAACTGGTGGGGAATAAAGTGTATAAATATCTTCTTTTCCATGATAGCAAAAGTAAAAGCTTCATAAATAAATCATGGTGTCCCTGAATAATTTCTCCAAGTTAGTTTTATAGGTTATGAATGGTCCTGTATAATTAGCTGACTTTCTGGTTTTGTGCTGAGGAAAAAAAAGAATTACATTTTTTTTTTCTCAACCTCAAACTATTTTTTTTAATTTTCTCCTTTCTCCCTAAAAGCCCTGAAACTTGTTTACTTTAGTTAACCTAAGCTGCTCTGTTAATCCTGAAGTAAGTGATTTGGTTTCCAGTTTGGATATTTAACCATTTTAAAGGCTCAGTTAAATTCTAATTTGATTGAGAAAGCCTCTCAATAAGCCAAAATGTTTTCTATTAAAAAAATCTCAAGAACAAAAATTTTAAAAAATGTATTTCATTTTCTTTACTGGAAACTAGTTATTATGTATTAGATTATTTATGTGTTACTATGTACTATATTTCAAGGAAAAAATCATTTCTTTGCCCTATTTTTTGTGTGTAGAACTAATAATTTCATTAATGTTTTTTAAATTCCATATAAACAAATATTTATCCCCATACATGTAGATATTTACAAAAACAGAGGCTGTCTTTTTACTGTTTTCCTTTTGTCAATGTTTGGATGGCTTTTAGAATTCCATCTACCACTTCAATCTCTGTAATAGAATTAAAACCTTCTTTCTGTATAATTACTGTGAGATTATTACCTGTCATTCATGGACATTCAGATTAGAATTGTTTTCTTATGAATTTACTGTTACATTTTTCAAACTATAGAATTACTCAATCTGCAAATTGCCATTAGTACTACAGATACAGGACATGTTTTATCAGTTTTTTTGCTCACTCAAGTTAGAAGGGATGGCTCATACAAGTAAAATTTCACAGCACCTGGCTTTTATGTGTAAGGCACATCTAAAATGGTATATTAATGCAAAGAACTAGGGAGGTTATTTGAGAAGGAAATGGATGACTAGTAATAAGGCTGATCTATTAGAGTTTTTAGGCAATGTCTAACCATGCAATAGTGAGCATGGCTTTCATAGTTTTCCTTTAGTGGCAATGAATTAGATCATTTCAGTGTAAATTTCTTATGCAGTTACCTTGACAGGAGAAGGGGTTAAATAAGGTCTAAAAAATAAAGAATTTTTCAATGTTTTGTCCATGTTTGTCAGAGTTTTTAAAACCACAGGCTGTCATTTTAAGTTGAACAAATACCAGTACATGCTTTAAGAAGTCTAGTTTGTCGGTGTTTAATTACGTTTTTATCCTTGATGTTTAAAATGCAGTTTTCTATAAAAGACATGATAAAGCTCTTGAAAATGTCTTAAAATTTTTGTTGGCTCTGCTTTTCTAGTTCTATCATAGTCCACTGAAAATAAATTTGTGAAAATATAGACTCATAGAACCGTAGAATGCTTTGGATTGGAGGGGACCTTTGAAGATGATTTAGACCAATCCTCCTGCCATGGGCAGGGGCATCTTTCACTAGACCAAGTTGCTTAAAGCCCCATCCAGCCTGACCTTGAAGACTTCCAATGATGGGGCATCCCCAACTTCTCTGGGCAACCTGTTCCAGTGTCTCACCACCTTCTTCCTTATGTCCAATCTAAATCTACCTCTGTCACTTTAAAACTGTTGCCCCTGGTCCTGTCTTTCTTGTAAGCCCCTTTTAAGTACTGAAATACTGAAATAAGGCTGAAATAAGCTCTCCCTGGAGAATTCTCCAAGCTGAACAACCCCAATTCTCTCAGCCATTCTTCCTAGAAGAGTTGTTCCAGCCCTCTGACCATTATCATGGCCCTCCTCTTGACCCGCTCTGACAGGTCTGTGTCTTGTACTGAGGATGCCAGAACTGGATGCAGTACTCCAGGTGCGGTCTCAAGAAAGCAGAGTAGACCGGGAGAATCACCACCCTCAACCTGCTGGCCATGCCTCTTCTTCTGAAGCCCAGGATACAGTTGGCTTTCTGGGTTGCAAGTGTCCATTACCAGCCAATGTCCAATTCTTCATCCACCATCCCCAAGTTCCTCTCCACAGGGCTGCTCTCAATCCCTCCATCCCCAAGCCTGTATTGATATTGGGGATTGCCCTGATCCAGGTGCAGCACCTTGCACTTGGCCTCGTTGAACTTTACAAGGTTCACACACAAGGGCCCACTCCTCAAGCCTGTCAAGGTCCCTCTGGATGATGTCCCTTCCCTCAAGTGTATCAACTGCACCATTCAGCTTGGTGTCATCTGCAAAGTTGCTGACAGTGCACTCAATCACACAATCTGTCATTGGTGAAGATATTGAACGTATACGTTGTTCTCCCCCAGATCCTTCTCAATAGTCAAATAGTTACAGGAATCTTTATTGTATTTTATAAACATTCACCAAAGGGAAATCATTCTTGACCAATCTGATAGCCTTCTATGATGGCATGACTGGCTGGGTAGATAAGGGGAGAACAGAGGACATTGTCTACCTCGACTTCAGCAAGACTTTTGACACTGTTTCCCATAACATCCTCATAGGTAAGCTTAGGAAGTGTGGGTTAGATGAGTG
>VYXH01006976.1:157939-168013 GCA_013397275.1 Burhinus bistriatus | reverse complement strand
AAGACAAGGAACTACTGGAGAGACTTCAGCAGAGGGCTGTGAAGATGACCAAGGGACTGGAGCACCTCTCTTATGAGGAGAAGCTGAGAGACCTGGGTCTGTTTAGTCTGGAGAAGAGAAGACTGAGAGGGGATCTCATCAAGATCAGGTGTCAAGGTGTCAAGAGGATGAGACCAGACTCTTTTCAGTGGTACACAGCAACAGGACAAGAGGCAACAGGCACAAACGTGAACACAGGAAATTCCATCTGAATATAAGGAAAAACTTCTTTACTTTGAGGGTGACAGAGCACTGGAACAGGCTGCCCAGAGAGGTGGTTGAGTCTCCTGCTCTGGAGATATTCAAAACCCACCTGGATGCATTCCTGTGTAACCTGCTCTAGGTGAACCTGCTTTGGCAGGGGGGGTGGACTAGATGATCTCTGAAAGTCCCTTCCAACCCTTACCTTTCTGTGATTCTGTGATCTTGCTCTGTCTCATGTGCATGCGTACATACACACACGTGCACACAGATAAAATACGCAAGGGAGAGATATGAATAGAAACTCACTCTATTTGTCAGATGTTTTTTAGATTTTGTATCGAGTCCTGTAGATGAATTGCATACTTCAATTGCATATAATGTCTTGCAGACCTTTTATAGTTTCATGAAAGAGTCAAGAGGCTTGTGGGTGCAGGAAGTTACCAGCAGTCACTAGCAGCTGGGCTTTGCAGTAGGTTCACAAATGATCCAGAAGTGAGAAGGCTGACTGGGAGAAATGTTGAAATGAAATTTTAATAAATAGAAAATAATGTACATGAGAAAAAATATATTCAGGATTCATAAATCAAGGTAGGTTCTTACCCGGTGTGACTGGTATCCCCTGCTCCAGACCCCGAGTAGGATACTTGGGTGACACGGAAGGCATTATCTTGAAAGCGTCAGAGAGCACTGAAGAAGGAAAGAGAAATCTTTATTATGCCACTGTTTATGCATCTGATATACTGTGAACAGCTGAGGTCACTGCACCTCAGGAGGAACTCCACAAGGACTAGGACAAATCTGGAGAAGGCTGGCAAGGGCGATCAGGGAAACAAAATGGCTTCCACATGTGTAAAGACTGAACAGACTAACAACTCTTCAGCTTGGAAAACATGTCAGAAGGGACCTATGATTGAGATCTATAAAGTAAGGAATGACGTGAATAAGGTGACTGAGGAATGATCATTCATCATTTCTTATAGAACAAGAACTTGGGAATACCGGAGGCAGGATTCAAATGGAAAAATTGGAAATGCTTTTGCACACAATACACAGTTGAATTACAGAATTCATTATCACAGATCGTGTACACCAAGTATTTAGACACACTTAAAAAGGTACAAGAGAAGTTCCTGGAGGCTAGGCAGGTATTAAACACCATCTTACAGATACAACCTCCAGATCTGGAAGTTTTTGTTTATGATTGTAAAATAATACAGCATCTCAGAGTACAAATTACTGTACATATCCCTGTACTTTAACTCTTTCCCTGCATATTGGGCCAGATGAATCTTTGGTCTCCCCTAGCACGTCATATCTCATGTTTCATTAATGTCTATCATCTAATGTCCATTAGCCAAATACAACTTCTGGGCTTAACTGATGCTTGAAGATTCATTACGTATTTTTAGAGAGAGTATATTTTATTTGTTCAGGAATAACAGATATCCTTTTATCTATTTAATTTAATCTTTCAAAAACTCCATGAAACCTTGTATGAAAATATCTTATCAGGTAAATCCTCCTTTCTGATCTGATGTATCTGTCAGCAGAGGATTTTTAGAGTAGGTTAAATCATCATGCAACAGAAGGATCACTAATACATTTTTATTGCAAGATGAAGTTCTGATTTAGGAAATTGTTTCCTCAGTAGATAAAGTTACTATTAACAGTGATATACCAGAAATTAAGTTTACCATTTTATGGGCTATACCTCAGACAGTTAGCAAAAGAAAAGTCATAGCCATGGCAAACCATTAAAAAAAAATAAAAATAGCCAGGAATGCATCAAACAATTAGATTGTAAACTGAAAGACCTGAAGTCAGTTCAGAAGAAATTGCCTAGTATTATCATATGAAAAAAAACTCAAAATAATTGTGTTCCAGACAGAACAGGAACTTAATTTTCTGCATGATTGTACTTTGATAAGTGATGTGGTTGATGCTCAGCATCACTTCCTTTTAAAAGACCCAAGATATGGGTAAAAGTAAGGAATTTAGTTAAGAGTATTGCAGCTTCTGATCTAGAGGTAGATGATCTGGTATTTTCATTATCATTGTACGCAAATGGGGCCACCACACAATTAAAGATAATAAATTTGTCCAGGAAAACAAGGTTTCTGGACTTGCCTAAACAGAACTAGAACTAGGTCTCCTGACAAATTGGGGTCTAAGGAAGATCTTCAGTAGGTTCATTATGTGCCTGCAAAAATGCTGCTGTAAACAGCTGCAGGCACAAAACTGCATGTGCAAAAATGGAAGGAAAATTAAGAAGCCTTAAAAAATAATAATAAAAAAAAGATGCTGAGACTGGCTCAGGCCATTTGATGGTCCTAGCATTGTACAAATCGTTTTGAAGAAGACCCATATTAGTATTGGGAATCTTTGCTGGTGTGACACCAGCATCTTGCAGCTATGCCAGAAAGAAAAGAGATGTTTGAGGGAGAAGAGAGGCATAGGAAGGATTTGGTTACATGTCACATTCTAGGTTATATGACATGGTTAACAGCAATTCCCCAGATGACCTCTGAAGCCAGGGTGAGTTAGAGCTAGCCAAATGAGTTCAGAATAAGAAATAAGGCAAAAGAAGCTTATGTAAAAACTGATTCAGATATCAAGCAAAACCAAGCCCCTTTGTAAAAGTGCTTAAAATGTAATTGGAACTCACAAGAAAATAAAAATACACCAAGAAGCAATATACCAAAAGAAAAGGGAATTTAACATTTTTTAATGTTTTGAATCTAATTAGTGTTATAAACTATTTCCCAGGCTCTGTTAACTATTAAGGGAATGTCACTTCCATTAACATTTCTTCCTTTAGTTTATGAAAGACCCATCAAAACATAACATGTCAGATCTAGCAGATATGTCCATTTCACACATGCAAAATGTACAAAGCCTTGTGAGCACTTGCACAAAGATTTATCTTTACTCATACAAGTAATCCTAAGGAGTTTGAAGGAATTACTTTAGGGAGTAAAGTTAAGCCCTGTGTGTTTGGATGGGAGAGGAAAGTTTTAAACATCCTGCACATAAGGTAAGATACTATTGCTTACAGCAATCCTTAGAACAATTAGTCATTTCAATCTTTTTTCTTAATGTATTCCAGCTGCACAGCATTTAAACATATTTACAAAGCTGCAGTTAGGTTCCTTTGTTGATTGCTGGAACCTCAGTATACAAATGTACCAGAGATAAACTGGATGTAGTTGAGAGGGGAAAAAAAAATGTCAATCAAGGGGCTGGAGGAACTGACACATAGTGAAGAGATAGATAGCTTAAGTAAAAGTTGACTAAGGCAGAGGGAATGGCTGCCTGAAAACACGGAGTATATCAAACAGAGAATGAAGCATAATTCAGGACGCTATAATTGAGGGTAGCATTCCATAGAAACAGAAGTCAATCAGGTATTGTATTTCTTTGACTGTGTTATCCAGAGATATCCAAGGTCTTCCAGAAGTACATTTTGGATAAATACTTCTTTCCCGATTTTTGGTGAAATTTCCTTACAAAAAAACTTGCAATGATGTATCATTTAATTAAGAAGTGAAGCCCGTTATTTTCTTTGTGACTATTGAAAAAACTTTTTTTAACAATTGATTTTCAGATAATTTTCTCTTTTTTCTCTCTGTCATATATTTTTCCACTTGCAATCTGCATCAAAAAATTGCATTTGGGGAGAAAAAAAAATGAAACAAGCAGAAAATTCAAGCTTTTTTTTCTTCAGGTTAAACAGAAATTAGTAAAAACATCAATTTAAATATACACACTCACACACAAAGAAAAATAGGAAGTATAGAAAAGCACCAGAAATTATGTAACAAAACCATTTTTTTATTACTTTCAGTGTAATACTTTTGATTTCAATGAGATTTTATCTTTCCAGTATTTGTGGATTCAATTTTTGCTCTACCTCTGACCTGTTGCAAGCAGAATTGCACAGCTGTGATGCTACTGGAGAGGGCCAAGAACAGGTTCAGCTTAGCCAAAATATGATCCCAGGTCTCCACCAGCTGTGACAGGAAAAGGACTCAGCACATCATTGATTACTCTGCACACTGAGCTATATACTTTCTTCCCAATGGTTCACAGAATCACTGGGGTTGGAAGGGACCTCTGGAGATCATCTAGTCCAGCCCCCCTGCCAGAGCAGGGTCACCTAGAGCAGGTTGCACAGGATGGCGTCCAGGCAGATTTTGAATGTCTCCAGAGTCAGAGACTCCACCACCTCTCTGGGCAGCCTGTTCCAGTGCTCTGCCACCCTCAAAGGAAAGAAGTTCCTCCTCATGTTTAGATGGAACTTCCTACGTTCAAGTTTGTGCCTGTTACCTCTTGTCCTATCACTGGGGCACCACTGAAAAAAGACTGGTGCCATCCTCCTGGCACCCTCCCTTTAAGTATTTATAACCATTGAGATCAATGGTTAGGGAAAGAGAAGTAAAGCATTGCCTGTACAGTATTCCACATGAGGTCCACTATCTAGGAAGTGATGTAGTAGGTCAGCTGGATCCATTTTTCTTCCCACACTACAGTGCCCAGCAAGTGGTGAGGAAAGAGCAGAATACAAGGAGACTGTAGTCATCACATGCAGTGAGTGTCTGATATTGATATCTGACTTGGTTTCTGCAGACCAGTGCTGTATTTGCTCCTGACCATCAGCAGAAGCTGCAACACCATCAAGCAGAGTGACTCAAACTGCCACAGGAAACCATGATTTGATTCTGTTATGAGGTGTAGATCTATAAGATCAATTCACTGTTCAATATTTTTGAAAATGGTTTGTTCCCTGAAAAACCTGTGGTCCAGTAATAACTCAGAGAAGAGTATCCACAACAAAATTAAAAGCAGAAAAGGCAAATTAGGTCTAAAACCCAAAATTATTTTATTAGCAGAGGTGTCTGCCTTTTGCTTAGAATGGGGGTTGTCAAGCACTGATTGTATTGTTTTGAAGCATGTAAAGCCTCTTCTTTAAAATGCAATTTATACGAAGTAACCCAATGTATCTCCAATACAGTATTCTCAGCCTCTCTCCCGCCTCAACCTGCCCTCTCCGTGGCTAACTGGGTGTTATCAGCTCTAGAAGAACTTCGGCTGTTGTGTGGTAGGTGATAAGGTTAATGGAAAAATCAAAGCCTGATACGTGCCCAGAGGGTACAGGAGTGACGGTAGCCAAAAAGTTGCTCCAGTTGCAGACAAGCAATTCAAGCCATAGGAATTCCTCCCTGTGGCTGAACATCAGGATTGAACTCTTCCCTGGGTAGCACCTTCCACAAGCCACTAGCTCAATAGTATGGCAATTTCATTACAGCTTTGCAGCATTTACAGAGTATTTAATTACTTTCCTACACCCTGTCCCCATTTTAAGATTTCTTTAATCATTTGTGTCTCAATTTGTAATGGGGATTTCAGTTCCAAAATGGGCTTGAAGCCAGAGATGTAAATGGAGGGCACAATATATTGCTTCCTGAAAGATGACATGGGGTAGAGGGGAGGAGAAGAGGATAGCACAAAAGGAGAAAGGAGGAGGGGTAATGTGGGAAAAAGCGTGTTCTTAAGATTCAGACTAATTGAACACACCAACAGAAGAAGATAGATCATCCTCCTGGGCAGTTAGCAGACTAAGCAATATTAATAAAAAATTGTCTTAGAGCAGACCTTCAACAGAGATAAAATGACTCAGGTGGAGGAGCTGAAAAGAAGAGCTCTGGAGAGTGATGTGGGAGGGAACTGAGATGCACAGAGCAGCCATTAAATCAAAATAGCTAGATTTGCAGCCCTAGAGCTAAGTAAAGAGACAGGTGATGCTTGACAGACAGGGTGGCCCTTCTGAACATTACAAGGATGCAATTCAGGAGGGCTTAGCCTTCCTAGAGATGAACAGTTTCCAACATGCTGGGCCAAGATACAAGGATAACGGTAGATTCAGGGTCAGCATTTGGTCTCTTTACTGAGCAGGTCTTCCAGTACCATTTACGCCCACCAGCTGCTGGCACACATGACCTATCCTACAACAAAAAAGAGGTCAGAGATTGAAAACTAACTTCTGGACTAGTTTTTTTCTAATTTTTTTTTTTTTTTTTTTTTAAAAATCTCTGAATTCTCTTTCTTTAGAACCATAGGACAGAGGTTTTTCCAGGGTCATTGAGCCCTAATTCCTGCAGTTTCAGGGAACATCGTACAGTCTCAATAACAAACCCATGGAACTCTACCTTAAAACCAGCTTGGATTATTGCCTCACTTCCCCTTTGCTCCTGCTGAATGGCTGTTGCAAGAACCTCTGTCCTTGAAAACTTAGGAATGCTTATCAAATTTCCAGCCTAGATGTATTCCTGTCTAAGTTGTACCCATTTGTTCTTGTGCCAATATTTTTCTTTAGTTTAATCACTCTTCTCTCTCCCTAGTGTTTACTTAATTGCTTTTATCTTCTTGATTTAAGAGCTTGTTATAAAGTGGTTTTAACTGTCTTTTAGTTTGTTCCTAACCAGACTGTACAATGCCCCAAGGGGTTTGGCCGGGGCTTTCTGTTGTCATAATTCTCTGATTATTCTTAATCCTGTAAGCCATTCCTCTGTCAGGGATGGTTTTGAGGTAATTAGAAACAGCACTGTCATGGTGTCACTGCCTGGACCAGGTTACTACACCAAGAATATCCTGTTAACTGATACCCAGTCCCATTTACAGCTGTGAAAATTCAGAGTGCAGACTCATTGGGGTCTATGGGGTCCCATCAAAATGATGCTAAGACATTTTTCATTTCAGAGCAACTGAACTACTTCTTGGTTCAAGGAATAATTGGACACTGTTCAAATGGCTAGGGATATTATGCAAATACGGCTGGGGTCTAAGTAAAGTGTTAGCTTTCAACAGATACTCTCAGAAATAAAAATTATATTATTGATAATATTCCTGCAACCGTTTAAACATTTATTTAAATAAATATACACGTAGAGCTCTTAGTGTGTACAAGAACTCCCTGCTCTTTTCTCTCTCCAATACATTGCCATTTCTCTACCAAACAGGCTTTGCACCAGAAGATAAATATTGTCTCTCCTATTCACCCCCATTTTGAAATGTAATTCCTACAACTAGACAGAGATGACTATGCCTTTTGCACTATGAGTAGCTAAACCAACAGCAGTTGGATGGAAGTGTTTTACATGCGGAAAGCATCACACCAGTAATGTGTCTGCAAGACTGATGTCTTGCATTGAATTGCTAGAGCAGCTCCCTGCGCAGTAAATCCCTGGTTGCCTCCTCTTTGCTGGGAGCCTGCAGCCTGACTGCACTCAGCCAGGCAGTATGAGCAGGTGGGAGATAGCTGTAAGCTTTCCATGTACCTGTTTTGCCACTTCTGAGCCAGCAGACAGCATATGTATTTGATTTATTTAACGAATGGACGTCTAATTATAAAGCAGAAGAAATCACCAAAGCATTAATTTATGGGCTCCCTGACACCACCTCACATGTTGACAGGAATTAGTGGTAGGAGTTAATGTTGTGGGAGCAGCAAAGATATAAGGAAGAAGGTGTATACCTGCAAGCTTTCCGTGACTCCGGACTGGAGGGGGGGCAGGGCTGAGAATGTGCCAGCAACAGAAGAGGCTGTCGGCAATGGCTTGCAAGCAAGTATCTCCTTGAGTCCAGGATGTTATGACAAGTGAAATATGGAGACTTGGGTAGAAAGTCCAGCGTGTTCTGACAGCAGCCTGTCCCACTGTTTGGATATAACATGAAAAACTGAGTCATAAAAGACTCAAGCTATACAGTGCAACTTTGTGCCCATTTTTGGCTACATCTTGAATTACAAAAATTACAATGACTTCTTAGAAAGGAAAGCCTTGCCTTTTTACTAGTATGCTGTAATACTGCTGGAAGGGAGCCAATGTGTCAATTTAAGTACCCTCTCAAAGTGCGAAGGACTGTGATATTTCCAAGTCACAATGCCAGCTTGAGCCCTTCTGGAATGTGTGCCAAAGTCTTTCCACTGAGAAGAATGCCTTGCATTAAGCGTGTCATCCCTGGGCTGGCCCTCCGCTCCCTTCCCGGCCCTGGAGTCTCAGCTTTGACTTTCATTCCTGTATCCCGTTTCTCAGCCCCATGGAAAAAAATGCTGTGGAAACACCCCTCATCCTCCTTTTACATGTTAATGTGAAATGAAAAATTCTCATGGCTGGCTGTAGAGGAAGAACAAGGCAATACTGCATGGGGAATTTTAATGCCACATTTTTTTCATAACCTGGATGCTGTTGAGCATATGCAGATTGTACTCATCAGTACAGCTTACAATTTGTAGTTGTCTAAGGATCCAGCTCTGCAGAGGTGTTCACGACTACACAAAGGTCCAGATTTGAGCTGTCCCAATGGAAAGCAGCAGAAGTGTTGTCTGGGTACTAAGACTTTCTGAGACAAGATATCTCTGTCCACAAGGGTATCTCCAGACTTGAGTTACTTCCACTGATACATCAGATATTTAGAAATCCAGTTAACCATCATGCGTTTGTAGTTCAATGGAAATAAATGGACAGCTCATTTTAAGGCCTGACTGATTGAAACTCAAGTCCTTAGAAGAATATAATTAGATACATTTTCAAATGAAACTGAAATTTTCATGAGGTCAAATTCCCAACAATTCCAGAAATTCCTGATTTGGATGTCAAGAAATTTAATCTACTTTGTATATTTTTTTAAATACAGCAAGATATTAGTCTGCATCGTTACTTCTTTGGGCCTCAAATATTTTCCATTTTTTCAAAAACATTGGAACTAAGGTGCATGTGTGTGGCAGAATAAAAGGAAAGAAAGCACAAAAGAAACATCCCCCTGCAAGTACACAGCAAGGACATATTACATTTTTTTCTGTAAAAAGGGGAATGGCAGTTGCCCTTGCAGATCACAGAGGTGTACAGGTGGAAAAGGTGAACAGAAGCAAAAGCAACCAAATCAAACCACTGTCTCCCGAAACCCCAGCTGATCCTTGGCTACTATCATTACAGGCACTGCTGATTTCCTTGATTTCAGTTTCCCTGACATTCTGGGTGTTTGTTATAGTAAGAAGATGAATTTGAAAATGTCTTCATTCACAGTTAATTTTAAGTAACTTCCTATAGTACTAGAGTGGGAAAAAAACCAAACCAGTCTAAAGAATTAAAAGACAACTAAAACCAGTAGGCTTTTAAAATTATACATTTTAACTCAGTTTACAGTTTAGGAAGGAAGATTTTTAATATTTTTCTTTGTCAGTGTTGCAAGGTCAATAATTACAGAAGAGAAGAAAACCTTGATCTTTTTTTTATCTACATCTTTCTTTTTAAAAGAGATTGGTGCAGGAAATTATTTTTCCATTCCTACACATCAGTGTAAAACAATAGCTAAAAAAACAAACAAACAAACAAAATCTCCAAACCTTACTTGGTGTTAGGGGAGAAGTTGTTCAGATTTTTCTTGATGAAGGTGAGCTGCATTACTCACTAACTTCAATTTAGGATACTCACATGAAAAACAGGAGACTTCAGTCTGAACTCTGTGCATCTCCCACCTCCAGGAGGGTCCCCTAGCTAGGGGGCTACGGGCTGTATTGCATGTTATGATTGTTCTGATTGCATTCCTTTTTTAACCTTAAAGATAGTCAACAGCAAACTGCTTTTTTAACTCTAAAAATTGAAATGTTCATCATATCTTGCCATTCTAGACTTTGGCAATGAAATTGTAAAGAACTCAAGTTTGAAAGTGGAGTATACAGTTGCAGGATCAAGGTTTCTAGCATACATAGAGAAACAACACCTGTTTCATTAGGCAGTTTCAGCAATCGCACTGCCAGAACATCATAGGTTTAAA
>VYXH01006976.1:84615-157901 GCA_013397275.1 Burhinus bistriatus | reverse complement strand
AAAAAAAAAAAAAAAAATACAGGATATCACAACTGAACAGCAATGGGAAATTCACAGGAACTTCACATTGGTGTGAAATTATTAAATAAGTAGAAGTCCTCTAGGAAAATGGGACTAATAATCCTAATCTTGCAAAAAGTAACAGTTTAATGACCCATTTCCCCCCCAACAAGCCCACATACTCACTGTGACAGAGTCCTTCTTTCAGACTGAGTCTACCTGTTCTGAGGTCTGAAAGGTGAGACCCACCACGGCCAACACTCTGCTGTTTTACACCTTACTTGGCCACCATTTTAGCATCATTCCCAATGGATTATTATCACTTACAACTGATACGACTTGTTCTTTAGAGGTTTGGGTTTTTTTACTTTTGCTTTAAAAAAAATGTTTGGAGAGAGAAAGAATAAAGTATCCTGGAGTCCCTATACCATTATAGATGCACATCATAAAGCCAGAGGTTATCCAGGTGAGATGAGGAAAGACACAGTTCTTGCTTAGTTCCCAAGTTCCAAACCTTGAATCCTGGCAGCTAAGTCCTACCTAGAAATGCTGTGCTGGGGAAAAGGGATCTTTGTAGATCTAATCAGTCATTTTTTCTCCTCAGATCTATTTTTTATAATCTAGGGACAAAACCTAATTCTATACTGGGTTTTGCACATACAGCCCAGAAGAACTGATTTCAGGTGTTATGTAAATGATTAACAATTCTAAATCTCATTTAAACACACATATACCATATGCACACTGTCACGTAGCTCACATATTCACAGAACTTACAGCATTTTTACCACCTCTGTTGAAAGAGCTGTGAAAACCAGGCAACTTGCATTGGGTTTTTCTTTTTTGTTTTGTTACTCAGCCCATCACTTTTCCTTTACAATTAACATGGAAATATCAACTTTTCCCTCTAGTTAGACCTTTGGAGGTGGTTGTTTTTTTTTTTGGGGGGGGGTTGTTTTTTTGTTTTTTTCTTTTTAATTAAGAGGTACAGTAAAGGACATCCTCCATCCTGTAAATCAAGATAATGCCAGTGATATAAAGTGACTTAGGACCTAGTGTTTAGGGTATGCGTTCCCTTTTAGCTTGATATGGGGTAAATTAACACAACTACATTTCTGCAACTGCTTAACCTCACGGAAAGATAATGGATTAGGCTGAGAAAGAATACATATATCTCTTTAAGGAAGAACACACATATATATGTGATTTAAGTGTACTATATATGTAATAAATTTATTTATTTTAAAGAAAAATAATAAAGAATAGTATAAATGAAATATCAATACATTTATTAATATTTGAATTTAGTTATTAATAACAGTTAATTTTGTTAATATTAATATTTATGTATTTACACCAAGAAAGATGCTTATTTGCTGAGTTTTTTACTACTTAAAAAAAAGGCAATTTAGACTGACTATATAGCTGGGAGAAGTTAGCTAGAATAATGCAGATCAAAATTTGGAAACCCCATATGGGCACAATAGGCTGACCATGAACAACCTTGGAGTGTCTTTTGTCAAACGTAATTCAGGCATAATTTGTGATCAAGTAATAAAATGGACAAAAATTATGTGTTGTCAATTAGCAGGCTTTGCTTAGAGAGAAAAAGTCTTCCCTAATGGCTAACTTGGCTTCTCCTTCCTAAGGGAGAAACTGGTGGGGACTCACCCCTCAAACATAATGCAGTCTCAGGATTAGGGCCCCTACAAAAAGCTGGGACGGTCTTGTCTTTTCTTTGCAAGTGAGAGGAGCAAGTTGCTTAGAGCATCCATGGAGAAACTCTGAGTCCATTTCCCACACGTTTTCCCTGTTCTTGCATTATCTTTAACCATAGGGGGTCGCAGACATCTCACAGTCCCTTCAGAGAACATCGAGCTGTCTTCTCTGTTATGCTGGTGAAAGTCCAGACACTGTTTTGGAAGTATCCTAGGTTTTAATCTTTGGCTTTGGCTACCATGGGAGCTGATTCCATAAGACGTTGAGTCCTGCTATTAAAATTAAAGATCTTGGTTGTGATTTTACTCATGCTACTTTTGCACTACTGCAAACCCACTGGTTTAATTGGGCTTGTTACTGATTTACACCTGCCAGGGACCTTACGTGGCCAGAGCGGCAGCTGAATGAAGTGACCTCCTTGGAGGACTGGGCCTGCGGTTTGTTTATGAGAAACCGATACGGGTCTGAAAAGCTGGAGTAGTGATTACACAAACCGCTCGCCTGTTTCAGCTCCGTCCTGTGTGCCAACAACAACAGTGTAACGCACTTTCGGAATCAAACCTGCACGTGAAAGCTGGGGGTGCAGTAAGGCAGCAGTCAATGAGCAGGACTCTTGCCAGCTTCCAGCCAGCAAAGGCATTTTGTTCCTTCTTAATTCACTCGGTAGCCAGATTACGCTTGTCTCTGGTACCAGGCGCAATTCAGAGTTGCCTCAGGAAACCAACAAGGAAATTTTCAGAGCTTTGGCACTGTCCACAGTGGCCGCAGAAACCATCTACTCACTGCTGTCTCCTTCCTTTGTTCATCCCCGTGATGTCTTCCAGCTCTTCCGATCTCTCAATTTAAGTTTACTACTGAATGATGTACTGCATCTTATTTGACTCACATCCTCACTTTTAAAATTTGAATGCTTGCATTTCCTTGTCTATATTAATTAATGAACTTGAGAAGTAATAAAGTACAGTTATTGTGGGGGGAAGAGTCAGGAATGCAAATAATATAGACTATATAGATAGAAAGAATTAAGCATAGCTATCTTTAATAACTCTCTCTATGTATTTGCTCTAATAACGAGAGATGTGTATATATATATAAGCTGCCTATACTTACTGTCTAGAGAGATGAATGTTTTAAAATATATGAATGTTTGCAAGGACCATAACGACCATAACAACCCTTAGTATTTTGTTGCTGAAAGATGTGATAGAAATGGAAATGAACCTCTGAAAATCACAGGGTAATTTATATGTTATGCTGCTCTCCACTAAAAGAAGACAAAAGTCATTACAGTAACAACGAAAAGGAGTTCAGAGGCCAGCACGTTGGAAAAGCAAAGATGTTAAAGGCCAGATCCTCACCTGCAATAAATCAATACGCCTTTGGTTGAATCAACAGAGCTTCCTTAATTCCATGCTCTTCCCATGAAGTAATTAAGTATTTCATTGTAAAAATTTCCCAATGCATTCAGGGAGGGAAAGGGTTAGACAGTTTTTTATTTAGAGAACACACAAAAAAAAGGGTGTAAATTTTAGTGTTATAAATTCTTGTAGTTCCACTGAAGCAAAAGAAATAGCTGCTTATACCTGCTGTGTATCTGACACAGCTTAGCACCGTTCTAAAACATCTTCTAATGTCTCCAAGCACTTCCTTGAGGTTTTGTCATTTTATTTTAATTAGCTAGGGGAAAAAAGCCCTCTGGAAAGATAAAGGCTTAAAGGAAGGGAAGGCAAAGATCTGTGGGCTAAGAGGAGAAAAAACAAATGAAATTAAGTATTAGGCAAAGACAAAAAAGACAAATACTAAAATTTAAGTTATTAATATATTAAAACAATTCAGAAATTGCAAAACACGTTAAGTGTAAAACTTCCTAAATTTTGAAACTGATCCTAAAAAGGGATAAAAATAAATATATATGAAGAAATTAATCTGAATTACTACTATTTGTAGCATTTTAAGATTTGCTTTACATTTTTTCAGAGACAAAACACTATTCACCATCTCTCACACACTTAACTAGAAAATAGAGGCAGATAAATAGCATTTATTATGTTTTAAAGACTGTTCAAACTGAAATTCATGTGCTAATACTGTGAAAAATGTTTGTCCTACATTGAGATACAAAGCCGACCAAACTATTTGGGAATATATTGCTTTTCAGCTTTGTTCAACACAGTCTCCCTTCACTCAAGATCTCCTTAGGATTTGTAAGAACTGTATTTTAAGTCACTGTTCTTTTGCAGTCTTGGGTTGAACACTGTTTCCTGAGATACATTTTGCTCCTCTGACACTTGTGACCAATATTTTTTATAACTTGGTGTTAAATGCGATCCGTCATGTAATGAGTTTGACCTGCGCAGGAAACTAACGTTATGAGATACCTGAACTGCAGCTCCCAGGAATATTGCAGAAGAAAGGAAGAGCCTGATAATTGTGAAACTACCCCAAAAGGAACAATTCTGCTTGAAAAAATATTTTAGCATAGCCAATATCAACCCAAAGGGAGTCTCTTAATTCCTTTTCCCCCCTCCACTGAACATCCAAAAAGTTTGAGGAAAACTTCCTAAAAAGAAATACAATGGTTTTCATAGAAACTCAGACAATTAGTCCAAGGAAGGAGTCCAATTTACACTGTGGTGACTTCTATATCACTCTGCTAATGAAGAGGAGATATAATGTGAGCAAGAAATTACCTTGGGTTTACCAGTTTGATTCAGCTGCATGTGAAGCAATTTTATTCTCAGTAGGTTTTAAACACTTTGGCCCTAACTTTGGAGGATAAAGAGAGTTTCTGAACTGCCTAAAACCTGACAAAGGGACCATTTTACCTCTCTGCTGCTCACAAAGCAGTTAAAGGATCAGTATACATACTTAATGCTCACAAAGCTGGAAGACTTTCATAATCATAGCTAGTGAAAGTAAAAGGCCTTTTTGCTTCTTTTTTTTTCCTCCAACAACTCAGACCAAAAGCAAGGACATTTTGTGGCAGAATAGCCACCCACCAGCAAGGGATTGAAGTGTCCTTGGGGCTGAAGTGTGCTTTTCTGCTCTTGTTATGTTAACCCCTAATACCAATTGTTAGTCTTGCCTGCCTTGTGTATGACATTAGAAGACACACAGGAGTTAATAAAAAAAATAAAGTTAAAAAAAAAAAAAAAGGTGATTTGGCTCTTCACAGCAAAACAAGAAAGATGGACCATTTGTGCATACTTGCAGATGCTGTCCTGTGATCGCTGAATATTTTCTGGCTGTCTTATCTCAGTCATATCCATCCATAATACAGGAGGTTCAGTACTCAATCTACGTTTGCAAAGTTGTGGACTTTTTTTTTGAATCTTAGATATGGAGTGCCCAGGAGGAGACTTGCCATTACCATTCTGCTTGCTTACAAGGAGGTGAGGTCAGAACAATAATTGTATAAGCCAGCAAACCCCAGCTCCACCTCAGTAGAAGTTAGTAACAAAATATACAGGATCAGATTTCCTGCATCATTCCACGGAATCATAGAATCATAGAATAGTTTGGGTTGGAAGGGACATTTAAAGGTCATCTAGTCCAACCTCCCTTGCAATAAGCAGGGACATTCTTGTCTGTAACTTGGAGAGATAAGGATTTGATGTGTGGACCATTTGGTGGATGAGGAGTTGGTTGGATGGTTGCATCCAGAGGGTAGTGGTCAAGGGCTCAATGTCCACACGGAGATCAGTGACAAGTGGTGTCCCTCAGGGGTCTGTATTGGGAACAGTACTGTTCAATATCTTCACCAATGACATAGACAGTGAGATGGAGTGCACCCTCAGCAAGTTTGCAGACAACACCGAGCTGAGTGGTATGGTTGACATACCTGAGGGACGGGATGGCATGCAGAGGGACCCAGACAGGCTTGAGAAGTGGGCCTGGGTGAACCTCTTGAGGTTCAACAAGGTCAAGTACAGTGTCCTGCACCTGGGTCGGGGCAACCCCTGGTGTTAATCCAGGTTGGGGGATGAAAGGGTTGAGAGCAGCCCTGCTGAGAAAGACTTGGGGGTACTTCTGGTGAAAAGCTGGACATGAGCCGACAATGTGTACTCGTGGCCCAGAAAGCCAACTGTATCCTGGACGTTTGTATTGTGCTATGCTGGAACAGAGTTGTCAAAGGGTGTTAATGTTTTAATGCAAACTGGGTGGAAATCTATTAATCAAAATGAAATTCTTGCAATAAATACATAAATATAAGGTAAGTATTGCAGCAACATGTCGTTCTCATTTACATTTTCCAATTATTTAGCTTAAAATACTCACTGAACATTTTTTGAATATCTGATCTAGATTGATCTTACTGATAACTTGGTTTTTAAGTGGACTTTGAGAACGGAATCCTTTCAAGTACAAATGTTTCAAAACCAAAATAATCTTTTAAGTAGAGATTTCAGTGGGTTTTTTTTAATCGGACTTAAAACTACATTTTTTCCTCAGATAAAATATTTATAAAATGTTTTTGGTTTGTTTCGGTTTGGGTTTGGTTTTTTTTTCCACAGAAACAAAACTGTTGTATATTTTTGTTAAAATACACTGACAAAGTGAACATCTCATTTAAGATCTTGGAAACATTCAGTACCAGTGCCAACTGTTCAAAATCATCTGGGATTAGTGGCAAAGGACTATGTTTTCATGTCAGATCTAGACTCTGGGTGCATTTTTGAGTATACAGGATGACTATTCAATTGTAGCTTTTAACAACTGGCCTGAGTAGGCGGTAGTGTGAAATAATTGCAAAAGTGATTGTGCCTCAGGCCATTGTAGAAGAAGCAAAGTCATGTCTTATCACCTTCCTCTGCCTGTTGACATGATTTTGTAGCCTCAGTGTGCACAAAGTGTTATCTTTGTTTCTCTAAATTCCTCTAGTTGAAGTCAATCTTGTGCTTTTCAGTACTATTTATTTCTCCAATTAGCTGTTCTGCGCACTCGTCTTCTTGTTTGCCTACCAGTTCCTACACACTATCACTGTACTTCACTTTTTTCACCCAAACCCCAGAATCAGTATTATGAAAGGGTAGATGATGTATTAAGCACTTGGTTGGGCCCACAGAATGTGTGTTATACACACAATCCCACGTGTGCAGAACACAAGGAGGTGAAATGGTCTATAAATAGTGGTCAGTGATAGCAGCCTGCATACTGAACAACAGTTGCAAAGGTAGACCAGCACTTTAGAAAGAAGCCACTGTAGATCACACAGTACTGGCATATCCAGCTCATCTCTGTTGGGAGATGAAAAAGAGCCATGAACTGAAAAATAACCAGGAGATTTTAGCCCAAGGCACCAATTACATGCAAGCTGAAACTCAAAAGCACAGAGTGCACCCTTACAGACACCCTAAAAACACAAACCATACAACCCCACCAAGCATCTGGGCAGTGAGGACCTCTCTGTTGTCATGCAGTAGAACAACTTCTTAATGTATTCACACTTAAATGCAAACCCCAATTTTTAAATGTTTTTTATATCTTCCTTTCACAAGGACAGCATGACTATCCCCTCTTTTCCTGCCCCGCCATCAATCTGCACATCCCACACAGCCATACATGAGACTGTGACACAAGCATTAATTGTTAACCAAGCTCCACAACAGTAGAGGGTGTTTTAACAGCACAAGCCATTTATGTGTGAGCAGGGACATGTCTACTGCCTTTTAATAAGTAACCCAAGGATAATTCCATAGACGTTTTGAATGTTCTTCATTTTATTAAGCTGATTCAGAATACCATCCCTGGGAAAAACACGGTGAAGCATGGAAATTGCCTTAAAGAACTTGAGACGGGACTGCAACAGAAATGACATGTGGCATTTCTCTCAGTGCAGGGTAAGGCACATTGCATGGTTATTTTTTTCCAAGTGAAACAATTACAACTTGCTGTAGGTATCACATCACAGGACAAAAGCCTGCGTGTGGGGGTAGGACTTAGAACTGTGTTGCATGCTAGGAAATGTGTTGGTTCTAGCTAGGCATTTGTAGGAGGATTTTCTGAAATTTACTCACTTGTTCAGTCAGAACCCAGATCTGTTACCTTTTTAGATACCATACAACATCCGTTCCTTCCCTGAGGTATTTTTAAAAATAGAAGTCTTGCATGGAAGAAGGGAGAAGGTTGCAAAAAATTAAGAGAAGACACAGGGAGCTAATCACTGAGGATGTGAAGTTAGGTATGGACAAATTTAAACCTGTGATGATTTGTTTAACATTCTGGACCTAGCCCAGTATAGTCATGTTTCCATAAAGACATCAGCGATTCCTGGACTTTTGGCTTATTTGGGGTTGATGGGAGCCAAAATATTTGTATTTATCAGCTGCATTCTGATTGCAACACTGACTAGTGCCTTGCTGCAAGGATGATCTCTAATTTCAGAAGAACTAGCCTTCCAAAAAAGTTTAATTTACTCTCAGGATAAAAATTTCATTGTATTCACTTCAAAATGTTTAGACAGAGACCATGATAATTAAGGGAAAGCCAAGACGTGTACTTAGACTATAAATAATGTCATGAAAACTGTCTTTAATACCTTTAGATTGCAACTACTTACACACATTTCAAGCCATTATACATCATAATGATGTGCTGCTTTATATTAAAAGCAAAGCCTGCAGGTGTCTTTAACAAACACCACTGGCTACTGAGAGAAGCCAGTCATACTGGGGAATTACCTTCGGAAGGAACTTCTCAGCAAGGAGAAAAAGCATTGAATTAAACACTAAAGCAAAGATGAAAATCAAAGCACATGTATTAGAGAGAACATACATGCAATAACCTTGTAAGAGTTGTAAAGCCCCATAAAGTATCCTATTGTTACTTGTGTGACCAAGCTTGCATGACTCATGTACTAGGCTTTGCCAGTCATGGACAATTGTGTGAACATGCCCATCTTGCTGTAATAAACACTCTCTGTTGTCCTCTGCTCAACATGTGATTTCTTAAATTCCTTCCTTGCAGGGCATTAGCCTCAGTTGCTATTCTGGTCCTCATCGTGCTTGATAAAGAAATGGCTCAACTACAGAACTGGAATAAGACACATGACGGACAACAAAACATGTGAGTAGGAACCTTTATACAAACACAGGCATGGGTTAAACATCGACGATATTTGGGAAGAGGGATTTGCCATGACCATGTAGCAGAACAGTGTTTGGCATGAGCTGCCAGACGGCAGAGAGAAGAGTTAGTTATAAACTAAGAACTTAACTCAAACTTAACTTCAGGCATGGATAGCCTGAAGCACAATCAGCCTCAACTGTCAGTTGTACTTTTCAATCAAAAGAACATGCTGGATTTTTCCATTCAGCCTCTTTGTTTCCCTCTTCCTACGATGAGAGCTGGGGTCAAAAGCTCAGCAATGCCATGCCAAAAAGTTTTCAGACTGAGAAGAAATTATAGTTTTAAAATCCACTATGCCTTTGCTTCTTTCCTTATTCCTCCTGATTCCTTATAGGCTGAATTTCTCCTTCCACTCATTCCAAATAAAAGTAGGAAAGGATGGATTCTGGATGAAAAACATTTGTCCATTTATGTGGTTAAAAAAGAGACACATGACAATGAAAAAAAGGTATTCTCTTTCTTTGAACTGAGATCAAAAAGGGCTCTGAACATGCAAAAACTCCTGCTGCCTGTTCACAAGGTTCCTAAGGAGCAGTCCTTGATCAGCTGTCTTCATGGGTGTCTCTCACACTGCATGCAGACCACCAGCACATACCTTGCCTGAGCTCAGCATTGCATTATGTCCTCGGAGCCCCACATGTTCCAGGGGGCAACCTGTAGCTGTGCTAGAAGCTGCCTTTGCAAGCTTGCTTTCCAACCTGAGCTTGAGCGCGGGACTCTTCCAATGCTGCACCTTAACGGATTCAAGCTGAGGTCCTGCTCCTACACTGCATGGAAGACCCTGTTGATATCACTGGTCGCATCTAATACTAATAAACTAAGCATTCCTGGGCACCCATGGGCAGCCCATGTCCATGCTAACAACCTGCCTACAAGAGGGTAGGGGCCTGCAACCTGCCTGCTGGGGATGGGCCTGGAACGGTCCAGCTGCCAGACCTGCCTGGCAGCTGCTGGGAAGACTGTCGTGTGGAACAGTCCCAGTTCAAGCCAGGGACTTCCTAACAGTTCACTAGTGCAGACCATCACAGTGAGCTTAATATTATAGACAGATGCATTAAATATTTTGTCTATTGACACTAAAGGAATATTTAGGCAGATAGATGAGCGCACTGCCTAAGTTTCAGAAATATCCTGTTTTTTAAAAAATATAGGCTAGCATATTTTGGCCTCGAATTGTTTAAACCCCCCTGCCTGTGCATCTGCATTAGCTCAAACAGGACTTTCAGTTTTAGGCTGCCTGAAAGTCGATCCATGCCATGTTTGCTACCCTGCCCCTCCTCCAGCAGATGTGATTTCACACTGAGCTTTTAGAGAATTAAAATGTAGAAGCTCAGCCAAATGGGCATCAGCATCCATCAGATAAAAAGTTTGAATAAAAATTGCTGAAATTCAAATAAAAGCGCCTTGTAAGGTCAGAACACACAAATATTAACTACAGGGTACACAAGTGAGTGTTGAGAAACGTCCCACTGACTTCTGCCACTAAACACGCCTTGTCAGCTGTACTTTGAATCAAGATTTTTTCTGTTTTAGCAAACATAATCTCAGAATAAAATAAGAACCTTAACTGAAATACTTTCAGAAAAATGTCATTGCCTAATTGTATTTCCATCGTTACACTAACTTTTTGTTGCTGCTTGCAAGACAGTGAGTAAGGCTGGGAAGCAATTTTTTTTTTTTTTTTTTCTGCAGAGTGTTTTATTATTTTACCTTCCTTTCTTTGTTTTGCTTTATCTTCTGTTTCTTCCAGTAGGGGAAACTGACAAATGAGAAGAGCACCTATTTTTGACACTAAGATTAGGAATGTGAACACAAAAGTCAGGACACGTTTCCCTGTGGCTGGAGTATTACCAGTTGTATTGTGCGGAACTGTGCCTTTCAATTCAGTGATGGGTTACCTGCTTGAATTTAACAGACACAGTTGATGCTATGTTGGCAAACCAGCAATGCTCTGAGGTCTTTCACTTTGGAACTGCCTGACTTAGTGGTATTTATTTATTTATTTATTTATTTATGAAAAAAAAAAAAAGAAAATTTGTCTTCTCCTTTCCCTTCATTCTCTTTCAACTTGCTTCAGATATTATAGTTCCACTGGACATCACAGATACAGAAGTATCAGTCATGGAGAAAAAACCAGTACTGAGTTTTACCTCCCTGCTGGGGAAATTTTAGTGTGTACTAATGTTTTAGTAAGCTACTCTGCTGTGTGTACCAGTCCAATGATAAAGTCCCTTAGTGTCCCAAACCAAGGAATATGAGTATCCAAAAGAAACTTCCTGAAGGATTTCACGGGGGAGTTTTCTTCAAAAGCTAGGTCAGAGCACTTAGTACATGATGTTCCAGAAAGTGTTTGCTTTCCATGATTTAAGTCATACAGTCTTGGGAAAGACGGGCTGAGAGAGACCACCTAGACCTTCCCTTGCCCCACTGCAGGATAAATTACAGCCCTGTGGATTCTGACAGATTTCTTTACTCTGTTGGTGAGGACTTTCCATAAGGCAGATACCACAGCAGTCCCAGGCAACCAGGTCTGGAGCTTGGACTCTCCAGTTTTTCCTCATGTCTAACTTGAGCCCGTCTTTCCGCAACTTACCAATGCTTGTCCCACTCATTCAGGATGTGAGCTGGTCTCTTCTATGCAGAAGCTTTTTATGAGCTTGAAGTATTCCATCATAACACCTCACAAGTTCTCTCTTCTTTGGTAAGCAATTCCAACTTTTCACTTTTCATTATATGTTATGTTTTAAATGATATTACACGTTTGATCATTGTTTCTGTCATTTTCCAGGTCTTCTCTGACTTGAACTTGGTCAAAACTAGATCCTACATCCCAGCTGTCTTACCAGAGTACTTTAGATGTCTTGCAGGCTAGGCACCTCTTCATATGTCCCTGTGTGGAATTTATTTTCCTTGCAAAAGAATGGTGCAAGGAATAAATAATTTCTAAATGTCTTCTTCCTCATCTAGGATCATTAAAAAATGAAGGTACCTCTTCCCAGTTCCAGCATAAATACTGGAACCTAACTTCTTCATGTAGCTTTAACCTGACTTTTTCTTAGCATTTATGTAAGTACGAAATGACTTTTTTACAGATAGTCATATGAGCTCTCTTAAACTAATTTGGTAATCATAACAAATGAGTAGAGGCTAAAAGTATGCCTATTGTTCCAAGGAAGATTTTTTTTTTGTTTCCTGAAATGGTGCCTATCATCAACTAACCTTGTTCTGCTGCAACAATTCTTAATCATTCCTGCAATGAAGACTGTTTCTTGAAAAATTAGATACCATCAGAAAAAGACAAATATTACATAAGTCCAAAATATGTGCTAAACTGGTAAGTGATGTAATACATCAGTCTAGTAAAGAGATTTGTCACGATCCACAACACTATAGCCAAAACATAGCTATATGTGGCAAGTGGAAGTCCCCTCTTGTATATTACTTAATACATAGCTTTATTTTGTTATAGGAGTACAGATCCCTATATTTCATTAAACAGGGATACTTTGAAATGAAAAGTATTTCTAAAACACGTTTTTTGGCTGAATACTGCTATGTTGTGTGTGTGTAAAATATTTCACATGAGGAAATGCTAGTAGTTGTACTTATTAGGTACAAAATTGTTACTTATATTAATTAATACTGAAATTAGAATCTCATTTAATCTCACTTTGGTAATTCCCATTCAAGAAAACAGGTTTACAGTTGAACTACATAAAAGGTAACTCTATGAAGTGTATTGCTTTTAGGAATATCTTTGAAGAGCAATGGCTTTCAGGGTGTGACCCTAATACATTGCTCTTGCCCTGCATTTCTTCCACCCTGCCTCTTGGCATGTCTACAGCTCGGGGTATATGTGTTACACTGTGTCATCTTTGATCTACCATATTAATTGTTATGAGCTGATCTAATTATTTTAAGAATTTATAAGATTATTTTTTAATGAAAGAGGAAAAACTGCAGCAGACAACTTTCCAAGAAATACGTACCAGAACCAAATTTGACTCTGTTTGTGAATCTTACTTGGAATTTCTCTTTAATACTTCTGATTTCTCTAGCCTGGGTGCAAGAGTATAAGGAAAAATCAAATCATAGAATCACAGAATTGTTTAGATTGGAAAAGACCCTTAAGATCATCTAGTCCAACTATTGACCCTACTCTACCAGGTCTGCCACTAAACCATGTCTCTAAGCACCACATCTACACGACTTTTAAACGCCTCTAGGGATGGTGACTCAATCACCTCCCTGGGCAGCCTGTTCCAATGTTTGATAACTCTTTCAGTGAAAATTTTTTCCTAAACCTCCCCTGGCACAACTTGAACCCGTTTCCTCTTGTCCTATCGCTAGTTACTTGGGAGAAGAGATCAGCTCCCATCTCAGTACAACCTCCTTTCAGGTAGTTGTAGAGAGCAATAAGGTCTCCTCTCAACCTTCTCTTCTCCAGACTAAACAATCCCAATTACTTCAGCCGCTCCTCATAAGACAGGTTCTCCAGACCCCTCACCAGCTTTGTTGCCCTTCTCTGGACATACTCCAGCACCTCAGTGTCCCTCCTATACTGTGGTGCCCAAAACTGAACATAGTATGCAAGCTGCATGTATGTAAGCATACATGATGATGGCTCAAGTTCAGCACTAACACAAATGTATGGAATGCCAATGTCAATGAGGTTTCAACAATTCTTTCAGCTGTGAAAAGGTGCCATTGGTATTTTTAAAATATTATTTAAATAATGTTTAAATAAATAATTTCTAAAATAACCTGTTCTTTCCCACCACCCTTTCCACCAATTAAAGAAAACCATGCTTGGATTCATTTTTTACTTTTAGTAAAACATTTACAACACATGCCAAGGAAAAATATTTTCTAGAGATGTTGTCAGACCCTTTATTAAATTCTGGAAACTCGGACAAAAGTGATTTTGACATTTCAAAGGTGAACAGCCTCCTAAATTGAAGTTCTTGGACAAAACGTTCAGAGCTAATCTCCTGCTTCCACTTCTTCTTTGTCTTCACTTCAAAACTACCATCTCATAAATGGCTGGAACATATTTCCTTCGCAGGTAACAGTACTTGTCAATGCATATCAAAACCACCGCGGGAACAGCGCAAACTTACTGAAGAGCATATGGTGTCCCTACAGACATTCCCCTTTTTGGTATCTATTCAGGACTTCAACCACAAAGTGGTGCTGTTGCAAAAGCTAACGGTTAATGGCGAAAACCAACTCCCTGCTTTTATAATGACCCAAGGCATGCATTAAACCCAATACAATTTTCATCCATTTACATACTAACAGACATATTTCTCTATAAATATTCATTTTTTTAACATCAAACATAGTTACAGTGGTATCTGTTAATATGTAGAGGAAAATACACGTCTTCAAAGTATATAAAATTTTACATATTTTGAAGTCTGATCAAAGGCCTAATTAATCAGATCAATGTCTAATAATTATTCCAATTAAAATCCCCAGAATTTAAAGATGACTTTCTACAGCATGCTTTGAGCAATATTTCAAATTCTTCAAGACAGAACAAAGACTTGTTCAAAGTAACAATTTCTTTTTGCCATGTCAGAACCTCAGATCCAAAGGCTACATATAAAATAAGGTTACCATTTGGGAGCTTTATTGTTTCTCATAAAAAATTCAGAAACATATTTAAAGTGTAAAAATAATCCACTTGTGCTAAGGGCGAGCATTAAAAAAGAAAGCACACTCAGAATAACAGATGAAGATGTAAAAGCTCTAGAAAGACGCAGCTTCAGAACAACAGAAAAGTCTTTAGAAAAAAGATTGGGAAACTGCAAGGACCAAACATGTCTCCACTTTCTATAGTTGCGAAAACACCCTGTCTACAATGCTTTTTACAGTGCACACATATTTGGCAAGATTAAGGTGTCACATCTCAAATTACAAAGTGTCTGATTGCCCACAGACCCAAACACAAATAAAGGGCAAAACCCCTCAACTTGTGCAAACTGCCTGGCTCTTATAGGCTTGCCTCCCATCAGAGGTAGGCAGCCCCTCTGCCTAGGACATTTACTTGTAGCCAATTTATTTTCCTTCTTTTTTTGCTGGGCTAGCTGGAAATGCAAAGTTCCCGGGCTAGGGCTGCCTTCAGATGCTTAACCCTTTGTCTACCTCTTGGGAAGCATTCACCAGTCACGGGAAAAATTTCTATTCCTAGCACTGTTTGTCTACTTCAGGAGATTAAAAGCTGATTCATACTGTAAGGCGTTTCTCAGATCTGACTACAGTGCTGGGGCTGAGGGGGATAGGATTTAATTCTGATTCCTTCCTCTTAGCTGAAAAAGCTCTAAAAAGGATGGAATTGTCTGCATTCAGCCAAATGGGGAAGGCAAAACGGCTCTAGAGTTTTACAAGGTTTGAGTGGTTTTTTGAATGGCAAAGCAGCAAGTTTTAGTAGAAATTTCTTAGGAGACAACAGTGGAAGATGACTCTTTCCTTCTGCACCTGGGCAGTTAGAGGGAATACGCGATGCAGGCAGAATTTATGAGACTGATACAATTTGTAGAGTTCAGAGTACCCTAAATAGGATTATTTTATGGTCAGAAAAAGTCAGATAAAGGACAATCACAACGAACAACACGGACCATGTTTCAATCCACAGTGAAGAATATTTCAATAAAACTGTGACATCTAGGTAGATTAAAATGTCTTAAAGAAGATGGTACAATGTTTTGACAGCATGAGAAGGCTAATCATCCTTACACAGGGAGGGGAAAGAGGAAAAATTCCTTGGTTAAATAACAAAAGAAAAAACTTCATGAGCTAGTAAAGGAAGTATTCTTTAAAGAAACAATCTGGTGATTCTTAAAATTTGAAGTGCTGTTTCGTATCTTATATGACCACGCTCTTATGGTTATGACCTGCTCAATTACACTTGAATCAAATAGAAAAGAAAGATGACTTAAGCATGTAAATTTAGAGAGAGACTTAGAGGCATGCAGCTAAATTTATCAGCCATCTCTGTGAGCGATCACTCTAAATAAAAAGTTTGGAAACCAGTCGCTGCTGGTTGCTGATGAACTTTCCATGCTTTTGGCACTCGCCATCCTTTCCTTAATGGACTAATCTGCAAATCAAAACAGGAGGACTATCTGGACACAAATCTGTTCTTAACAGTGGATATTTCTCCCAACACTTATTTTCGTGTCATGAGGGGTGACTTAGGTGACAGAAATGTTGACCAAAGAAATAAATTTGTCTAAGATTTTGAAGTAATAAAAAAATAAAATAAAAAAGAGGAGCCAGAGGGAGAGAGCAGAGGCTCACGGCACTCTAGTTCTGTGTCTCTATTTCACCTGTTTTACATGTCCTATAATGACTTCTGAATATGGGTAAGAATAGCAACACATGCTGGCAGTTTGACCAAAGGGTGTGCGTGTGCATGTGTGTGAGTGTGCATGTGGGAGACAGAGAGAGTATGGGGAGAAGGAAGGGGGGGGGGAGTGGATGGGCCATTAGAGTGCAAACACAGACACATTCCTGCAATAAAATACTTGTCTTCTGAGAATCGCAGTCTGGAAGAGATGGTTATGATTTAACAAAAGAATTCTCTAAAATGTTCCCTGGTGTTAATACTGTTCTTAATAATATGAAAAGATTTTGCCAGGAAGAGGAATAAAACCATCAATCGGATAAAAAAAAAACAAAAAAAATAGGCACATGATGGTGTTTTTAGAGCACACTGGGGGAAAAATGACCTTTACGACGGTTTTGTCATTTTCAAAAAAATGCCTCATTCTCCGAAATTCCCCAACCAGGCAAGGTTATTATAAATGGTAGGTAGGGAAAGCAGAGCGTGGCAATAAAGGGGTTAATCTGCAGAGCACAGAGCCATCTGGCTGAGCTGGTTTGTTATAATCGAGCAGATTATGTTCACGGGACTCAGAGTTTAAGGCTCCTCTCCCATAGAGCAACTCTGCACAACCCAAGCAGACCAACTTTGGGACTTTGAATGAACATATTTACATCCACCTTTCTCTTCATGTCGACTTTTCTGGAAACATTCACACGGATGCCATGGTTACTCCTACCACGGTAAGGGAAATTTGACGTTTTCTAATAGGGTCCTAAGAGGGCGGGGAGGGGAGGGCGGGGGAGAGGGGTCCTTTAAAGAAGTATAATGGGGAGGAGGGGGGGTCTTGTAAGCAGTAGATCTGTCCCAAATGTTGTTGCCTTTCCCATTGTGCCTCCTCCTTCCCCCACTCCTACTTGCCCTATAGCTTGCTTTAGTCCTGAGGTTCCTCTCTCCTCCTGCTCTGCACGCAGTTGTTCAGGTCCCTGGCAGAAAAACAGCAGAGGAGAAATATGAGGTGCTAAAGGAATCCGATTTAAGAGGCAAAAGCAAAGGAGACTCTTCGTTTTGTTTTAAGACGGAAACCAGCAACTTTAGATATAACAAAAGGGGCTGCACATCTTGAGCGTGGATTGCAAGAACCAGCCTCAGCATACGTAGCATGCTTGCCCTCAGGCAAAGTTAGAGCCCATGACAAGCAAAGTCTAAACTACCAGTTTCTATACCTCACTTGTCTCAGGTAACTAACTTCACTGGAGCTTTCTTTTTTTCATGTGTGCCAGACACTGGAAACCCTATTCATGACCTTTGAATCAATCCCCATTCTCCTCAAACCCAAACGCTAAATTCTCTGGGAGGAACTGGTGATCAAAGGATTCCCTGCACATCTGTGTCTAGGTGAAAAAGATACACTCACTTTGTGCTAGGATGGCAGGAAAACTATTCTTACGCTGCAATTTCCAGTGTTTGGTAAGTGCCTTCTAGGAATGCAGCACACAACTAATCAACACAGATGCACATATAGAGAGCAAAATAGAAAGCTGTTTCTCATCTAAACAGCTGAAATGCAGCTTAAAGCGTCAGTTACTGGCGAGTCCTTATGGAGACACCAAACTGCTATTAACCAAGAGGGGAAAAAGTCCTTGAATGGTTTAGATAGTTTTCTGATCAGTTCTTAATCCTTCATTAAAATAAACGGGAAAGCTCTGCGTTCGTCCTATCTCTTGAACTATAAATATGCAGTATCCGGAGAGATGGATATTTTGGATTGAATAGGGCTGCTATGCACACATTCTCTAGTTCCTATATTGCAAAACCAGTTATTTAGAGATGACTCTGTGTGTGTGAGGGGGGTTGCTTCCCCCCCCCCCTTTTAAATAGACAGGGATGTGTGCTACATGGTCCAGTCAATTGTTATGAGCTACAACCTTTCAGAAAGCACTCTTTGCTCTTAGGCTCATGTGATTTGTTGCATGAGGAGTGCAAATGGTATGTAAAGTTTGCCTTTACATTGTGCCTTCAGGAAAATATCCATGCAAATAGGAGAGACATTCTCAAACACAGAAATACCTGATCTGTGCAAGCCTGTAAGTGGAGGAGCAGTGCAAGAAACACCTATAAATAAGATGTAAAATAACCCCAAAACCTAGTAATGAAAAAAAGAAAAACTCACTTTGTGGCAAGAAAGACAAAAGCAGAAGAGAATGGAAGAGAGTTCGGCATGGTTCCAGCTGCTAGTAGTAAAAAGACTGGTCTTAGATACACGTGTCAGCACCAGGAGCTCTGTGAGTGAGCCTGGCGAGGGGAGGAAAACTAGACATGATTGCAGGTGATAGACCCAAAATATGGGGAGAGGAGGATGTACAAGCATAGCCAGGAGGGGAGTGCTTTGTGCAGAAGGGTGCTATATGTTGAGGTATACAATACATGTAGGTTTAGGGTGGGGGTTTTTTTCAGGGAAAGAAGAACTAAACGGTACATAGAAAGATAGATATAAGGAGTTTGGAGGGAGTGTATTACATATGGAAAATAAACTGCTGTGAATTAAGTGTTGTGTATTGGGGTAATAAGGGCAGTTGAGCCCTTATTGGTCAGCTTAAAAGGGGAACTGCTGCAGGTCAACTGGAAAAAGAGGATCTTTGTGGGTGGAAAAAAGTTTAGGAGCTCAGAAGGGGAAGTAACACTTGAGAGGGATGGGAAAAGGTGCAGGCTGGAGGCTAGCTAAGGATATGAAAGGGACATACAAGGATGCTCAGGTCTGCAAGGGGGAGCTAGGGTATGGAGTGGGAGTGGAGGGAGAAAGGTGAAAGCACAGGGCACAAAGGATGTTTGGAGGAGGAAGAAAAATGTGAACTATTATCTATTTGGAGAAAGGTATGGAAAATAATCAGCTACATGATGCTTGTGTGGGGCGTCTAAAGGAGACACCTTTGATTCTGTGAAGAAATAGATACGAGGATGTATTTGTGAAGAAGGTGTTAGAGTATGAAAGGGAAGGCTTGCGTGGTGATGGAAACACATGCTGAGAAAAGGAATGCAGAGGAAAAAATGAGCTGGATGGCGATAGGGTGTGGTGATGGGAAAAGGGTATAGGGACCCATAAAGGTATCTGAGGAGGTAGTTGCTTACAGAAATTTCAGAGGAGGTTGGAAGCCTGCTAGAGTAGTGCTATAGACATGTGCGGCCTGGTTGCAAGGGAGACAGAACTGGGGAAAAAGCCATGCAAAGGTGCTGTGAGGAAATGCAAGATGATGGAAATCATGGAGGCAGGGTGAACGGTGACAGGAATATAAAGATGTGTCAGGTCTTGAGAAGCATGAGAATGGGGGAAAATGAGGAATGTAGGAGGCACGAGGATGAAATTAAGGGCTGAGTTTTCTGTAAAGATGCCTGAGCAAAAGGTGGCTTACAGGAGGTATAGGTAAAGAGAGCACAGGGTGGGAAGAAATTTGGTTTTGTATCGCTTCGTAGGCAAACAGAGAAAGTAGTGCAAAGGTGCAGGAGTGGCTTGGCAAGCAGAAACAGGGGATGCCTCCTTACTGGGCAGTCGGGATAACACAGAGGAAGAACAGGCAATATGTTACAGGGGAAGCAGTTGAGGAAAATAATGGAAAGTACGGAATAATGTGAGCGGGGTGGGAGGAGGAGAACACATACTCAAATAAAAAAGAGTGATTTTCTGTTAAGAGAGACATAACAAACGTGCTTATATCTCTGTGGTAGGTACTCGCTAAGTGAAGCAGCAAGAGGGAATGGAACAAACGTGCTAGTGGAGAAATGACTAAAGATATAAAGGGGTGGGAGGAGAAGGAATGGGAAGGATAACTACCTGAGGGGCCGTATAACCCACATGGCTGTACTAGGGTCAAAAGTAAAGTGTGAAGTGTGTGGGGACGTGAGTGGAGTTAGGAGCTGTAGGGCACAAAGTGGAAGTGAAAGGGAATGACAGTTCATGTTACGAGGGGTGAGAAGCTCGGCGTAGGTTGACACACAATGGTGTGCAGGCAAGGAAAGTACCTGCCAGTTTGTGCCTGCTTGTAAGGGCTGTGGAAGGGAAGGTGAAAGAAGTTGTACTGGTAAGAAAGAGTTGTACTTACAGCACACTCAAAGTAAACGAAGGAAGTACAGGTAAGGATTGCAGACCTGGGTGTGGGGCCTGGGAGAAAAAAAAAAAACCAGCTTACGGGGGAGGGAAGAGTGATGAGGAGTGGGGAAAAGTTTATGACAGCTAAGCCATCTGTAGTTATCTGCCTCTTAGTTTAAGGGAGGCTGTTTAAGTGTGCAAGGGGCTGTATATGCATGCATAGCAGCATGAGAGCAGACTGGGAGTTAAGTGCGAGGGGGGAGCAAGGAGGAGGCACAGGTAAATGCACATAATCAGTCATGATAGGTGCACAGATGTATGAGATGCTGGTTTTGTGTATGGGTCAGGGACAGATGTGTTCAGTGAGCGTTGCTCTTACGTGACTAGCAGAGTTGTAGAGGGAGGCAGGTGGTAAGAACAATCCAGCCAGTCTGCAGGAAGAAGCTGAAATCAGTGAGGGGCATGTAAGAGTACTGAACTGCTGTAAGGGACGTATGTCTGTGTGGAAGTTAGAAACACTCACCCATCAAGCCGTGTTGATGCGTAAGATGACTGTTGGAGGCCGACTGGAGAATCACGTGTCCACTGCATTTGTGGCACAACTCTCCGTGTCGAAATAAGTTATGCAAGAGACACAGCAGAGGTGAGTTTCGCGAGTGCTAAGAAGCAATGTTTGCATAGAGAAGGAGGGTAGAGAAAGATGACTAACTGACAAAATGATTTGGTGCGTGGGTAGCGATAGGACCAAACGTGCACTAGATGTGCTTGCCTTCTGCATGATGTGTGCAGCAGGAAGGCTCTCCTTTAGAGATTTTGCAGGCTTTTTCTAAAGGACTACTGAATAATCCTGAGAAAATCCCAGGATGCCTAACTAAAATATTTACACCAACTTCATTTGGAGACATATCAATGCACCCTACTTTCATGCCTTAAAACTTCAGTATACTACTGCTGGCACACAATGCAGAGAGATTTCTCTAGGACCAGGTAACAAGGCTACTAGGTAGTTAACAGTGCTGTTAGATGAACAACCATTGGGTTGAAGTACACATAGAGAGTACAGGTGTCAGTCAAAGGAAACAAGAAAGTACTAGCTGTCTCCATGGCTTGAAGCAGTACTGGAGTAATGTGCAGCTGGCTGAAGGTTGAAAACACAGGATACATCTTGGGTACGAGAGACAAATACTAAGGATGTATTTCCCTTCAAAAAAATCTCATATATGGACAACATCTGTTCTTTAAATCTGTTCTACAAACATCTTCAAATTGTCCGGTTTGCCTAGGGCTTCAATGTCCTTTTAAGCGCTGTCCTGCCCTGGGTAGGAAAATGCTCTTTTCCATCCATAGCTGACCAGAAGATTGTGAGTAACACTGCAAGACTTGCACTGGGAGAAGACAGTCTGATGACACCGAACAGCGAGGCTTGAAGGCTGAAGCCTCTCGGCCCAGACCTTAAGTAGCACTGGTCACATGAAAGTTCATGGATCCCTTTCTGGTTTATTCCAGGGAACAATTCCTGCCAAAAAAAAATAGGTAGCCTGTAAAATAATTAACTAATAAGCAGTTAGTGCTTGTGCAACCATGGGTTGTGTTAGGAGCCCATGGTCCTACTTTATGCACCGGTTTCCCACTGTGGAGTCCGGTTCAAGCTCTCCAGCTTGATAAGTTTTCCTGTCGGTGCTTGGAGCTGGTTGTAGTCAGTGGAAAGCCCCTTTCTCCTCTGGTGGTGGTGAGCTTCCCACTGTGGCAGGTTGCAGGCGGTGGGGACAGTGAAGCGGTTGTCCATGAGGGGGAGACGCTTGACCACAGCCAGCGGTCCCGGCCCCTGGGATCCAGCTGGGCTGAAACCACAGAGGACAGCCTGCTCAGCCCATGGCCACCGGCGTGGCCCAGGGTAGTGCCCTGGCCTCCGACCGCTCCCGCCAAACCGCTGAGAAAATAAAAAGCAAACGGTGGCATCAACCTGCCAGCTGGCCGGGAAAAGGGAAAGGGATTGATGGGTACAATTAGGGCCGGATTGTTGCAGGAAAGGGATCAAAGCATGAGCGACCGAGTTGTGTTCAAATGCGAAGAACATGGGGTATGTGTGCCCGCCTGAACTCCTTTGTAACCATGACACAGCCACAGAAATGTGTTTGCAAGGGCTGGAACATCTGAGAGTCCCTGCAGATGTTTGCTGGGGCAGGGCCATGTGTGTGTCTCCTCACGGTGACTAGGAGCGGACAGTGGAAAGAAGCGGCGTGTGCGTAGGGATGACAGAGGTGGATGGCAGCTGTTTCTGTGTGGGAGACAGCCATCCCTGTTTGTACATCTGTTGGGGGGGGATGTGGGGATAAGTCGCTTTCTGAGGTAACAGATGGGATATGCGTGTGAAGAGAGAAGTGGTAAGGGTGGATATGGAGTAGTTTCAAGGTTGTGAAATGAATGCTGGAGGGAATATACAGAGCTATGTTCCTGATTGTATCATGAGCCATAAGTCCATAGAGGAAGGGGACTCCTCCGCAGAAAGCCTCAAGGAAGGTTATACTTCTTGTGGAATTAAAAAAAAAAACAAACCAAAACACCACACCCAAGCATCCAGTTCAGTTCAGGTTCTCCTTCTCTCCTTCACATGGTACAAGCATCTTGCTGCATGAACAAGCTAAGCAAAGTGGCCCTTTCCTTCAGGTTAGCAAGCATTTGGAAAGATCAGAACAAGACCATATACTCCTCCCTCTCCTATCTTTCTCTACTGCTCTCTCCTCTCCACCTCTTCACACACATGCAAAAGGGTCTTTCCCAATTCGGCTTCTAAGTTTGTGTTTGAAATTTTCCTCTGCGGAAACGTGTGATGAAGATATGTGTGAATGAGGACACTGGTGTGCTGGGGAAGGTTGTGTGTCTGTACATGTCGAAACAAAGTTCATTGGTAGTCATCTGAAGCTCACAGAAGTAACTTGCTGGTTGCATTTCAATGCACACGGAAAGGATAGAAGGTAATTCCATGTGGATCCATCAGGAAACCAGTGGGCATGACTCATTGCCACTCTGCCTGTACTTTAGAGGGAGTCACCGCCTGCCTAGCCATGTAAATCTACAGGTTCCATATAACAAGGTCCGTTTGTGTTACCTATTAGGAACCTGTACCAGTGGTGATGAAAACGTTCTTGGAGAATTTGCATCCTACAGTGTAAGATTTGCAGCATCCCTCCAACATTTTCTGTGCTTCAGCTGCGTGTGTTGCCCATAATGGAATCACAGCAATAAATGTGATTCTCAGTTGCTCTTTCATACCTTCCAGCAATAAATTCCTTTATTTTAGGTTTGTCCCTCCTATAGATTTTACATGTTTTATCTTACATTAGCTGAGTTAGCATGTAAGAAAGTGTTAATCTAGTTAACTCAGAAATATGTATTTCTCAGCTATTCCCTACAAAAAATCACCCACATTTGCCAGAAGTCTAAATCAATATTGTCAAAGGTAACTGGCAGTTAACTGGGGATTTACAGAAGGAAGAAATATATTGTACTCTACGTGAACGTTTAAAGGCTTGTCTACACTCAGGAGTGAATTCAGTTTGTGAGTGTGAAATTTAAGCCCAACAGCTGCTTCTGAATAACTCTGTGGTTAGACAAGTTCTAAGATAGCATCCTCTCCTGTGGCTTCTGCCTCAGCCAGGAGGTGAACAAGTACACTCACAAGGCGAAAGCACCTTTTTGTCCTCTTGAGAGACAGGATTTGGACAGTATTTGGTTTCTGCTCCAAACCAAGATCAGATGTTATAGCTTTTAGCTATCAAACATAGACCTCATAAATCAGATGGAGACATTTAACCAGTTTTCCCAGTGTGCTATATTTGAGGTAAACATGTAGTACCACTAGATGCTGAGATCTGTGATGAGCTTGCTTTCAGACATATTAATGATAATAGTAAAACGAATGCCTTAGGGGAATAACATAAATAATGTATAGTCAGCTAAGTCAAGAAAATGCTCTGTAGATGCAAAGGCTACAGCAGAAATATCTAAGAAATGCTTTGGAAGAATGTGGAAACATGTCACTGTGTGTCCCCCCTCTACCATTCCCCACTCCTAGCATGTAAGCAGTATGCACAAAACCAAACTGCAAGGTAGCAGCAAAAATAAAGTCCTGTGACACCATCCTAGCAAAAGAGAAACTTTACCCTGCTCTGGATTAGGTAAAAAAACCATGGTCGTTAAGAAGGACATGTCATTTCATGTGCTGGGGGTCTTTCCTGGATTTGAACATTCAAAAGTTAGAAAATATTTATTCAGTTCATTGTTTTCAGCTCCTGTGATAAGTGCAAAATTATTTCCTCCACACATTTCTCAATTTGCACAGTCTTATTTTACATGACTGACCTGCTAAACGGATGATGCAGTTGACTCCATAGGCTGTTTTCTTTGCTGTTTATTGATATTTACATGTTCTCTCACTTAGGCCCCCCAACATCTTGAGGAACTTTTCTTCTTTTTTGCTATTTACTAAATATGTTTCTCAAATACTTGACATGAGCTGTTCTTTGTTTAGTCCCATTCTTTGTGCTACAGAGTGCATATGAATTCTTTAAACCTTTTTTTTTTTTTTTCACCATGATTTTTTCAGTTTTCTGACTTCCCTCAATTTCATGCACATCTTTGTGGCACCAGAAGGTCCAGGGCTAAGGTGATATTCCAAAACCAGGAATACCTCTTTCGTCTCTTTGTCTGATACCACCTTGCATTTCCATGTGCCCTCTGTAATTATACTGACTTTTTGCACTCTCTAGTTCTCTCTTCTCTTTCTCTCTTCTGTGAGAAAAGAACCTCTGTGTAATAAATCCAGAACTACTTTATTGTTTAAATCATGGATAGCTAATTTGCAATATTGTGCCTTTCCAACTTCCTCCCTGACATTTAATACAGGTGTTTTGAATTGATTTTCCCTAGACTTATTATCTTGGGGTTTTCCACTCTGAGTCTTTTATTTTCTGCCCATTTTTCTAAACACTCTCTGTCCTTCTATATAACAATTTTTATGCTATCTTTCCATCCTTTCTATCCACTTGCAGCCCATTCCTTCTCTGTTGTTCTATTTTCCACAGCTGTACCCCGTAATTCTTTCAGATTGCTCAATGACACAACTGAAAAGAGTGATAGGTCACCAGGCACTACCCCAGCCTTGATAGACATCATTTACCAGCATCCTCTTTTCTGGCTTACAACCAGTTTTCAGGCCAGGTTTATTTTGCAGAGTAGATGGGAGACACGGATAAACTGAATGTACATATGTGTGGGGATAATGCATGCATGCGTGAGTGTGAATGGAAGAGGAGGGGTCAATTTGTGACTGCGTTGCAAGAACACTGCATCCTGTTTCTTTGTCCTCCTCTTCCTGGCCTTCCCGGCACCGTCCTTGCCATGTAAGACTGCTATATAATCGCTCTTTTGTTGCATTGACCAACTCATTGCCCGACTTGGAATTTTTCTACAAACTTCTGCCCGCTTTCCTGTCAGGGAGTCAGGCATCTTGTCATCACATCAGCATGCTGAGTAACTCCTTCTCCACCTCAGCTCTGCGACTCACACAAGCAGTATCTGTTCACGGGCCGGGCTCCCTCATGGTGCTCCCACCATCCCACCTAGTCCTTCCTGACCACCATGGACCTCACTCACTTGCCCTCTACCTTCAGTTCTCTCTTAAGCAGCGATTTCTTTTGCAACACAGGGAAAACAGCTCACTTAGACTGGAAGAAGTGACATCCCTCAAGACTTTGGACAAAATACACTTCTTTTAAAAAAAAAATAAGGAAAAGAAATTTTTATGTGATGAGGAATGCATGCTATTAAAACATCTCCTGTTCAAAGGGACTCCCTTGCAGCTTCTTCAGTCATATACAAAGTTGAAAGCAGCTGTACTTAGAAACAACTTGGCATTAGTACCAATGAGGGCTATCAGTTTTTTGAACCTGATGTCCCTAAGGCTCAGAAAGCCGGATTTCAAAAACAGAGTTGACACTTTTTTTCAGAAGTAAATGGAAGTTTTAGCATCGATAGCAATAGAAGCACAATTAATCCAATACTATGAGGATCTGAAAGTCCTCCAAATTAGAACTCTTAAATATTCTTGGCCTTGTAAATAATAATATGAACACTTAATGCAGAGTCACCCTTTCTGCTCGGGCACGTGTGGTGAGTACCACCGTCTGCCAAACACATCCCTCAGTTCTTGTGTGTGGCACTGGCATGAGGCAGCCTACATGAAGCAGGCTTTGCATGCTAGTGCTTTACACCATATCCTGGTCCTGCTTTATTTATTAGTATAGGTGCCCCCTGAAAGTCAGCTCTGGAGAGACTGCATATTGGTGGTATAGAGGGGCTGGTATAGTCCAGCTGCTTCTGTTAGCAGGCGTGATTTGCAACAGATCATTTTACGCAGTGAAACTCTTTCTGAGAGATGGCAATTATCTCGCCATACCAGAACACCTTTAGGAAGTACTGCCTTAGTATGTCTTTCGCTCCGGATGGGGTCTATATGTTCTTCGAAAAAATGTTGAATCAATTTATTAATACAAAAGCTAGTCATGAAGCAATCTGGACAGAGACTTTCTTTTTCTGCTGAGAGGTTGCATTTTCTCTATTCAAACTGCCTTTACAAGTTTGAAACACTCAAGAACAATGTTTAAATTTTGTGTTGAAAGAGTAACAATTACAGGCTCTGAGAAAAGTAAAACATTCTAAATACTACTACAAGATGAATTTAGGTTTTTCTTGTTGTTGTTGTTTTTAACAAAACAAAACAAAACAAAAAAAGCTTTATGAAGTTAAATATTGTCCTGGGAAGTTAAAGCTGCTTTTCACATCTGCTAGAATAGGGAGAGGTCTCCCTTGGAAGAGTTTACATTTTTTGGGAAACAGCTATGCTTTTAAAGTCCAGTGAAATATACTGATTTTTCTGTCTTTCCTCTACTAGAAAAGCTCCCTGTTCATTTTGCTTTTTTTCTCATAGTTTGTTCTCATTTACCTCATTCCTCTGAAATAAGAACTGGTGACTTTTCAGTGTTTGCTGTCCTTTGAACCACCATTAAGCAAATCTGATTGGTTTAGTTGTTCTTCGGTGAGTTCATTTGTTTACCTCTGTGTCTCTGGTTCAGATTGTGCCTTTACTGACTCAGCCTCTGATGACAGTTTTGACACCAGCACCTCCACTGAACTCAATGCAGTTATTTCTGATTTACACAGAAGCAGGAGTCCCCAGCTGAGCAAATGTGGAAATCCACCTGATTGCAGGCCAAATTCTGACCTCAGTTGCACCCAGGCAATCCTATTGAAATTAGTGGGACTGTAACCAAACCTTAAATTTGGGCCTTGGTGTTTGGTGTTTTTAAAACCATGGACGCACATCCAAAGCATTTTAGTATGTTGATTCATAGAAATCAGAGAGCGGAAGAGAATATGCCTATATTAGGTCAGTGGTATACTTCACTGGAAAAATTGTAGCAAATTGATTTTTTTGCTGGAATTTGCCAGTTCCTGAGAAACAAACCATTTTCTTGTTTGTTCTACTAAATCTCAACTAAGTCCCCCTGGATGCCAAAGTTTAAAAACATGGTAGGCTTCCCCCTGGTTCAAAACCCTGTCTCCTTGTTGACCCATTTGTTGGCTACTAGAGACAGCAGTCATCCACAGACCACGAAACTTGTAATTGCAGCTACAAGGACAAAGCCAATGAAGCCTATTGACTTGGAGCAACCCAGGGCATAATACTGTCCCCTCACAGGGGACTCTGAAAACTGCTGGGCTTGGGAGGTCAAGTGGAATTCCTCAGAAGTGGAGAATTAAAACCAACAAAATCCATCTCCTAGTACAGTCTGGTATCTCCTAATACGGTATGTGGTCCTAAGAGCTCAGCTAGCCAGATAGCGTATTCTTCAAAGCTCTGTCATGTCTAATTTTAAATTCATCAAGTGCCTGGGCTTCCGTCACGCCACTTAAAGTCTTCATAACAACCCCCATCCAACTTGAGTGCCACTTGTTACTACAGAATTGAGCGCTTTTCCGTGTAAAAGTTGTTAGCAACAACACAGTCCTGGGTGGCAGTAGGACAGCCTGGCAAAATACGTCTTCAGAGTTCAGCTTTGGTTTTAATTTTATTTTTTCCTTAGTTAACTTCTAGTGATTATTTTTTCATTATGGTATTCTTTCAGGAAAAAGTGAAAATAAAAGGTTTCAGCGTTGAAAATAACAGAAATATTTTAATAAATAATCTGTTCTTGAAGAACAGCTCTTCTGCAAGAGAAAGGCTTAGCAACATCTTCCAAAGACGATTGAGGTATGTCTATAGCCTGGCAGCAACCTGGACAGAGATCCAGGAAGTAACTTTGTACAAATTGGCATGCCTACACCATACAGCACCTTACTCAAGGAGAGTCTCCTGATCCTCCAGTCAGTTAGGAAAACTGCACCAGGATAACTAGCCTTATTGCCTTACCTCAGCTTGGACGGCATTGCAAAGCTCTCCGTAAACAAATTGCCCAAGGACACTCTATAGGTTGATGTTAAGACATTCCCGAGTGTAAAGACGCTCAGGAGGAGTGGAAGAGACAGCACTTTATAAGCTCTCAACCTGCAGCTCCTGCAGCACAAGCACAGGCTGTGCCAGGCAGAAGAGAGCCACTTGGTCTGGCATGTCTCTGCAAACACACTGAGGCTTCCCTCAGTTATTCAGACTGTTTGCTGGGGCACACGAACTAAGCCACAGCCGTTTTTCCAGTTCCCTCAGGACAAAATGCTCTTTTAAGATGACTGGAGTCAGAAATCTTCTTGGTCCTCTAAGGGAACCGTGCCAAATCATTGGCAAGAGAAAGGTATGGACAACTTCTTGCTATTCAAGATATTCAGATGTGCGCACACATGGCTACCACAGCTTTCCTTTGGCCAGATTCATAAATTTGGTTATTTTAATTTTTATTCATAAATATCCCTAGAGACTTGTTTATTTCAATTGCTTTCTGAATTTTCTCCAAATTAGCTTTTTTAGTAACACATGGAAACTTATATAGTACAAAGTAGCATCCAAAATTATTTCCTGGTTGCCTGGCAGATTTCCACTGATGGATTTCACTTTGGTTTTTTCTGTCTTTTCTCATCCATCAGCTTCTATTATCCTCCTGCCGAATTTTCTTGAGTAGTCTGTTGCTACCTCTGGAGATAACTAGCTTAACAGAGGCCTAATTCTGACCCCACTTACATGGAAGAAGCCTAATGGACCCCTAGGGAATAAGTTCATCTTGAGGCAGTGAAAATTTAGACCAGAGTCAAGACCTGAGAACTCAACGGAGAAACTATTGCAAATAACCAGGGAAATAAGAGTGGTTGTTTCTGCACAAAAAGTCTTAATATAGAAACACTTTTCTAAATCTGAACTAGCAAAATTTCATCTGAAATTCTGCTCTGACCTGTCTACTGCTAGATGGCATCAAATGTTATCTAATCACAAGTCCGATACCACTCTTGTTTGCTTCCTTGCTTGCTTGTTTCATTTACACTTTTTGCAAGAATGTGCTGATGTGATGACTCTAGCTCTTTCAATTTTTCTGTTCATGAATTTCATCCAGATGAATTATCTCAGGCAAAACCTGAAAAATGAAACCAGGCATTTTACCTTTGATCTGAGGCAAATAATCATAGGTGCCATCACCAGCCTTCCACAGGAACATGGTCCAGAATAAAAGACTTGAAAAGAATCTCAAAGATCCTTCTAAAATCCATGAAATGTTTTAGCAATTTTGTTTTTTCTTTCCTTTTTCTTACTGAAAAGGAACAGATGGGAATAGAAGTAAACTCTGCCATCTGGAAAGACTGAGAGATTAGTATGAAGAGGGCCAGGTGTCAAGTTTGTTCAGCACCAGCCCATCTTTGCCAATTATCAACATCAAAACCTAATCTCAACAAGGGCTAAATTACACTAAAGATAAATGAATTTGGAAAGCCATTTTTTCAGTATCTTTTTGTCACCTAATTGTTCAATGATCTTGAAAACTACAGACTTATGAACAGAAACACAAAATAAATCCATCTGAATTTTTATCTTTTATATCACAGGAAATTCTCTGCCTTGGTCTCTCCTACACTACATTTAACACTGCAGTCTGGATTCCAGTTGAAGTCCATTAGCTGTGTCATAATCTTTTAAAATTATTTTAATTAAAATTTATTTATGGGTAATTTGGACCTTGTTCTTATAACAATTTGAAATGGAAATATAGCACCTATAAATCTTCTTTGAGTGGGAAATCAGAAGCCTAAAATCCATCATAAGTCTGTTCAATCTCTCAGTGGTGCCTGATCCACTGACCTTTCTGCTTTAGCTATTGAAAATTGCATGTGTATATGTAATATATATATATGTATTATACGTATATATGTGTACATGTACTCATGTATATGTATATATGTGCATATATATCTACGCACTAACTACATAGAGCAAGACTGAAGATGTCCTGTTCCTTATCTGAACAGATTTTCATTTTTTTTTTTTAACATTGCAATTATGAGAATTCACAAAGCCTTTGGTGTTTATCTTATGATTACATGAGCAAGTGTTCTTGCTTTAAACTTTCAACTGAAGGACATTTGACCAAATAATAGAACTTCTTCATACCAATGAGACTGGTAATACAGATCTCCAAAAATACATTTTCCCCTAGAATACACAAAAAAACAACCTGTGTCAACCTTGGACCATGATTTAAGTTCTGGGAAATTGCCATCATTGGTGGTATGAATTCAATTTTTTAAAGCTTTTTTTGTTTGTCTTTCGATCTTTCTACACTCCTTTGAGGTAAACATATTGCATCTCTGTCTCACAATTTCCACTTGTGTGTACCTACTTCTCTTAAAAAAAAACCCCAAACAGTATCTTTTAACTTAAATTTAGAGACAACCTTGCAATAAAACACTGTCACATAATACCATAACATTTCTTGATGCTTTCCCCTCACTTCGAGTTTCACTTTAACTTGGGCACAAAAGCAAAATGTATAAGTCAGAAAGTTCTAATTCGGATTCAAGGTAATGATACAGATAATATATGTAAAAAGCTATTCAGCAGTTCCAACCAATACTACTTCTCTTCAACCATGCAGAATGCATACACACTGAGTTTCTTGGTGAATACCCTCAACCCTGTTTTGCCATATTCTGCAAAACAATTTTGCTTCTTATTTGCAAAACAATTCTTTCCAAAAGCTGGAGCTGCATAAGCCAGTACTTTTTTCCATGCATAATGCAATCCTTTATGCTTCTTTTACAAGTTGGCTCTGATTGTCTTTTGTCAATTTTTGCTCGTAGTCTTCAATTTTCTCCTATGTCTGCATGTTCTTAAGGGTTTGTGGTTTGGTAACCCAGTCAGCTGTGGCCTTCCCTTGATTTCCCTCCAAAACATGCAATTTTTCATAGCTTTTTTTTTTTTTTTCTTCCCTAAAAGTATATAAGGAGTTTGCAAATTTTTTTTTCTCAGTTTGACTCCTTTGTGCCCCATCACCATCTGAACAGGTAGGGTCCACAAGGTCCTCTGAAATTGCTTGTTTGAAAAAGTCTCGAAAATGTTGTGTAAAACAGTTTTGTCCCCAGTTTTGATGCTGATACCTTTCAAAATTTCCTTCATTTGTTATCACAGTCTACTAAATACCTTGATCTTCCTCTCTTAATGCCATGGGCCTCTAGGACCTCTAGACATAAAGACACACTAAACATAATTATTGCTGCTCATGTTCTTTTTCAGTAGTGTTCCTTGTTTTTGTGAGGAGACAAAATCTTGCTTGAGTCTCTTCTGCTTGACTTCAGGAAAGGTTAGGCTATTTGGGGACTTTTGGCATCTCTATTTTCTCACTCATCGTCTTCTTTCTGCTCTTGATATTCTACATATGTTATTTTTCTCATTTTTCCTCATGCTATAATGCACTGTGCTTTGATGATGGTTAGCCAGAACTCAGACATAAAAAGGAATTAAGGGAAAAGGCATCTCTGCATCCCTCTCTCAGAAAGACAGACATTGAAACTAGCTTTTAGCCATCATATCAGTATTTTTGGAACTGTTCGGAAGCCCAGAGAATGGATGACTACATGAGACTTCCAAACTACATCTCCAGTAGCACACCATATAAGCCTACAGTCATGATTCACCGTAACAGTTTGATCTAAGGGATGTTAATAAACCGGTTGTTGGAGATGTTATCCTTCAGGGGACTTTGCCCAGAAGGAAGAAACATGTCTGTGAATAAAATTGCTACAATAGAATATTGTACACAGAGAATTGCTGTGTAATTTATTATTGAGTATAGGGAAAAACATGTGTTGAGTTTGTTAAGAAAATATAAAGGAAATATCTCATTTGATGCAAATCACATAGAGTGAAATGTTTACTGTTAGTATTTAAGTTTTAACGGTGAAAATAGAGAAAAACATTGCCAAATCATGAATATCTGATGGAGAACATAAACTGTAGAGCAAGCATGTTTACGTAAACACGAGAAATCTTCAGACAGTTCCATTTCTAGCATTGCTGACTGCACCTGGCTACCAAGCCTTAATCCTAATGTATAGTTCTCAGTCTGTATTAATCCACAATTTGATTTGAGACAAATAGGCAAAACCACATGAGACCATTGCCATGCAGCAATGTTTGCAGCAATTGCTGCAAACAGTATCTTTGCTCTAGCTGTGGAGAGTGACTGAGCTTCTCAAAGTCAGACTCATCACCTGTCCTATTTTCTTTGGTGATGGGGGGCAGAAAATAGAGGGGCTGGAAAATTTCTCTCCCTTGTTGCTTTCGCATTGAAGAGTACTGTAGATGATACTGGCATCAGCCATATAATCACTGCGTTATCTCACCACATTTAGAACACGTGGAGACAATCTAGTGATGAAAAAGGCAATGACTGGTCTAAATTAGTGTTCTCCTCATTTCTGGCGCTGCTAGAATCACTTGCCCTCTCCCCTATGTTAGGGCTTTTTTGTCCTTTTCAAGAAAATCAGCTTCTTGCTGAGACATTTAACTGTCTTTGAAATCACTGATGGCATTTCAGTGTAAAGTGAACGAACAGAGCCAAAGCAACTGTCTGTTAATTTCAACCCTTAAACTTGCTTTCAGTTAACATTGAAACACTTAACAGTAAGATTATTTGAATTCTTTTTTTTTTTTCTTTTTTTTTCTTTTTTTGAGGGAAAGGCTGTGAACATTGTCATGACATTAATGGTTCATATCAACAACACACTGGTGCAACGTCACAATTTGTACCAGAAATCCTAAAAGTACAGTTCTAAGAATGAATGTAAAAACTGCCCCTTTCACAATTCCTCTCCAACTAAATGGGTGATCCCAATTGTGATTCTTTCTTTAACTCATTTATAACTTCCTTTATTTCTTGACAGAATAAAATTTTAAAGAGAGTACCTCCTGCATTTATAAGGGTAATTGCAATCATATGTTTTTAGCAGAGACAGTTCCTACTGGTCCTCCCATCTTTCTTTGCTTCTCAGCCATTTCCACATTTCATTTATGTCCCTAATTTCATATTTCATCTAAGAATGCAAGCAGGTAAAATATTTTATGCATGCAAACACCTCCTCATCTAGAAGGGAAAGACGCTTGCTAGGTTTCAAACTCAGTGTTCTACTACAACAGATAAAAGAGAAGTGGAATTTGGAATCAAGAAAGCAAGCTGCAAAACTTAAGACTATGTCTCACTGATAAAAACAAAGAAATACTTTGCAAAATGATTCCAACTGATTATAGGGAAAGACACCTCTCAGGAGCACAGGCTTGATACTTCCAGTTTTTCTGAATTAAATTATATTTAAATCTGTATTTGGAATACAGGACCTGATGTTATTCAACAGCTTGCAAAACAGAAGACACGTAGAACTTCATCAGATGATGATTTCACTGTTCTGTTTACTTGCCTGCCCATTTCATGAAAGGCTTTTAGTAACTCTGACCCTTGCTATGATCCCTCCTAGATGTCACTGTTTATACAAACTTAGTGTAATGGTTATGCCTTCACTACAGAATTAGAATAATTTATATTGGAAATATCTAATTCCCATAGAGTCAAAGTTCTTGTTCATGAAAAAAAAACCAACAAATAAACAAACAAAAAGCTTTATTGTAAAGCTTAATGTGTGAATTTAAAGCGAGCTATGAATTTACCAGCATGTCCATGTGTGCATAATCTGATTCTGGTATAAGAGTGTCTGGTTTTGAGTTTAACATAAATTATTTTCCAAGTAACAAAGCCTAAACCAAAACAAGTTGTTTGTTGGCAGTTACATGAATGAAGCCTGGTGTCTTATGAACTTGTGTCCTGTGCCTGTACTCCTTCCTTCAGCTTCCCTCCCTTTTGTTCTGCAATACCTCAGCTTCCTCCTGCTCTCCTGCTCTCACCTCCCTGTTCTGTAAGCACCTACACAGTGTTTTATCTCTTTTCCATGTTCTCTGACCACTGGCTTGGCAGGAGTCAGCATGTGCTTTAGCTATCTGAGAGCGCTGCCTGTGCTAATGCACCGCCTAAAAGCTACCGCACTTGCGACACTCTGAGACAGTCACGAACCTGAGTGTCCTCTTCCACCAATTATCACAAAACTTGTAGGAACATAGTATTTTTGAGAATTTTGCCCCACTAGTAGATTTGGCTAAAATAAACTTGCAAATTTAGAAATTACTGGGACAGATGAGCAGGCAATGTGATCATGCAAAATTTTTTCCTTAATAAAACAGGCTAAAAAGTCACAGTGGAAGTGCATAGCGGGAGTTGCAGGGTAAAGCAATACCTATATTGTTAAAGAACATTTCTGTTCCACTAAATATTTTTATGTTTATTTTGTGATCAAACATAATTTTTAACAATTATTTAGGAGCAACTGGGGGTCAGTTCAGATTGTCTCTGTGTTGGAAAATTCTGGAAAAGCAGTCACCTCTTAATTCTTTTTTGTTTTCTGATGGTTACTTGCCTCAGAATAATTCAAAGACGGCTTCACCCTTGAGTTCACAAACAAGGTCAACCTGTTCTCCTGTTTCATTTTATTTATTGTACATCACAGTACTGGAAGCTCTCGTTCACAGCCTAGAACCAAAAGCTTGAGTGCTGACAGCCCAGGTCGTACAGTTGTCTTACTTAGTGCCTCTGCGAAGGCACCCAGTGAATTCAAAGGTTTATAGTGGTGCTGGGTATTTCTCTGGGTCCTGGTACTGGAAAAGAAATGTACTCGTCTGACTTCCTGTTGGATACAGCTGTTTCAGAGCAATCAGCAGCACCTGAGAGTACAGAACCATGCTATTGAAGAAAACTGGGACCAAAGCTTTCAGGCTCTTCCCCCCACAACAAGTAGGAGCTTGCACTAGCCACACAGCTTTAAGTTCGTAAATTGTTTTTGTCATATGATTGCAGAAGGGTGCGCGAAAGATTTTACATTTTATTTATCAGTTCCAAAGCTCTCTTTGGCCTCAGTCTCTAAAGCTCCATGAATATACTTTTTGTGGACTCATTGATATGACCCTTCTTGCTTTTAGATATAAAAATACCATTTACAAATGCCACCTGTGTAGTTTCAGCTGATAGATGATGCACCTATTTAAAAAAAAAAAAAAACCCTAAAAAATACCATTTGAAAGAATAGAAATATTTTTTCTTGAACAGAAAATAAATTGCCTATCAAAATCATTTTGCTAGTGTTTAGTACCCTTCTTTGTTTTGCTTTCAATAATCATACCTTCAAGTTCATTCACTTTTAAAGGAATTTTGGACTTTGAGTCCAGAGCAGTTATTGCAAATTTGTAAAAAAGAGTATCTGCATGGGGACTCTTGAAAGTGGAGTGCCTGTTGAAAAGGATGCGACAAAAACATCCCAAACACATCCCATGCGTGAGTGATGCATCTAGCAGCGCAGCCTGGTATTTAACAGTACACACACAGCCAAAGCAAGGGACAGGGTGAGTGGGGCTGTCACTTCAGAGAGGCACCAAAAGGGATGCATGCAAGAGATGTTGCCCTTCTCCAAAAGGAGGGCCTGCAGGTCTCTGGAGATGCAGGACTCTTTGCTGGCAGCAGCTGGAAGGAGCCCAAAGAAGAGGGAAGGGAGGGTGAAGGGTTGCCAAAACAGGCTCCAAAGTGTCTTACAAAAAACTGTCCAGGAATGAGTTCCAGTGCGAAAAAAGCAGTCACTTAGTGGAGGTTATTTAGCAAGCCTGCCTGAATAACAAATACACTGGGGGGGGGGGGGGTGGTGTANNNNAAACGCACGCAGTGGGGGGGGGGGGCATGTGAATGTTGTTTTCCACTTAAAACCAGTTCTCAAAGGCTGAAGCTCACCCCTTATAGAGACCCAGCAATGGGCGCTTCCACCACATTGATCACACTTATGGTTTATCATTCTGCGAGCTTCGCCTGAGCTCAGCCTACTTACAAGTCTTCCAACCGAGTGAGCTTCAGACAGAAGGAAGAAGGGAAATTCATTGAATGTATTCCTTTTTCAGATGTATTCATTCAGTTCTCCACACCTTAACATTCTGCATCCATCCAGTGATATCTGAGCCAGGTGTGGTGGTGCCAGCAGTATCCAAATTTGTGCAAATACCCATGAAACATGGCTTGTTATGCAAAGTTTGGCAGTTCAATGTAGGTAGTCTGCCAAAATGAGACAGGAGCCTTATCAGAAGGAGACAGGAAATTCTCAAGCAAATTTGGGACTTGACTTTTGAGTTAGGAGCTATTTAAGGCACAGATCCCTCTGTCTGGCAATTATCAATTCTTCCCCTTATAGCTGCAGAGCAAATCCAAGTGTCTTCAGATTTTGGCTGGGCAGGAGGTGTGTTCAAGACTTGGTTCTCCAGAGCAAATATAGTTCTGCAGTTCTGGTTCTGCCTTCAGTCCAAAAGTGCAAAGGTCGTATTCCCGTGCTCCAGAAATCTCACAGCAGCATCTGTTGCTCACGAAAAACGGTAGAAATTTCAAAGCATGCCTGACAAGATTGTAACATTGTCAAATCAGAATATAAATTCAACACTAGACTACATTTACTGCAGATTCAAAACACAGACTAGGAAGTATTAGAGGTGCTGCTGCAAGTCAGTAGGCTGTTTTCCCTCTCAGGTTTGTATGCCTTTTTCTCATCCATGCATCACTTGGCTCTGCCAGATAAGTAAGTAGCTGTGCTAAACTGTATCTGTGAGGATAATCATGTCTTTGTGTTAATATCTTGTATGCGTGCTTCAGCACCAGACAATACATTCAGATGCTAGTAGGAGTATGATAGGACACAAGGTGAATGACAGTTTTTCTTGAAGTGGAAAGCTTACTCGATTTTCCGCTAAATTATTCTGTCCTTATTGGCAGTTTGTTATTTCCACAGACTTGGCTCATAAATACTGGATCTCTGCCTAGCTGGGAAATTGCATTTCAATTTTCAACACCTGCTATGTGCTAGACTTCTATGAGAGGGCTAGCTAGTTTTCTGCAAGGATGGGATACTTACAGTTAGTATTGTCACCCGTGACTGTTAAAAAGCGGTTAATGCTCATCCCAGTTTTACCTTTCCTGCAAGATGACTTCAGTTTGCTATTAATTTTGAAGTATGGTTGGGATTCTTGCTTGACTTTTGTTGATCTTACAATGTAACCACATAACCATATCTTATGCAGACATGAAAGATTCTACTCTCTTCCTTATAAAACCAGGGTACGATTTTCTTGGCCAATATCTCCCTCCACACCCAGTTTTTCACAGTGTGTTTGTTAGTGGCTGTTTAGCAAGACGCAAGCATTTGGATTTCATGGCACTGTATGTATAGAGGCTGCAGAGAATTCAGCAGATCTACTGAAGTGTTATGTAAACAGAGGACATTTTTGATAATTGTAATTATACACGGTTGCACACAATTATTCATGGAAGCTCTGAAACCATCGTTATATATTTTGTTCACCAGATCTCAATAACTATTTTAGTAAGACGGACAGATTCAGGGCTAAATCTATTCTTTGTCAGGCTGGCAAACCTGGATTTTTGCCCATACGCAGCATGGGTGCAAAATGAGTACGATATCTTGGGTCTTTCTTACACAATGGTGCATAAATATGTAAATGCTGAACTATTTTCCCCCAGCCTTGCCAGAGCACACTGAAGTTCAGTGTCCCCTCAGCGCTATATACACCATAGACATAACCTTTTCTGTCTCCTACTTACCTTTACCCTGAGGCTGAGACGTGCGAGGGGCAACACAAGGGCATTTCTTCGCAGTCTCAGTAGCCTCTTCTCAATAAACAGATGCACACAGGCATGTATTATATCATTAACATGGCAGATCAGTGCATACCTCGTAGCCTCATGAAGCCTAAGATGCTGTTTTCATTTCCTGTAGTTTGGGAAATCCAGCAAACTTAAATTCGTTGTTTTGTTTGTTAGTTTTTTTTAAGGATCTGCTATCTTTTGCTTCCCAGTGAGTTTACAAAGACAATGAATGCAGAAACAGACATTTATGCATGACTTGAAATAACATATCACACCATCTCTGTGCAAGTTGTGTCATCTATTAACAACAAATATGCAAACACATTCTCATACACGGGACACACTTCTCTCTCCTCTTGCAGCAGCCCTAGAGCTCTCAAAAAGAAAAAGATCCATTCAAGAAAATCACACAGACTTTTAAATGGACAGGAAGAGATCACCACTCTCTTGCTCACAGACTCTTTCCTGCAAATAAATATGTTTATCTATCCTGTTCTCAGTGGCCTCCAGTGATGAAACCTATACGTGTTTCCTAAGCAATCTGTTGCTGTGCTGTAGCATCCATAGCTGTTAGAAGGACATCCTGTGCCTGCCTGATCCTTCAGCCAAACAGTACTGATCTTGCTTCACCGTCATGTAAGAGGGCCAAAAATCTGTTCTGGCAATTAGAGCTCATCATCAGTGCAGCAAACCTACATGGCAAGATCTGGAAAATATGAACTATGGCTTCTTTCATGTAAAATACCTTGTCAATGCCATATGCATATGCCATCAAGCCATAAAGCCAGAAGATTTGATACAAGGTGGTTGTTGCAATCTCACTGGGATTCCTTTTCATAGACAGGCAGGGAGAAATTCACTTTTCTGAATGTCTTAAGAGCCATTTGAGATGCCTGAAATATCCACGTAAAGCTTGTCCTCGTTTACCAAACACCCACACCCTTCTAGAGCAGTGTGCCTTATTGGAGGCTATGCAGAATTCCTTTGGGCGTGTTAAATGGAAATAGACACCAGTGGGTGAGCACCTGAGTAAAGCCCTTAGCTCCCTGTGACAGTTACAAGACAAATGGTCTTTACTAAACTGTCTCCCGTGCTGAGAGGCTTCTGGAAATACCTACCGTGATTATCAAGTGGGTTTTTTTGCTTATATCTTATTTTTTTCCTCAAGAAACAGGCACTTAGAAACACAGGTATAAGTACAGGTCTTAGTCTGTAGCCAGGTTATATTAGTAACAGGATTTGACTGGAAAGATAACACAAGTTTGCTGGACAGGTCATTAATATTTTTTTCTGCACCTTATGATCTCTTATTATCAGTTGCAACATTCAGCTTCATCCTCAGGTACACACTTATAGGTTCTTCTCCATTTGTTAGTACTTTGGTAGTGTTAGGACCAGCAGCGCTATGCAAAGCCTCACCTGCTATGTCTCATAGTTGCATCATGTAGGCAAGGTTCTTCATCCATATGGTACAACTGTGGAAAATAGAGGCACAGAATTAAAATGACTGACGAGCACAGTGGCAGGAGATTCCTGTACTTAACGGATTTGTTGCTACAGCCTTCGAGTATCGGTTTAGCTTACAGCTGGCAGTAAAATAAAGATGAAAATGCAATTTCCTGCCTCCCAGACTGAGTGAAATACACCTGGGAATGAATAGGACTAGGGAACACAATTGTCTGGAGTCCCTGAAATGGAGGCTGGGTGGCATATAAGTTTTGCTGTGGCGTTTTCCATAGGAGCACATTTATCTGCTGTGTTCCTTCCCCTGGACTATGCTAAAGGTTATCACTGTTCTAGCTTTTATACTAGTTTCAAACATTTACGCATTAATCAGCAGAGATATGGTACTGAACTTTTCCTTGGAACTTCTGCATATTTACTGTCTTGCATGACATATGTATATATCATTACTGGATGTTGATAAGAACAAACGAGAGGGAAATATTTAACAGACGCAAACAAGCACTATACTTAGCATATGATTTATAAGTTTAAAATGGAGTCCAAATGCTAGTGGTGGGAGCCTTGTAAACTGAATATGCAGTATTATGTTCTGCATCACCACTTAAGAATGAAAAATTAAACATTACCTCCATTTACTTAGGCTACAATGAATATCTTCAGTGCTTTATGAATTACTGAGATGTGTTTTCATGCCAAACTAAAAGCAAAAAAATAAAAAAACCCAAACACCTACAAGAAAACTCAAGTCTCTCCACTTTACAAGACTTTTTGAGTAAGAAACCAACATGTGCTTATGCCATCACAGTCTAGTCTGGCCCAAGACAAGACAAAACAAAGCATTGCAGAGTACATGAAAGCAAATTAATTCACTGGGAAAGTCCTTTGCAGGTCACTCCTAGAAGGCATGGAAAGTGATCTCCATTTTCAGCCCTCTCCAAAATAATCACTTAGCAGCATTTCAGAGGGTCGGGTCAAGTGGTCTCAGCAGGAGATGGAACCAATGGAAATACTTTCCAGTGTCAGACTTCTCTCTACGACAGCCAAAAATGAGGGGTTTAATGCAGAATAGCAGTGAAGGAGAGGTAAGGTAGTTTTCCTATAAAAGGAAAGTACAAACAGAGAGAGCATTCCTTCACAGAAGGCAAAGCAAAGAAAAAGTAATCAATTTTTTCTGCCCACTCTTAAAGTGAAAACATTAGGACACCATAGACCAATCCAAATGAAGTTAATGGAGAGATTCCTAAGGACTTCGGTGGATTTTGGAGTTATACTGAACTCCTGGTGTTTCATGGACAGGCTGCCGGCATGTGGGTAAGAGGGATCCAGTCCTGTCCACCTTATTCCAGAAATAACACAAGCAGTTGATCACAGACCTACAGGGTTATGCCCTGCTTGTCCCATGAAAAAACTACGTAGGCTTTTGTGGTGGTGACAGTTTTCTTCTTCTCTCCCCTTCACAATGACTGAACTGAAAAGCAGGCATACAAAGCAAGACAACACTGTTGAGGCAAATAGAGATCAAGAGGTAGAGCAAGCTATGCTAGCTGGTGAAGTTATGGTGTTTGGGGAGACATGAAGCATTGCTGAGATGGAGTGTTTACAGAAAAAATCCCACAGCTCATATTTGTATTATGTATTTATAAATTCCTGGAACTCAATTTTATAGGGGTTTTGATTAATGGCTGTCTTGCAGTTCAGCTCCAAGCCTATTGAACTTACTGTACTGGAACTGAGCAAGACACACGCTAGCCAAATATGAACACTACTACTGGACTGTGATTTAAAGGTGGTTCATTGCTCAAAGGCATTGCTGTGGAGGCTCTGCTTATTGTACATGTAGATCTCAAACCTAAGGGAGGGCCTCTCAGAAGCCTTCTTAAAATCAGAGTCAGGTATGTATTTGTCTTGGATACCTCCACGGCAGAATAGGTAAAGAACAATGAAAAATGCTGTGATTTCCCATGACTTTTACAATAATGTGTGTACAGCTCTTGTTGATGTACAGATTCTCCTAATTATATATTTATGTCACTTCAATCACAGTATCTTCCAGGAGCATGGCCAAATGCTTGATTTTCTTATGCTGGTGGTGTATGCCAAGTGTTCCCACACTGTGGTATTTGACATTAGTGCTGTTTCTCCCACACTTCAAAGAGGACATCTGTGGTTATGGCTGGCAAATGCCGACTTAATTGTTGATTATCATAATAATATAGTAAAAGCCGTCTCATTCTGTTGAGGTGGGAGTGACTTCATTAAATACAGTCCTTATGGCTATTACAATTTGTGAGGCGAAACTTGACGCCTGTAATCTCTTGGTGTGTCAACTAGAGTCAAATGAAGGCAATGTTAAAAAAAAAAAAAAGGATGAGAAATCTGAAGGTTTGCCAACATTGAGAGAAAATTCTACAGTCCCTTGGGTTGTGGTCTTCTCAGACAATGCAGCCTTTGGTTGTAAGAAGGTGCAAACTCTATTCGATCCCAGAGCTGGTGTGTAAGAACAGGATCACTGGGATATTTCACCCACCCTCTTACAATCACTTCTCGTGAAAAACAAAACAGAAGATTGATAATCGTTGTTGATAATAGAAATCTTTAGAAAACACAAGGAATATTTGTACTCCCTTTGAAAACTCCTTGAAGGAGTTGAGGCAACTAAATCTCTTTCATCTCACTTCTTTCTGAGTACAGCATAAAGATGAAGCTGCATGTGAAATTTGTAAATGCTCAAATTCTCTCTGTTAAGAGAACAGTCTCTGCTTCCATACACTGTGTAACAACAACAGCAAAAAGCAGCCTAGCCCTTTACACACAGAGTAAATCCTGGAAAACTGAATTTGCAAGTAAAAATTAATACTGAAGAATTGTTTCTAAGAAAGATTTTCTCCTTTAGTAGTTTGGCTTTGTGTTTTTAAAAACATGAAACAGTTACAATTACGCTGGCTTATTAAATAGCCCGAGTCCAAAAAAATGAAGTATAGAGTTGCTGAAATTCATTTAATTACACTTTTGCAGCATAATGGGCTTGACATGAAGACAAGACTTAGTCTGTTTTTAATGAAAAATGTTACTAGCTGTTATGACTGCTTGCATTTGGATGAATGTCCTTTATTGTTAAGTCTAAAATATTATACATAGGTAATTAGCATGATCTATTTATGGCAGAATTAAATCTTTTTTTGTTGTGTTTGTACTGGGTTTCTTCAGTACTCATCTTCAATTAACTTCATTTTTCCTTATTTCTTCTTATTTTCTTTGAGCTTTGCAAGGCATAGTGGCTGTCTTTTCTTACTCAGGGCACTATTTTGAAAGATAACTGTTTGGAGTGACTTGTGTGTTTCTTTTTAAAGAAAACTTTCATTCATGTCTGTTGAGGTCCTTGGTTTCCAGATGGTTCAAATATAAAGCAGCAGTTCTCTTGCTGTGCCACACTGTCTCTTGCACTGCTGTGATGGTTTTAGTCACAACTAATGGCTGTCAAGAAAATGAGACTGATTTGTTATTTCAGAAGTTCCTGCTACATGACTTAAGGATTCGAAGTGGGTCAGCCACCAGTCAGACATTGCAGCAGACGGTCAAGCTCCAATAGGAGTGACAGACAGTCATAAAGTTGCCATTTTAATGGGAGAATATTGGAAAACAAAGTTACAGTCTGAGTATGTTAACTCTGGAGAAAAAAAAAGTGGTGTGAGAAAAAAAAGTAGTGTTTTAAAGAGAAAAGGCAAAGACGTCAAGAGTGTGTTCATACATCTGAAGACCATCAAGATTTTAGATTTAGATACATCCCCAGGCTTCCCAGGCTTTCAAAGTAGGAATGATGTGAGGTAGTGTGAGTGTATTTGAAAGTACCAGAAGTTAGAGGTGAGCCTAAGGATTTGGTATGCGGAAGACAACAATGGACAGTTAATTTATTCACAAACTGGTGTTCTGTGCCATCTTGGATGTAGTTATGTCTGGGAGTATCAGGGACCAAAAGGGTGGAGGAGCCATGAGTGACCTCACTCTTCAGCTCCCAGAACTAACATCTCTTCGACACAGTGCTTAGATGAATGATGTAAAGAGATGACAGCCCCCACTGTTTGGTATAGCTGTGGGTATAGTGGATTTAGATGATAAATTCTGGTCTCCAGTATCTTGACACACTGTATTACTGAAAATATGAAGGATTAGGGAATACCAGAGGGATCATGTATTTTAATCCTGACTCATTAAGTAATTTTGAGTAAGTATTCACAAAGGTTTCCCCAGTGTTTCTCACAGCTTTATCAGTCCAATTCCATCTCACCAAAAGGAGACAGACAGACTCCCACTGACTTCTTTTAGAGCTGGATTGGTCCTGCAATGTGCTACATACAGTATATACAGCTATTTGCTTAGAATCCCAAAAATAGCTAAAAGCATATTAACAAAGTGCATGGATGCTCATTAATTGGAATTCTTTTTGCCTAAATTGTATTCATTTTATGGTTCATGTTTCTGGCTGTCAGATTCTAAACCAATCACCAATACAAACGGCATAAAAGATTAAGAAAAGCACAGGATCACAGTCTCTGATTATGTCATGTATCCTGCATGAAAGGAGAGCAAGGACAGTCTGTCTTTGGGACCAGTGAAACTATGACCACTTCATGCTATTTATACTTGTAATTCACTTCTCTATGTCCATTTTTTAGGGTGATACCTTTTTTTTTTTCCCATTAATATACTTTAATTCCAGCAACGGGAAGCCACCTTTATGCTTTCTCATGTGAATTTAGTGTGAAAATTGGAGGAAAGGTCTTTCTGAAACATATTGCAGTGATTCCGTACACTAACCAAGAAATATATTTGCTTTTTGCAGAACAAAATTATCAGTAGAAGGTAGTTCTACACAAACTTCACATACTAAATCTCATAGTGCTATGGTTTATCTGTGTAGGGAGTATCATACTGGTTTCTAGTTTTTATCAATTCCGCATTCCAGGAAAGCTGCCTCTTTGTCAGACAACACAGTAGCAAGACTTGTCCAGATGGTAGATGCAGAGTGTAGAGGCAGAGCACTCATTAATACTCCTCAAATATCTATACTGTTTAAAAATATTGAGCCATTTTTCAAAGGCCATCAAAGGGCAGGGCCTCTAATGTTGTTGTCACTTTCCAGAGTGTGACAGAGCTCTTCGGTAATCCTTTCTGAGATCTGAAAAGGCACCAAAAAACTTTTGGCAACTGAAGGAGTGAGCACCTTTAGACAAGTTTAAAAATTCTACCCATGATGCTGGTTTTTCCTCTTTGTTTCCAGAGGTGGTGGCTCACTGGAAGGAATTGAACATGTTTGTGTTCTTTCTTGAACTCACATTTTGGCTAAGTCATCACTGTCAGGTTTCGCTATGTGTAAGAGGTGCAGATCCACAAGAAAACTGCACTGATATTATTGTGATCACCAAAAACATTTTCTCATTGATAACAAACAGGAGTCAATACATATTTTTTCCAGTGTTTATACATGGTCATGTAAACACTTACTGAGAATTAAGACGGTCACATTTTAATTTAGCTGAAATTGATTCTATATGGCCTTACATAAAACCAAACAAGGATCTGTGATCAAAAAGTAGTCTCTGGATAACTTTTATTAGCAAAACCAGTATCATGGTTTACATAAACAAGCCCAAATACATGATCTACCACACCGTTAGCAAAACCCACTATTAGTATCCCTCTGGAAGTGAGGGGTGAGTAGGTTCACACCTTTCCCAAGCACTGTTCAGTCTACCCACAGAGCAGTTGATCACCATCTACATCAATCATTAGCCTGCCAGGTCTCGTCTAGCAATGTAATTTACAGCTATATTCGTGTAAACATTTATTACAGATATTCTCCAGCTAGGAAAATATTGGCAAGCAACAACCTAGCTTTCCCTAGGTTTTATTTTTAGTTTTTGTGACACAAATGAGTGAAATGCACAGTTGAGACAAATATCTAAATATACTTTTGCCCATACATGAATAATCCAGGGATCCTTGGGTACAAGAGCTATCTTCATCTCTCACAGCAGCTCCCACAACAAATACAGTCTCTCAGTTTTTGCAGTGTACACAACGGTATCATTGAGACAAAGCTATTTAGTACTATTATTCCCATTTCACAGGTAGAAAAGTAGCTTTAGAAGGCTGCATTCTTCTTCTACTTCAGAACCATTAAATGCACTCTAGCTACCCAAGGTCAAAACTACAACGAAGGCGAAATAAACAAAAAATTTCAGCTGTGCTGCTAAGAGTCAACTTCAGCAAATACATCTCTGACTAAAACTAACATGGTTTGTCTTTACTGGTATAACTTTGTGGCAGTTACATGTTCATCAGTAATGCTACAGTAAAAAAATGAAGTTAATTTTAGCAGCGTAAACAAGTCCTTAATGCCTTTCCCAAACTCATAAAGGCAATTCCCAGGGGAGTTAGGAACTGAACACAGGTTAGTGACCTTGACCATCGGACACTCCTTTCTGACTAGTTGAACACTGAGAAGAAATGCTGCAACATTTCTCGGAACTGTCAGCTTTCAGTTGGCCTCATCAGTACTTGAAGTCATACACATTCAGAAAGCCACAAATACAGCCTACATGATGCTGAAGCCTAGTTCTGATAAGACCATAGATATTTGTAACATTTTTTCTAAAACTGTATGAAAAGCCAGATTTTAAATTTATTGTACATTATTCAGTTAATTGCGGTAGATTTTTAATTATTATTGCTATTGCAATAACATCTGGAGGCCTTCATCAGGATCTGGCCTCACTGCCCCAAGACTGTGTAGGACGCAACTTTGCTGAGTTACAGTGAATGAGACCCCGCAGACTTCATCGTGTAAGGGGAGAGGAAGTGGGGACATGCTTCTGGCATCTGGGGCTGGCAGGCAACCAAGATGCTCTGGGATTGTCCGATGGGCACATGTCCAGTCAGGAGAAGGGCCGTAGCACGAGGCTGCAGCTGAAAATAAAATCTTCTGGTAAGGCTGCTTTCACACGCAACCCCATGAGGTGAAATACTCAGCTGCAACGCAGGCGTATGACATTTCTCCTGCTCTGTGACCTCAGTTAATCCAGCGTGTAGGTTCACAGAGCAGGAGAGAGGCCACAGCGGTGTTTGGTAAAGACAGGAGGTTTGGCCTCCCCTGCTCGGGAGCGATAGAAGCCTCACACTTAGCGTGCAAGATCTGACAGAGCTCACGTACAGGCATGAAGTAAGACGTCAGTCTCCATTCCACAAAGCTCAGAATCCGACAGAAAAGATATAACACGTGGCTTAAGTAAACAAGGCAGAGGAGGGGAAAGGCTGACAAGAGAAGGGGGTATATTTATGTATGTAGCTGGGTGCTCAATTCACAGACATGCCCTCAGGCAGTCTATACCCACAAACACAGCAGTAAGCTGTACTTGTAAATATATATTTTTGCTTACTCAAACTGTAAAGAGTGATGACAGCTGGGAGAAGAGCAAAGATGGGAAGGAGGGAGGAGAGGAGAATTTTTTTTTAAATTTCTCATGAAGAAATAAATTTGTCAATCTCAGAGCTGGTGAAAAAGTGCACTGGCATCAAACCATAAAACAGTTCCTGCATGACACGTGCTGACAATCAAGGTTTGTTGGTTTTTTTCACTGAATGGTATCATTTCACAAAGCATTGGAACATTTTCAGTTAAGGGCCAAATACTCACAGTGATGTAAACTGGAGAAATGACACTAGTCAGTAATGCTATACTACAGAAGATCGGGGAATCTAGGCAAAATTCAGATGCCTGTATTGTCAAACAAAAAGGACTTCCAAGGCTTTTAAATACTTGTCCCTCACATCCTATGAACAATATTGTTAGTTCTTATGATTCCACTGTAATGATATTATCCTACAGGTCATTGACTTGCTAGTATCTAGCAATCAGATGAGATTCTCACTTTGTAACAACCACACCATATAACCCAGTCTTCCCAAATTCCTGAAAAGGTTTTGAATCAGAAAAGTCCAATCAATTAAATTCAAACCGTGTGGAAAGAAAGCCTATTCGCTTCAAACAATTAAACAATTTGTGTTTCTAAACATATTTTTTGTTTGTTTATTTCTTTTAAAGTTCAAGTCAAACAAGCTGTTTTGATCTGTTGAACCCAAAATATTTTCAGATGGTCAACTTGTAAACTTTTTGACATTGACTCATGTTTTTTTCTTGCCGAATTCATGACTTTTAACTCTTTGACGCTCCCTCAGCTTTTGGGATTCCTCTTCTCAATTTTAAACAGTACTTCAAACCCTGTTTCATTTCACCTTTGTAACTGAAACTTGCTCCTGTGATTTAAAGCATTTTTGACCTTTTGCAATCCCAAGATTTATCTTTAAGAAGCAGCTACCGTTTACTTTGCTTATTTGTTCTATGTGTGTAATCTTGTTTCCTTCTGTATGTACAATTCTACTCAATATAGGTTCCTATACGCTTCTCATCAGCAGAATATGTGACTGCATTTTGATTTGGTGGGATTTTTTGAAATTTTCTTGTATTTCAAATGCATATTCTACTCTTCTTTATGTTAAAGAAGACTGGTCAGTGAAGTAAGCTTTTTTCTGGGCTTAAACAGGCTGACAGGGTCCTGCAGTCTACACAGAAAAGTTAGCATTGCAGTAGACATTTCTATTGAGTGTGAAGAGAGGCTTTCTCAGCCCTCCATGAAGGGCTTGGAATCAAATGTCCTATAGAAACGAAACAAGGTAATGATAAAGAACAGGAATACACCAGAAGAAGCAATTTGTGCAGATTCTGATTATTACATAATTCAAGTTGGAATGAAAATGCTAAATCAAAGCACAAGGTCTCTTTACTATGGCATGCTGAGTTCAAAACTGAGATCCTGACACAAACTTTGATTTCTTGATCTTTATTTATGCCAGAGAGCAAATTTGCACTCAAATGCAAGACATGCACTATTCTTGAACACGACAGAAGTGGTGCATCTGAAATCATGTTTGAGGGGATAACAGACTACCACTGTCTCACTAACAGAAAAATTCCAATACAAGTAACTAAGATCCTAACGCCAATTTTTGTGTGCACCTTAAATGACACCATCTCAGCTTTGCAGAGCTCTAAGTGACTATATGTCAGCTCAATAAGTGGAGTAGAGGTATAAACCTCAATTGTTCCCTGCTAATTTGCTTAATTTTCTGCATTCAAAGTCTGGCATCCTTTGCCCACCTGGGCTAAAGTTTTCAGGAACTTCTCTGGAGTCACAAAGTACCTGCTTAACAACATGGGAAGAGGGGCCTATGTTTTGCAGCTCCTATCCCTCCCTCTGGAAGCTATTCTGCAGAGATGACAGAAAACAACGTTTTCTACTGTTGCTCAGGACTATTGGTGGAGTAGACATCAGGAGGAACTGGGGCCGTGGCAGAGAGAATGAAATAACAGTTGTGTGCAGAGGCTACAACAACGATAATTGGGCAAAACCCAGAAGGGTTTCTCCATGTCTTAGCAACATATAGCCCACCTCACCCAATTTCCGGCAATCTCTGTAAGACACGAGGCTTATGTAGTGATGCAGTCTGTGTGTCTGTTCATAAGTCCCTCCCAATAAGTTTTGAACTTGGCCGTTGTTGAGAGAGGATCTTAAGGTGTTTGGCTTTTATGAAGGTCATGGAAACAGATGGCCAGAGAGAAAAGACGGGAGTGCTATGTTTGTGCTCCCACTGAGGGAAGTCCAGCCAAGAGAGGGAAACTTGGAGACCTCAGTACCAGACAATCCACACAACATAAAAAGTTAAGAACATCCGAACCACAGCAGGAGTTTTGGTTGCAGTGTGATGCCAAATTACAGTAAAATGAAATTCATTAATGGTACTACTCAAGGAAATGTACTACTGCAGACTGATTTTAGCCATCAAGAGCTCAATGTGCAATATCTCAGCAGGTCCAAAACCAGAAGCTGCTCTAGCTACTGCTTACATTGCCTCATTTCAATTCAACTCTCTGTCACGCCACAGGCTTCCTAGCAGGCCTTGAGCAGGTCAGCTTCTCTGTCAGACAGTTTTTCACCTGCAAAACAGGAATAATTGGAGCACAGCTCAGCTTCATGGGACTATCATGAAAGTAAATACTATAAAGATTCCACATGACAAGTTTTATAAAGTTGAGGAGAACAGAAGGGGTTGTCTAGAGCCACGATTCTGCCAGTTGCCTCTGCCAACAAAGCTGTCTAATGGGATGACAGCACATGAGAGGAAAAGGGATTTAGCTACCAACAGAGCCATGCCCTTTCCCAAGCATAAGCTATACAACACAAGGATTTTGCAACAGCATGTCTGTGTCAGTGCTGCACAGGTAGAGCTAGTCTGACAGAGATTTTTATTCTAAAAAACAAAAGGAAAAACTCTAGTGGAGATCTGGCTTGGACCTACAGATGAGCGTTTGCCAGGTTGACTCCATCAGCCTAGTACTCCTTGTAGGCAACAACCACCAAGGGCATGATCACATACAGATATAGCTACCTTCCACAAGCAAAACAGGTTAAAGGAGTAAAAAACCATTTTTGACAGGACAGATTCAGAGCGTCTTCTGCCCATATGCTTGTGTCGAAGGCAAGAAGAAGTAGTTCAGTCCTGACTGATCCTGCTACAAAACAGTGCATCTTTCAGATAGGCTTGGTCAAAATTTCATAGCTGAACTGGTGCAACTTTTCTATGCGGTCCATTTTAAAACTGTTTTTTTGGTCTTTTTTCCAGCAGTAGAACCAGCACAAGCTAAACTGATAGCAAGCAGATTAACCTGCTGAAAAAGACATTGCATCAGGACTATAGATTTGAATATTTGAAGTATGTGAGTATTGTGACAACAGAATCAGAAAGAGAGAGGACCCCTATTTGATCACTCATGCTTCGTTTGTACAAGTTTAATTGTATCAACTGCAGTGCAGTTTGCCCCAGTCTAAACTGGCGAGGCGAGGCACAGGGAACATCAAGAGTCCACAGTGAAAATTTTTGAATTAGCTAGTGAACTGAACAGTGTGGACAATTCTGAAGTGCATACATTTCTTACACAGAAGTCTGGTGGGAAGATGGGAAGACATAAAGAAAATAATGCTTGTGAAGATGCTAAATTATTCCAAGAAAAAAAGTATCAAAGGAAGTATTTGCCCAGGAAGAAATTTACGTTGTATGCAAAGCATAGAAAAATACTTGGAAAGCCACTGTTAACAAAAAAAATTCCTCTGTGGCATCTACTCCAGAGAATAGCAACCAAGAAAAAAGAAGATAATAAGCTTCTGTGTTGCATTACTTTAAAATTTCACTTGAATGAAAGCAAGTAGTATAATAATGAACTGAGTCAGACAGCGCTGTTCAATTAGATGTAGAATTTAAGGGAGTTTATAATAGCAACACTTAGAAAGAAAGACTTGGTTGGGCTTATTGTTATGGAAAGGGGAAAAAAGTTGTGGTGAGTTAAATGACATTTATAAAATAGGAGGGTCTGATCAAACTGATCCAGATTAGTCCTCCACAGCAGTAAGACCTTAAAATTAGGTCATAAGGATGAAAGGAGAACTTAGTCTAGACTATTTCATACAAAGGCTATGTGACATATGGAACATGTTACTCTAAAGAGTAGCTAAAGCAAGAAGCATGAATGTTTTCAAGACAGAAAATGATGGGGAACTGCATAAGGAAATTTCCAACCATGGAAGCTTCAAAAGGAATACAATTCCTATTTATTTATATATTTATAACCATTATAACCATTATCTGCGTTCTGAAGGGAAATTATGATAAGAATTATTTCTTTTTCTTTCCCCCTTCCTAACTGTGATGTTTGTGGGATTTAGTTTGTTTTGTTTTCATTAGAAGGGCTGCAATTTTGCCTTCCCAGAACATAAAGGACAAGACTTAATAAAAATGTTAATGGATATGTATTTTCTTCCAATACGTAATGATTTAAAATCTTCATTCTTTGTGTTTGTTTTTGCTTTCACTAGGAGTTTTATGAGTGTGAAGATTTTTTAGTACAAAATGGGCACTTCTTTTTACTTATCTGGGAAAACCTCATATCCTGAAAATGTTCTCATTAGTCTGTCTATAATTAAACACCAACAATCACCAGAACAAGCCATGGGACAATTTGTGATAGTACTGCTGGTCCTGTCCTGCTGTACTTGAGATCCTTGAACAAGTTCTTACTCAACCTCCCTGCTAGGCACCTCAGATACTGTCTCCTGTGCTACACATTGGGCTAAAGAGGTACAGTGCTTTTTTGATTACTGTATACCGAGTGCCAAACTGTAACATTATGTTTTAAGATAAATGCAAGGACTAAATTAAGTAGAAAAAGAGAAAACCCAAAAACAGGCCAAAATTACAACCTCTTATCTGAACCCTTTCAGCCTGTAGGAGAAACCAGATTTCAATCACGGCCTCAGAATGGCTAATTCACAGTGGTGCAAATTTACCTCACCTAACACAAAGCATACCATTTAGACAACTCAGCACAGATAGCCAGGATGGATATTTTCCTTCAGTGTGCACACTGGAAAGGATTTAAAGTTAACCCTCAGTGATGTGAGGGGTTTAAATCCCTTAATGAAACTGTGGAGGTTTGAAACTGAAATTAAAGGAAAATATTGAAAATTAATTCAGAACTTTAATTTTAAATCTTGAACCTAAGATCTTACTGTATCATGAAAATTTCTCTTCAGTTAGAAACAAATAAAAGAAAATTGAGAGACCGTTACCTTTTTACAGTGAATAAAACTCTCTTTTCCACTACCAAAATTTGCACGTTAGGAAGACAGTGAAATTACAATGCATTTTTTGTGGAAGGATACTTGCATTTTAAGGTATTTCTTTCATTAGAGTGTAGACAAACTAGCCCCCTTGCTTCAGTAACATTATTTTCTTCCTTTCACATAGCTGTAGACCATCTGAACCAGCAAAACCCCAAGTTTTGCAGCATAGACTCATATTTTCCCCAAATTTAAGGGAAAGGAAAGAATTTGGAGAAATTATGATCTTAGTTTCAGCTTGTCCATAGAACATAGAAAAGAGGACAAGAAGATAGTTTGGTTTTACCATCCTGTTATTCAGAAATTTCCATATGTTTCCTTAGTTCACTTTTGTTAGACATCTGACATGGAAAGATCTTCTAAACACAGAGTCACATTTTCTTCTAACTTGTACCAATGTAAATCTGAAGTAGCACCACTCTAGTCAACAGAGTTATTTTACGTCTAAACTAGCAACTTAATCAGAAGACACAGCATTCTTAAATTCCTCCAATTTATTTGGAATCATGTTGATTGTGAGCATTAACACCTGACCTATTCCCTATTGGATCTCCTCATAACAGCTTACCAGTACTGATATTAGCTTAATAGAAAACTGAGCCAGCTCAGACACTATGCCAGATTATGACCTCAGTTATATGCAACTCAGTCTACAGTCGCCTGCTTTCTGCGTGACCAAAAGCAGAATTTGGCTTCGAGCTTTAATTTTTAGGAGTTGCATATACACAGTTGTCTCCAAGCATAATACCATTTAAGAATTTAAAATGGGAATAAATGTTCTTTGCAATTTTCCTTAATTTCTAGCTGTCCCAAAATATGTGTCTTATCTTTTCTAAATAACTCTAGCATGGTATTTTGCTTGTAAATCCAGCCTCTGCACATGCATTTGAGTCACATAGTCCAGATGATCTGAATCCCCTAGTCTTGACCTGCCAGGTTCTCTTCTGCTTTCCACTCACCTATGTCTTAATCGAAGCTACAGTGAAAGTTTGAAATCACAAACTGTACCCCCATATGTATGCTAACAAGAAAGAGGTCTTCATGACATGATCAAGGAAGACGTCTGAGGCTTGATGTGCTTTCAGCCCAGAGATGTAGGTTTAGGGTGAGATGACGGGAGCATGGGACAGAAAAGAGGTATGTGTGCACTTTTGCCCTTCTCTGGGAGGGCACAGGAAATATTTCCGGAGTATGTGTAGGCTTCCCATCAGTGCCAGCCACGGAAAAAGTTGCCTTCCATTGGAAAAACCCTTTACTCCTTCTTGTAGCTCAGCAAAGCTCTTTGTGTTCCTATTGTCAAAAAGGCCTGAGAACTTATTATCCCCTTTACATCCAGTTATCCCAAGATGTTGACTGACCTCTCACCTTTAGTAAAGAGTTTCCCCATATGTTTGCCTCCCAAAAGTTCCTAAGGATGTGATTGCTTTGTTTTGTTTTTGCAATGGGCCCCTTTCCATATTGTCTAGTAACAGACTGAGATCAGGTTAGGAAGAAGCTGGTCTTCCACACGTTTCAGTGAACATGCTCCCCCACTTTCTAGCACTGCCAATATTGTGTATCATTTTAACACGGGCCTTTAACTTGGAATCTGTACAGAATGCACTTGCTAGGTTAAACTCACCACACATTGCCAGGTCCAGTACCTAGTCAGACAGGAATATAAGAGGGAGGGAGGGAGGGAGGGAGGGAGGAGTGTCCCTCACTTTCCCCCTAGCTTTGCTCCCATGAGTGTTTAAGTTCAGCTTGCTCAGTGCAACTCTGCCTGCAGCAAGGAGGGCAGGGGCTGCTCACCCAATGCTGCCTGCTGAGAGGAAGAGGGTGGAGAGCGGGTGTTAAGATGACAGAAGTGCAGAGAGCCCAAGCTTCACCCCAGTCCGCTTCCTCGCTAGCCAAAGTAGCTGGCTGGGAGCATGGGAGAGTAAACTGCTCCATGAAAAAAAAAAAAAAAAAAAAAAAAAAAAGAAGGTTGAAGTAATTGACTCTTGTAGCACAGCAAAGGGAGTACGTGGTGGTGGAGGGAAGATAGAGAGGAACTGTGACTCTGACTCACAATATATTCTGTACTCTGCTCCTGGGGAGATGCAGCTGTGCATCTCCCCTTGTATAGGCTACACTGTGAAGTTACACCGTCGTCCAAAGTAAGCATCCCTAATTCTCCCATTTCCTGAAGCACAACAGCATTTGGCTCCTTTTTAATCAGGGATTTCTACTGTGCAAATTGAAACCTAGGACCAGGCTTTTCCTATGTGCAGAATTAAAAATCTCTCCCTTGATTGTTTTGTTGGTTCCTGGGGAAAACTACTGAACTGTTACAGCCGATTTACATTGGCCTGCTCCTTTTTTAAGGCTGATTCCAAGTTATTCTTAATTCCTCAAGGCACCTGAGATCTTCTGCATGAGCCAGCTACGGACACCTTTGGCAATGTTTTCCACATCCTTTTCCCTTCCTCTGCTTGCTTCCCAGTTACTTCTAACTTCACTAGAGTAAGGCCTGTTTCCCTTTTCTACCACTTCAATATGAATAAATATGACATGGAAGTAATTTTGATTTTGGCCAGCTAACTCAATGGACTTTGATTGAGGCCAGCAGAGTGTTGGGAAGAACCTGAAGGAAGAGGCTGGTTCAGTGAGTAAAAGCAACCAAAGCCTAGACCTCATGAAAGGAAGGTCTGAATATCCACTCTCCCATTCTCTTCTCACATGACCTTGGATTCACTTAACCTTGGAAAAGTCACATAAGCTGTCTGGGCTTTAGTTTCCAAACCGTAAAACAACAGCAAAAGCACTTTGTCACCAAAGCCATTCTTAATCACAAAAAAAAAAAGCTTCATGCCGCAGCATTGCCACGCCTGCAGCAAGAGGGTTGTGTGTTCAAGCATGATTTCTTGCCTCTACCAGCAGTGAACATCAGATCTCTTACAAAAGGAGTAAAGTCCTGCAGCAGCATCTCCATAGCTTGTATCTAACCTGAGAGTCAATTATCCAATGATGTAACTAACCTTTGTGGTGATCAGATGTCAGTAGGATTCTTTCATGAAATGTATAAAGTGTGCATACAGCAAGAGGTGAATAAAAGTCTGTTAAAAAAATTACTTTCTATTCCTAGTTCCCATACCCTAAGAGTTATTTTTTTCCTGCCCTGCTGTAGATAAAGTTTTTCATAACCAGAATTTCTTCAGTAAGAACAAATTTTCTAAAAAAACATACTAGTTATTGACTGTGTAAGGAGAGGCAAGGCCAGCTGCTGTACATCTCCTTTGTCTCCTTCCCATGCCTAGTTTAAAACCTTGCTTTTCTATCAAATATCTGGAGATCATATGCCTGGCAAGAGACAGCATGTGTTAAAGTACTCCCAGTTCTAAAATTCTTCTTTCAAAGGCTTTTGGCAAGGAGGAGGAGGGAGACATTGTGTATCAACAGCAAAATGGCATCTGGATCAAAAGATAAGAAAAAGCACCATAATTTCCAAAAACCAAGGCAGTTTTCAGATGAGTTTTGGACCTGGCAGAAGTGCAGAGCCTGCATTAGCACAACAGGAGAACACAAGAGATCACGCTTTGACTTTGGAAAGGAGGGCTCAATTCTGCAAATTAGCAGACACTTTGGATGCAGTTTTGCAGAGCATTCAACCATGACCTCAATGCGTGAGCAGTCTACATTTCTCTGGGGCAACTCATAAGCTTAAAAATCATACATTCTGCTAGACTGGGACCAGAATACTCTCACCATCCTTAAGCATTAACCCCTAAATATAGTCGAACTCACAGCAAAGTGTTAACTGAGAGTGAAAATCAGAAAACTTCTGTGTCTCAAGGAGAACTGCATACTAGAAATTTTATCCACATGAACATTGATGAACTAGGGGACTCACAAGCAAAGTTCCACTCCAGGCAAATTTTTACAAGGAAAAAAATGCAGAGTAGCAAGATTTACCGGAAAGAGTCTTTACCCTCAGGACAGGCCTACATGTAAACAATTTGCTATAAAGTAATGCCAATTAGTAGAATGACTTTTTTCTCTAAATGGGCAACGTCTTTTTTAAAGATTCAGACGCAATGGGAAAAAGCACAAGTCTTTCATGGGCACACATTGTATTTGTGACCTCTTCTCCGTAAGAAGGATTCAGGGGTCTCACTGTGCAGCTGGGAGCAGTTTTAGGATGATTCCACAGTGTAAATCTGAGGAAGGTTGTTGGGGGTGGGGATCTCTCATATTAGGCCAGCTTGTTTAGTTTGTCAGAATAGACAAGGTTTTAGGCATACAAGCTCTTTTTAATCTAAAGGCTGACATTTTTCACAAAGGAGCAAACTTCTAACCTTATATTTCTCCCCAAAACACCTCTATTTTACCAGAAATACAAAACTCCTTTTCTCTCAGAATGACTTAAAAAATATCATTTTAAGCTGGTTGCAAACAAGCTACTGCACCTGTGCAAAGACCAGGGAAAAGGTATTAATTATATACTGCAATGCTCATTTCTCACTATGGTCCTGATGCAAACATTTCAGTTCCATGCTACATGTATGATAAAATAAGGATCAAACAGCAACTGTCTCTAGTCTCATTGTCATTTCCCCACACCCCTCACTGTGCAAAAGCTTTATCCAATTCATGATGAATTCAGTGAGGTCCTATTGGTGGTTTTAAAGTATTTGGATCAGGCCTGGAGTCCTGTTCTTGAGAAGTCTGCACCAGATACTTTGCACCTGCAAGTCTAACAAGACTTTTTTATTTGGAGGTTTGTGAACCTCTGAGGAACAGGGAGAGGCAATTCAGAAAGCAAACTTTGATTCACAAAGTGGCCATGGATGTATTTCTCTACGGCTTTAAAGAAACCTAGAGTCATGGGCTTTTGCAAAGCAAACACAGGTGCAGTTTCGGATGAAATGAAACGGGGCTTCCCCACCAAGCCTTTTGCACCATGGCCTGCCACAATCCCAATCCCTTGGGAGCACACCCAGGGTGGCAGTCTGTTGTGTGTGTAGGCGCAGCAAGGCTCATACCCAGTGCTTGGGAGAAACTCTCAGGCAGCAGCGCAGTTCCTTCCTACCTTTAAGGTACTAAATGGTACCTTAAAAATTTGACTGGGCCTCGTAAGAGGCAGTGTTGCCCTAACACCGTTCCTACTCTCAAGGCAAACATCGGTATTCAAGGGTCACAATACAGCTGTCAGAAAACCAAAGAAATGCTTTTTTTTTCAACAGAAATATCTCATACTAACTTCAGGATTTTTTTCATTTCTAACCAAATAAAAGCTCATTTAATTTATAACTAGCATTCCCTATTACTGTATTTCAGTTTCCTTGTGGGCATGAGTTCTGTCTGTACCCATATACCAGGTTTGGAGATGCAAAATTTTTCATACTGTGACTCTAGCATTTTTGAAGCTGTAACCCTTGTTTTCTTCTGTTTGCTTGATTGATTTCACTGCTTTCCTTAGTTCATAAAAGAAAAAAGAAATTGGAAGGTATTTAAAAAGATGGAAGAGGAAGTTTTCAGTTTCTAAACAAAACCAAAATAGAAACCTTTTGTTTTCAGTGTAAAATACAGCAAAATAACAATCTTGAAATTCACAGTTTGAAGCAGTTTTCCTCTTGAGTTTCCTAACATCAGAAAAACTGAAAAATAGCATTTTAAAAATCTCCCTTTTTTTTCCAACAAAATTTTTTTCCTACAAAATTAATTGTCCAGTGGGAAAGCAAATGTGAAAACACATCAGACCATCCTACACCACAGGGTCTTTAGCAGGTTGCTCTTTCGTAACCTAGTAGGAGGGGAACAAAATTCTGATAATCTGAGAGGTGCTCCCCTTTCTCCTCCTGCTACGAAGTCAGTCAAAACCCACCTCTGACATTTAAAAATAGAATGAGAGCAATCTGTTATAAATGTGGACCACTTTACCTTAACCCTTTCCATGGCTTCCCTTGCTCTTTCCAGAAGGATACACTAAATATAGTCATGGCACTGATATGTCCAGAGGCCAGGCTTGAACCCCTCCAAAATTAGAGGGAGGTGAAAGAAGTAAGTTTCATCTGGAAGACTGCTCTCAGCTTTAATTATGGAGAGCTTAAGCCCTCAAAGCGTGTCTCTGACAAAAATAAGAGGAACTGCAACTGTTGCCTGACTTTAATACAAAACAATTAATCAGCCCTGGTTGAGCCAAAGTAGGTCCAGGTTGACTTGAATGGTTAATGGCTCTTCAAACTGTTTTTAAAAAATACTTAGATGGAGTTTCAGGGCTGCAATATGAAACCAGGCCTCTTTGGTGTGGCTTTGGGTTTGTTACAAACATCTTGCAGAGCTTGAAAACTGCTTTTGATGATCAGCCTAACTTCCCTTTCCTTAGTTTAATCCCATTTTTCCTGATTGCACTCCTTTGCCCCATCCTAAAGTGAATGCTCTCTTTCACCAATGCTTACGCTTTCCAGATCTTTCCACCGAGTTTTCTGTCATGCCCTTTCTGTCAGCTTGTAGCAAAGGCTTGCATGTTCAAGGCAATTTCCTCAAAGGTCAGTTACACAACCCTTCTAGTCATTTTTGCTGCTCTTTTCTAACTTTATTTTCATGTGACAATACCTTCCAACTTTCAAGCAGCTTTCCCGATTTTAATGCTGTGCTACAAGACATGGCAATTCCTTCCCAGTTCTGCAGTGCAATGCCTCAGTATTTGCATTTATTAAATACGGTGCCTTTCCAAAGTTTTAGATCATTCCTGGGTCTGATCAGGTATTACTCCTTTCTAAATGTCTTTTCCCCTCTGTATATCATTGCTCAATACCACTATTCCCCCAGCATGCTAGCTTGTAATTTCTACTTCGACTTTCATTTTGTAATTTTCTGCCAGTATTTTATGTCTCCATCTCCCCAGCAGAGATTGTATTTCTCTTTGCTCACTGCTTTTTGCATCCTCTCCAAATTCAGCTGCAAATTTAATTTGTTTGCTGCTTGGCCCTGCCGCTATTAGCAAACAGTAATGAAAAGATTAACTAACACACAAACAGTTTATCAGCTTAAATTATCCAGTACCATGATTTAGTTCTGCTGCTTTCTATTTTTCTGTTTGCAAATGACTTCTCAAAAAAAAAAAAAAAAAAAGGCAAGTGCAGAGCTTTGGGCAAATCTTCTGTTTTTGTAAAATTAGCACAGGTCTAGTCAAGTCATTGGAGTTTATTGATTTAGCTAAGGATATGAACTTTAGATTTTTTACTTTGGACAGTTTTCAGAGCTACACAGTGAATAATATGTAGAAATACTTCAGCTTTTGTGGAAATTGTTTACCCAACTATGGCTTTAATTCTTTGTCATGACTAAGATGCGGCTGACTGCTCATCTCAGATGGCATTGTTTTTATTTCCATGCATTGCAGGCTTGTCATTAATCAATCAACCTTCCATACAGCACTACAGATGGACTTTCCTGGTCCAGGCAGTGCAACATGAAAGCCCTAACTTGCAGCAGAATACCTGTATGGCCTTGCAAACATCATCTGACTTCTGTGTATTCCAGTTTCTGCTCTTTAAAATGGGAACAATGGCAGCCCTCCTACTTTGTCGCTATTAACCAAGATAAATGCTTATGGATTGCTCAAATATCAGTGACGTGAGAATGGTAAAAGTAAACAGAGGATGATTTACACTGAGAACATTTATGGAAATATATTTGTTAAGATGCCTCATTACTCTCAAAACAGACAGGCATGTCCCACGCAGCATGCAGGGCATTGTACTGCAATTATGTTGTGCCTTGCGTGGAGATAGGAAATCTTTACTTTTGCTTTTAGTAGGGCAACAACCGCCAGCTCTTTGAGGAATGAAGCAGAGGAAGTCAGGGTATATATCTAGGGTAATAAAACTCTAACACCATTCCATAGAATTCCTTACTTTGCAGATGTAGAAAGTAATGAACGGAGATTTTGACTTGACCAAACTCTTCAGGAAAATCAGGATCCCAGCCTCCCAAACCCTTGTTCTGACCTTCTCAATACACAGATTAATTAGTCAACTGGTTAATGCAAAATTACATACCATGGCAGTCAGGGCAGAGATTGACAGGTGTAAATATCATGTCACAAAAATGTCAGTGAGGAAAGGAATTATAACAGAAAAAGACCTAGTTGTGACTGAGAAAAACCTGCTTACTTCTGTAGTTGATTATAGACCTGGGGATGTAACTAGTATGGTTGATATTGTACCGGACATTATTAATAGTTGAGTTCCTCGATGGGATTGCTAGAGGATGCTGGGGAGTGTCAGATGCCTCCAGGGGGGTCTCGAGTGCCCTGAACTCCAGACAATGTCGGTGGCGGGGGAGGAAGGTGCAGGGCCAAAACCTAACAGAATTAACTTTGCACAAGGTGTGAGAAGCAGCTGCTGTTCCAAGTAGTGAGGTAAGCATGGAGGAACTAGTCCTGACCTTTCTCTTGGAAACGGGCAGGTATGTGTAAGGCGATCACATTTTTGATCTCTGAAAAAGATATATTTGTGGAAAGATCAAATGTAGACACACATGACGTTACAATCAGCTGTGTCTGAAATGAACTGATATTGCCCTGGTTCTACACAGTGCATTTAACTGTTCAGAAAACAGATTGCTCCTCGCAGCAGATGCATTATCACAAAACTGTCCCACAGAAAGATGTCACCAGTTGGGAAAGTGTTCCTCAATGACTAGTAGGGTCACGGTCACAATGGTAATCATAAACAGTATTGTAGATTGGTTCGAAGCACAGATGAGTTTTTCATACTTGGGTGAACAGCTGTCTTGCTGTGCTTTGCTCAGGCAGTCATTTAAAGAGGAAAAGGAAATGTCAGTGCTCAGTAGGCTGAACTCCATTTCCATAAGAGATTAGGCATATACAATTCACTGGAGGCTATTTGGGCTCAGCACTCAGATGTGTCTTCTCTTTTGAAAATGGCCTAGAGTAATGCATGATTAAAAGCAATTGACCTGCTGCAGAGATTAAGAAACTTTGGTGGCCTCATCCTCAGATACGGTATGTAGCCGCACTCCCCAGCCCATCTGCAAGATGAAGTTTCAAATTCCTTCGCTCTAACTTCCAGATTGGTTGGCCTTGAGGATGGGAGGGTTAACACTTAAAGCTGCCATAACTCAGTCCCACTTGATTTGGTCTCTGAATTCTTCGGCTTCTTAGTGGGTCTGGCTCTTGTGAAAGCTTTAGCTTCAATCCTTATGTGTTGAAATTTCCGTACCTTGAGAAGTGGAAATGTTCAGGAGGGTCATAGCATCTCTAGGGGCATTCAGCACTCCGCAGCAATCTACCTTAATAAATCCTTCTACAGGCACATGTTGTACAAATAGTCAATTCCTATTCTGAAATAGACTGCAAATTTTCATATGCAATTATTTCATACTCCCATCTTTCTGAATATTTAGAATGCAGTGATATTTTTCTTGATCTGTACCTTTTCATTGTCCCCCTAAGCACAGAGGAGAAGGGCTGCATTGCTTCTCAACATTGTTATTAGGATGAGGGAATCAACAGGGCATTCTGCTACTTGTCGCTTTCTCTGAGTTTGTGAAAACAGTGCTTAGCAAGCAATGAGAATAATTACACTGTCGTCTTTGGCAAAAGCCTGAATAAGCTGTCAGCCACCACAAATGATCATTAGTTGCTGTGTCTGAAGAACAAAAGCTGCTTTTAAATTTTTCAGAAAGTGCCAAATACTTCAAGCTGACTTACATAAATCATGTCTGGTATTACAGTACTGAATGTAAAATTCACCAGTCACTTTTCCTTCTATTCCAGTTTCTCTTAGCAATGACTTAAAAGTAAATATTTAGGCAGTATCTCACAGTACTAGGATTTCACTATTTTCACAGAATATATTAAATGACACTTCACTCTTCCCTGTGTAGACTGATCAAAATAAAGCAATACAGATTTTTTTTTTTTAATCTCCAGAAACAAAACAGAAGTAAACAAAGTTTTCCAACACTACATAAAATGTTGAGACTGAGGAGAGCAGAAAGTGATTTGCCAGAGTTTATTGGGGATTTAATTTATTAATGGAAGCAATAAGTAAGCTTATTTACTTCTCCTAAATTTAGGCTTTCTCTGAGACATCTAGATTAGACAGCATTAATGCCCTACTAACACTGCAGTGATAGGCAGGAATAAAAACCATTAAAACAGAGTAAAACTAAGCTATGATTGAAAGATCAAACAAACTTTGCAATGCATGAGCTTTTCTTTTCTATGGTGTTTGCTTTTACCCACTGTGCCACAAATGTCAGCAATCTCTTAAGTCAAATTTGTCTAGCACAAGTTAACAGCGGACTCTGTACTACCAGGATATACTGTTTTTCCTGCCATGCTGTGATATGTGCTCCCACAAATCCTCTGGACTATTCATAAGGCCAAATTATCACTTAGTTCTACTCCCTATTCCTTTAAGGATCTTCTTTGCTTCTGCTGCCATGTTTGCAATCACATATGAAAGCCAGAGTAGTATCTCTGAATAAGGGGGCACTACCACTATGCAGAGACCAACTCAAAGAGATTAATATGTCTTCCTACCTCAATGTCTAGTGCTTTTCAAAATTGCGTATAGCAGAGTGTTCTCCGAGCACATTTAAAGGCTGATTTGAGAGCCATGTGCTCCCCACCCCTTTTTTAATTACCTCTAGCAAGAGCTCAAAGCATCAAAGGTGCGTTCCAACATCTAGAAGGGCACACAGAATAGCACAACACAATAGCAGAGCTGGTCCAAAGGTTCTCAGCGACTTAGTAAAAACAGCTTTCTGTAATATGTCAACCCTTGCTGAACTCCCAAGTTATGGAATAGAAAAGGAATTGGGTGGTATAGGAGGAGAGAGACAGAAAACAGGGTGGATATCCCAGCAGCAAGACCATGTCAGGATGCAAATACCCACCCTGGGTAGCTGCCTACCCTCTTTGTGCCACCGGCACAAAGTGAGATGAGTAGTCTACCATGAGGTCCATCCACTATTGAGTCCCCAGTCAAATGATGAGTTCGCCATAAACTGATAGGTCAACAAGGGATACCTTTCGATGTGAATCTGGAGAAGGTGCTGGATCAATTCTGGATCCATGCTATCTAAACTGTTCTGCAACCACATGGCTTCTAGGAGAGGTATGTAGTAGGTACTGCACAGTAAGATGATTATACTGGTTCAAATGCATGTGTCGTTATATCCAATATATGCTGAACACCCATTTAAGTCATGTGCTGTCATACACCTTAACGTTGACTAGGCTGTGTGTCACAGCTGACCTGACAGCCTGTGGAAACAGAAACTGAGCTCAGGTACCAACGTTAATACTCTAGCACAATCAGATATCGGGCAGAAATGAAGTGGAAGCAGTCACCAAGTAAGGTCTTCAATATTTATATCTAATAACATCACTTCAGCTGATACTGCACTAGGGAGCATGCTGCTGGGCTGTGCTTTTATTCTGAGGTCACCGTGGAAATGCTTGCCTATGCCTATTTGGAACCCAGACCCAGGCCCCAAATATAGTAATCTAGTCTGTACTTCCTGTAGGAGTGTAAATAATATTGTGTCCTTCTCTAGGACCATTCATTACACTTACTTGACTGCAAACAGTCCACAAAGAAAGCTAAAATGAACCTTTTCAGGGATTTACATGTGGAAGATTTCAAGAAGAACCTCAAAGAACAACAAAAAATATCTCACTATCATCAGCTAACTAGAAAAAGTTGGCTTGAACAAAATCTGTCTACCTGAAATGAATCATTTTAATTTTAAGAATTTTTAATAAGACAACAGAAAAACTAATGTGGAGGACTAAATTCCTGGAAGATTTTTGTACCATTCTCCAAAAGGCTGAAGAACGAGCTATTGCTACTTGTGCTGGAGTAGCTTCTGCTAAGGTCCATACAAGCCTGTGCCCCAGGAGCCTGGAAGTTAGGTCAGTCTTAGACAGGATATCTCTGTTGAAATCTTGCTTCTGAAGGCAAGTTTCCTCCACAGGTAACTTACTCACTGGGCTATACTGAGTAAGCACTTTTTGTTTTGTGAATTGCATTGTAAAACTTGTGAAGCGTGTCCAGGAACATCAGAATGATTTGCTTTGAAAATATGAAAACATAAACATTTGAATGTTTTACACTTTCCTCTCCTTTTTACTGATTTAAAAACACTCAAAAAAGGGTACAAATTGCAAATCATCTTCAATTTAGACAGGCACGAAGTTCCATTTTGGGCAAAGAGCCATTTATCAAAAGCAATATTGCCCAGCCCTACCAACCAATACACTTTATGTGTCTTATGCTCAAAATAGAGCCAAGGCCATAAACTAGCTGCAGTTTTCCCCTGACATCAATTTCTCCTAGATAGAATAGTGCCTTAGGCATATTCTGGGGTCCTGGACTTCATGGACAGCCTGACAATTTCGAGTCATGGACTGAAATTTCTGAACGCGCAACTTAGGAACCTCCTAGGTGAACTGTCTTGGAAGAACTCCCTGAAAACTGTAATCTCACCAAGCTTTGCTTTTTTTTTCCAAATTTTGCACCCTGAAACATTTCAGAAAAATGTAAAGATTGGCTCTGAAACATTTTTACTTTTGCATCAAATAATTTGCCAAGCACAAATCAAACTACAAGTCAAATTTCAGACCAAATTCCCACCAAATCCACAAGACATTACGTTCAGAAAAATATTTTTAAACACTTTTTTCCATTAATGGGGTTCCTCCACGGACAAGAAAAATAGCTTTTTTGAACTGCTCTAATTCTGAAGTCCCTAGCCCTTCCTTTCTGTGTGCAGCATGACATTAAAGAGAGTCTGCAGGAACTCCAGTCTTACTTTTCCCACCTCATCACCTGCTCCAACTTGTGTATTTTCCTAGTGCCACTTAGTTTTGAAACTAAGCAGACCAGTGATTACATGCAGCTGCATGTTGGCATGAATAATGCTTTCAGCTTTGGAGCTGAGCATTGTCAGAGCTTTACTCACCATCCTATGGACTTGAGTGTCATACTGCACGTGGGTTAGCTCTTCTGAGTGCTGTAAGAAATCTGCTGAATGACATCTGTTTTATAATATTTTTACTGTTTTTAAAACCAAATAATTTACTGAGGGAAGACCAAATTGCACAGGAAGAGATCTTTTTATACAGCACAGTCTGGGCTCTGAGATCCATCTACATTAAGTTAGTATTTATTTAGGTATGACAGTAATTGTATAGTAACTGAAAATCTTAGAATTTTTTTTTTTTTTTCCAAAGCATAACATTGCTGCAAGCAACAGTCTAGATTTAGGTGAACTCATACTGTGACAAACTGAGAATGGAGAAAACACATTTCTTGTCCATAAAAGGACAGATCACACATCCACAGAGGGTAGCTCTGATTTTGCTGCAGTTCCAAACTATGAAGTGGGGACTCAGTGTTGCTAAAAAGAGTTTTATTTAGAGTGGATAGAGGATTCTCCAGTAAAATTTTTTTCTTTTTTCTTGCTTTCTTAAACTGAAAATGGTTGGCCTTTTTAAACAGAAAATGGTGATTTTCTGAAGTGGAAAATTTTCTGTTCAAGAGGTCTGATATTTCTGCAATTTCTTCTGGGAAAAACAGAAAGTACCGAAGTGTCACCATCAGGTCAAGGGAGGGGATCCTTCGCCTCAAGTGCACTGTGCACTGGTGAGGCCACATCAGGAGTGCTGCGTCCAGTTCTGACTCCCCAGTACAAGACACATGTGGACATACAGCAGCGAGTCCACGAAGGGACTAGGGCATCTGTCATATGAGGAGTGGCTGAGAGAGCTGGGGCTGTTCAGCCTAGAAGAGAGAAGTCTCAGGGGGATCTTATCAAAGTGTAGAAATACTGACGGGAAGGATTAAAACAGATGGGTGTCCCATGGAAGGACAAGAGGCAATGGGCACAAAGTGAGATGTAGGAAATACTCTCGAAACATGAGGGTTTTGGTTTTTCGGGTTTGGTTTTTTTTTTTTTTTTTTTTACTGTAAGGTGGTCAAACACTGTAACAGGTTGCCTAAGGGGGTTGTGGATTCTCCATGCATGGAGATACTCAAAACTGGACTGGGCATAGCCCTGTGCAAGCTGCTCTAGCTGACCCTGCTTTGAGCAGTGAGATTGGAGTAGATGATCTCCTGAGGATCCTTCCAACTCCATCTGTTCTGTGTTCTGTAACTCTGTGCCTTCATCCCAGAGTGCTAGTGGTCTGACACGGGTTGGATGTGTTTTCAGTGCAGGAGGATCAAGCTCAAGACTGTTCTGAGTCACTTGAAGCAGTACTACAGCCAGGGCTTACCACATGGTATGAGAGTGCTCTAATATGAGTTTAATATTTTCTCCTTCAATCCACTAATTGTGCAATGATTTTATAAAACAGGTGTGCTTTGAACTGAATGGTTTTTTTCCATGATTTAATATTTTACATGGAAAATTAATTTCATTTAAATAGAAGCGCAAATACAAAATATACAGGTATCCACAAGGAAAAAAAAACCTCCTTAGAGAGATGCTCACAGTTCTCAACTACACAAACAGAATGACAGAAAGATTTAAAAAGAAATGACAAATAAGCCTCTAGAAGATGCTCAGAAGAAAGAATTACAAGGACACTACAGGAATCTATATAGAACAGAGCATGGTAAAGTGTGGTACAGAGAAGAAGCACACTTTTAGGTCCAGTTTTCAAAATCTTGATCTTGAGTTCCTTTTGACCTTTCTGAACAAGTTTCTTCCATTTGGGGAGGGGGAGAGTGGAAGGAAGGGGAGAGGGTGCCCTCCATCTGTCCTTGAGTATTTCTAACTACTGTCGGTTTTATTCCACTTTATATAAAAGTAATGAAGGAACTTCATTAAAAACAAACAAACAAAAAAAGGCCCCAACCCACCAAACAACTGGTACAATATGATCTGTGGATCCATTTGTATTTCCTACTTGTATTACAGAAGCCTAACCACTGCTTTCTAAAGTTCAAAATATAAGAAACCCCACTTTGCTGCTTGACTGCGTCCTTTTCCTTCAAGGATACTTTCCCTTATAGCACCAGAGAGAGAAAGAGCTGTTGAAACATGGTATTTATGATGATTCTCTTAGGGTAAAGTTAAACACAAGCCATTTGATGAATAAGAATTTGATGGATCCAAGAGATCTTAACACACAAAACTTGACAACACTTAGCAAAATCAGAACTTCTTAATTTAACGCCATTACATAGTCTGCTACTCTGCATAATCTGACAATTTAGAAACTAAACCACTCTGCAGAACAGACTCTGTGAAAGTAACTTGGCCTATCTCTGCTGCCAAGACCTGGACATACCATCCCAAGAGCTACCTACCTGTGTAAAAAAAGGACCTAACTGACATATATGCCACTATGCATGGAAAGAGGAGAAGTAAGGTCATCCTGAAAAGTGCATGAAATATAGATGAAAAACAAAGAAAAAGTCAGAAAACAGTTGCACTTGTTACAAAGTATAACAAAATAGTATCTTCAAAGAAACACAGAGCCTATCTGTACCTATAAAGTGCAGATGTTATAAAAACAAATCCAAATTGTCATGTTTACAGCCTCTGGTAAACGTTCTTATTTAATTGTTTTTTTGTTGACTTGCTGTTCCTTTGCAGATCTTACAGGTGAACAAGGTGATGTCCATCTTGTTTTATGTGATATTTCTTGCTTATCTTCGTGGCATCCAGTCCACCAACATGGATCAAAGGAGTTTGCCAGAAGATTCAATAAATTCTATTATTATTAAACTCATTCAGACAGACATTTTGAAAAACAAGCTTTCTAAGCAGATGGTAGATTTTAAGGAAAACTATCAAAACACAGTGCAGAAAGCAGACACTCAGCAAGACGTGGATGGAGATGAAAATGTGAAATCAGACTTCCAGCCAGTTATCTCAATGGATACAGACCTCTTAAGGCAGCAGAGACGCTACAACTCTCCCCGAGTCCTCTTGAGTGATAACACGCCGCTGGAACCACCGCCACTGTACCTCATGGAGGATTACGTTGGAAATTCGGTGGTGGTGAACAGAACCTCCCGGCGGAAAAGGTACGCGGAGCACAAGAGTCACCGAGGGGAATATTCTGTTTGTGACAGTGAAAGTTTATGGGTCACGGACAAATCATCTGCGATTGACATTAGAGGACACCAGGTAACTGTTCTGGGAGAAATTAAAACAGGCAACTCTCCAGTTAAGCAATACTTTTATGAAACAAGGTGTAAAGAAGCCAAGCCTGTAAAAAACGGCTGCCGTGGCATTGATGACAAGCACTGGAACTCCCAATGCAAGACATCCCAAACTTATGTTAGAGCACTGACTTCAGAAAACAATAAACTGGTAGGCTGGAGATGGATAAGAATAGACACTTCCTGTGTGTGTGCGTTGTCAAGGAAAATAGGAAGAACATAAATCTGCATCTCTTTGCTATATAAATTATTACTTTAAATTATATGATATGCATGTAGCATATAAATGTTTATATTGTTTTATATATTATAAGTTGACCTTATTTATTAAACTTCAGCAAATCTACAGTATATAAGCTTTCTCTCTCAATAAACAAGAGCAAAGGGTGTGTGCCTCTGCTGTGGGCAACTCCAGGTTTTTTAGACTATGTTTGTGACACTGCTTGTTGGCAGCATACCGTAACCTTACTGTAAAATCTGTGTAAAATCAGTATTTTTCATTCAGTATTGTCAAGCCAGTGACTGTTATTTAGTAAAATTGTTAAAAATGAGATCAATTGCAAGAGTTGTGTACATATTTATATTCCCTGCTCTATACATTCACATTTAATTGGATGCAGTATTGACTCCTCACCACCAAAACGAAAATGGACCAAAATACTTGTTGTCAACATTATAGGCATCAATTAGCCATAAAATACCATTTCTGTGTATTATGCCAGTTTTGCCAGTGAAATGACCGTTTTCCCTCTGTTAGCATTTCAGAATGACTGCTAATAATCCAGCAACTTTTGTTTATGTTTTTGAAACACATTTGTTTTGCAATCATTTCTGATGCTGCCAGTTCATCATAGAAAAAATATGATAAAAATCTAAAACATTTGCAGCAGAAACTTACTGAAGCCAAGTATCAATCTAGATGGATCATTAATATAATACATAAAAGATGATTTCTTCAGAATTTACTATTTATTGTGATCAATCTCTTACGCCTCACACGAATCAATTATCTTCTGCTTGCATTGTTAGATCATTCCTCCCTGTCTGACTTTTTAAATTAGAAACAAAGCTGATGATGACTTAACCTTAAAAGAGTGCTTGGCTTGCAAACTGTGGTAAAGAAAGGTAAGATATCCTGGCATGGATATCAAAGCCACATACACATAGAAAGTTGTTGTACACCTCAGCAATCCACTCTCCATTTTTCACAGAGGGAAAAATATGTAGAACTACTTGACAAACCTGGTACCTTACACAGGAACATGAAGTAATAGATCTTTTTGAGCAGTATGGTGACTAAAATACAAGTAGTCCGTAGTTATAACAAAGTTCTTCAATTATACAGGTGAGTTGTTACTTAGGACCGATAAATGTACTAGCATATATATACCTCAAACTCTTCTTTGTATTGTCATGTAGCTCCACTGTGGACGGTAATAATTACACTACTTGAAGAGATGGTCTATTATACAGTAAATGACAGTCTTGTCATGGCTATCAAAAGAATTAAGATTGGACTGCGTATGTTATCTGTGTCTAGCTAGACCTTAACACACAGTCAGGGCTGAAAAATGCCAGCTATTCAAAAACCATTACGCCTGTAGTGGTCTTAGGTTTTTACACTACAGCTTTCACTGTTGTAGCATATTCAGCATCACACATGAAAATGAGATCAGAGCACTCAAAACCGAGGTTGCAGGATGCCTTTGTTCATACAGCTTTCACTACTGGAGAGCCAATTTCCAATCTGCAACAGGTCAGCAGATTATATGGTCTCCCCTAATCCCTTACAGAGAGTGTTACACATCATAAAACCACTGGAGAACCGGACAGTTGACCCATGAGGCCAAGGACTGGAATAGCAGTGCCTCTGAAAGCCAGGTTGGAGTGTGTAAGTATAATTCTGCAGGGGAGGCCATAAACAAAGGTTTTGAGAACCATCTCAATTTGAAACATGAGGCCAGGGTATTTACCTCACAGGAAATATCATCACCTCACAGTACTAAATCCTAATTTTGCTTCAAGCAATAATAACTTCAGAGGTTCAATACCAAGGCAATTGTTAAAAGGAAAGAGAAGATGTAATATACCAAGGAACTCGGTATCTGATAGATCTGACTAGAATTTTTCCAGCATTCTCCTTCCTTGGCAAACATTTAAATAAAATTTAAATCTTCAACAGAACTTTTGCTACTTTTACTAGTAGGAAAGTTTAAGCTTCAAATACATTTTTATGCTCGGAGGGCCAAACATATTTTTCGGAGTCCTGCCCCACTGAAATATTTTGCAGGTTAAGAGCCTAATTTTACACCCTGAATTCCCCAACTAACGATCATTTTCAGATGCTGTGAGTAATTGAGAGCATATATTGTCATGGATCATTAACTTCAGAGATCTCCATGCTTCAGTATGCTAGATAGGTCTTTCTCCGTATGAGAAGAGGAAGTAAGAAAACTAAGTGAGCTTGGTTAGTCACTGTTGCTTACAGGCCCTATATCCCATTAATTGGAAACCACCTTGTTCCTACAGGGTGGATGCCAGGCCTATTTACATCACCGTAAATCCAGAGAAACTCTGTTGAAGATGGACGAGAAAATGTAGGTTTATAGCACTGTAAACATCAGAGTCCATCCTAATGCCTTTATTTCTGCTCACTGAAAATCAAGGGAGGTTCATTCTTTATAGGATCAAAGAAAACAATTTGTCATTTTCCACTGTAAATCCAGTAACAGGAACTGGTCTTTGACTCTTAATTTTACCAATGCAACAAGTATTTTACAAGCGGCCAGCAAAAGTGTATCAGAGTAAAAGCAACGTCCGTCATCTGAAACACATTAAATGAGAAAGAAGCATGGTGCGTAAGGTTATTAGATCGGCTGCCTCTTTCCCACCCCAGTATAACAATGAACGGAAGTGTTACCCTCTGGATCTGATCCAGTTTCCACTAAAGTCAGTGGAAAAATTCTCACCTTCTCCAGTGGAAGATGGATCAGGCCGCGGGTGAAGAAAAACCTGCAGATCTCAACCAGAGAGCGGAGCAATCGCACACATCAGTTACGCATTCTTGTAAATCCTGTGTACGCATAAGATGCTGTATAATTTTGTAACAAGTTTGTAAACAAAGCCTGTAATAAATTTGTTAAGGCCTAATCCTGTTTTCACTGTAGCCAGGAATGGTTTTATTGTCAACTTCAGTCATGGCAGAATGAATTCAAAGTTCCTATCCAACTTTTTTGTATGTGTGTTAAATAATTAAGCAAAATCTTCAGCTCACAACGCTAGTTTAGTTTGAGTCTTCTAAAAATCACTCCCATTAGGCAGCTCAGATGCTCTGTCAATATTGTTTTGCCAATAGATCATTATAAACACACATTTTATTTAGCTTTTCTCCCAAACGACCCAATGCTATTCTGAAATTGCCTGTCTGTGTCAAACTGTATTTTCACCATTTTTTCCTTAGTTTTTTTACAGTCCATTTAGTAACAGTAAAAAATGCTCCACTGAGGTTTTGGGAAACCATCTGCATTTATTTTATCACCTTTGAACATGTGTTCAGGAATGAAGTCTGTGCAGCGAGTTTAGTGCTACCAAGAGATTTGTGCGGCTGCACCAGGAAGAAACTTTGACTGGACTATACTGAGTGTGTGCTCGAAACCACTCTGCTCGTACTCTGTTATTTCAATGCTTTAGCAATCAGAGTCTTTCGCTCGGCTGTACATTGTGTATCTGCAGACAATACCGAACAGGAAACAAGTCTGATTGGGAGTTCCAAAATTAAAAATTTAATGATAATGACCTGTTATTTCTGACCTTTCAGCAAATGCATTTGCACAGTGAAGTCAAGCGCATAACCATTCATTTCATTTAATAGAAACATTGTGGCAAAAATCAATGGGATCCTGTGTTCTCCACGCTTGGTACGCGTATGTAATTCATCATGCATGTGGTGGGGGGGCCAAGGGAGAAGGAGGAGGAGAGGGTAATAAGCGCTACAGCTTGTGAGAAGTAAAGGGCTGTGCTCCGGGTTGGAGCATTTTGAAGTGTGGAGGGGTTGTTTTCTGAAATGCTTTGCCTGTATTTTGTTACAGCAGATGGCAGAATGACGAAGCAAGCACAGATGTGGTGTAAAAAAGTCAAGCAATACAAAGATAAGAAAACCTTTCCTGGGAGAGTCGGCCATTCGCTACCGCTGTAGGTCCATGCAGTTCTGTGCAGGTTATTGCAGAGCTCAGCAATGACATTGCTAGTTAAATTATTTAACTAACATCTGTGGCAAAAAATGTATTCTTTCCTGAAAATTATTACATTCATGAGCTGGATTTTTTT